>KB205939.1:671129-1065906 GCA_000328965.1 Ascocoryne sarcoides NRRL 50072
ATTGTGGGATTGCGTATAAGGGCGGGGAGGAGGAGGAGGAGGGGAGGGAGGAGGTTGAAAGAAAGAAAGAGCTTTCTGATAATTGCCATGCCGCTAAGCAACTAGCAGCGCGGGGCACAGTGCAAATGCTTCCAGCATCGGGGGGCTTCTGATTGGATGCCTTAGCGGACCATGGGGCCCAGTGATTGTTTATTGTTGTGGCCCATATGCATTCATTTTGAAGTTTGCATTTTGCAGTTTGCAGTTTGCAGTTGCAGTACCGAAGCGACAGCCAGGAGCAAGGAGCAAGTAGCAAGGAGTAAGTAGCAGACCAAGGGATGCCAGATGCGAGTCTCAGCCGCCCCCCCTTCAGACTCAAACCGAACCAGTGTCGCTCTTGTGCCCGTCTCTAGTCAACATGCACGCTACTTGCACGCGCATCGCTAACAATAGCAAGAGGAATTGCCCCGGTTAGGAGAGCAATTGCTGGATATTCTCGCATCTCTTGTCTGTACCACCCTCCCCCTATCCCCCGCTATTGGCTCTGGAAGACTACATCTCTCAACCAACCACCCGACAAATCATTCCAGTCGACCCGGAAACCGATCCAAATGAGGGGTAGCAGCTCTTTCATCTCACCATAAACATCCGAGGATTCAATAAGTTAGAAGTGCAGGCCTCGAGAAGACGAAGACGAAGAAGAAGCGAATCCAACGAGTAGGTTCCCAAGAAGCCTGTACAACCTATGAATACGACGCTGCTCACATATCATTTTTTTTTACTCTGTGAGGGAAACAATCGGTCAAACCCCCCCCCCCTTTCAGAGGCCTTCTAATGCTACTTCTAAACCAACATGCTTTTGAAATGCCATGGGGGGTTGCATTCTGCATATTTCCTGCATGCGGCCTCTACAGTAACCCCCTCTGCTCATTGTTTGGAGCCCCTTCATCATCAAGTGACACTTATCTGGCCCAAGTTCGCCGCCGCGAATCGGCTGTTGCTACCGACCGATGACTACATCCTACTCGCTCGGTTTCGTGGGGGTAAACCATTCCCAAGCATCACGTAGATGTAGAGTCGGAAAAGAAAAGGTTAACACCAATCTAAATGCGCCTTTCGCCCTCTAACCCCCAACGTCCAATCCCCAACTCGCATTATTTGTTCTTACTTCCTCTCAATGGTCCCATACCGAAAGAATCTTCCGCATCAACCAAATCAGGCAATCGTGTGTTTGGCGTACTGGACTCTTCTCCATCTTCTCCGAATAGAAATGCTGACTTCTCCCGATTTCGGTTGGGAGCCGCTCTTCTGGCTGATTTCTGGAATGGCGAGGATGATGTAGGTGATGATTTTGAGGCTGAGTCGGAAGTGACATCTGGTTCTAGCATCCACGAAAAACTGGATTGTGCGATGCTCGATCTGGTTGGAACAGGCGCTTTTGGTTGTCTCGGAAGGAGCTCGGTCTCTTTAGGTTTTGCCCCCTCGTGTACTTCATTTGGAGGAAGAGCAAGTAGTGGACTTAGCGCTGCTGCGCTCTCCGTGTTGATAGAAGGGACCTGGGCAGAGGACTTTTGAGCCTCATTTTCACTGGCTTTCGGGACAGCATCCGATTTTTTTAGCCCAGAGACAGAGGCTTGATAGGCTTCCTGCGTGTTAATGGGCAATGGGCCCTGCGATTGAGCTTGTAGCGTACTTGTAGATATAAGGGAAGATGATAGTGCTGTGCTGTGAGAAACAGGGCTTTCCGGAAGAGGCATCGTTGCGTCCTCCAAGTAAATCTTAACAAAATCCACTTTGGCAATAGCTATATCCATAGCCTTGACGTACAATTCTTTATCTGCGGTCGGCGACACAGAGACTGCCCTAAGGTCAGACATCGCTCGATCAAGCATGCGTGCTAGCTGTGCGTTTCGAGCTTTTAATGCAGATACCGATGCTCTAGTTGAAGGGACTACCTTTCCCTCGTCGAGAGACCAACGACTAGCTTCCGGTGTTCTTTTTACAGAGTTGTTACGCGATGCTTGCAGTCCCTTCTTGACCTCTCCAACCGCGTCACGAACCGCTTGGTTGATGCCAAGCCGCTCTCCTCTCTCAAAAACGCCTTTAGCAGCGCCTTGGAATAATGCTTCGACCCCTCCCTGTTGTTGTAGGAACCGGGCTGGGGATAGAAGCGGTGATTTACTCCCAGAGAGGTTTCGCTTGAGCTCGAGTGGTGTTATTGGTCTAGGAACAGACTCGACTATTGGGGCTTTCCCGCTGTACTTGCTGATAATTTTTGCACCGCCAGCCGGACTAAAATTATCTCTGAGAAACATTGCATCGGAGACGAATGTTTGCGGCCCATTTGGGGGTTCTGGTGCCGGATACTTCAACAGAAGCATCAGGGCCACCGAGTAATTGGCTTCAATAACTTGAGTAGAATCAGCACAAATTACACTGAGATTCGAGTCACTTACGCTCCCATCGTATTCTCAAAAGCATGGCGACACAGATCATATCTACTAGGTCTAACCTAGGATCTTCGGCGAGAAGAATGTCCCACATTGAGAGTAGGTCATCGAATGGAAATTCTCGGCCGAAAAGTAGCCTAATCCAACGTCTTTCTCGTTTGTCAGTAAATACGCAAAGATAAGGGAGGTGTTCTGTTTCTCACATCAGAAATATTTGCGGTAGTACTTCAATCTTGGTGAGGTGTTTCGCAAGCTCTGGGTCTAGTCGTGCGAGGTACACTTCGTGTATCCTCCTACTCCTCTCGACAATGGGTGAAGGTCCTAGTTGTGGGGTACTAGTTCCGGTAGAGGGACCACCTGATGCTTGATCGGGTTCTCCCAATTCATAAAATGACTTTGCAGAGCGCATTATTAAAGACAGAATAGTAAAGGCGTCATGTTCAATGAAAGTCGAGTCCAAGGTTTGCCTTATTAGAGAATCTGCGTCGGCATCGAATGGCAAGTTACCTTCCACTGTATTAAGGAGAGCATCTGTTTCGATGACCCAGAGTATGGGAGCCAAAATCTCATGCATGCCCTGCCGGTACCCTACATCTTGGTTGATCTTACAGAAGACGAACAGGATGTCCAGCATGATACGTTGTGTTTCGGGCCGTCGAAAGTACGGTTCATCGGGCATACAACGTTCCACATCTTGAAATATTTCAGCTCGTATTTCTTCGTCTTGCCGTAGTGTATTCCAAGGAGACTGAAAGTCTTAGTTAAATGGGCAAAGCGATTTCAAAAATAAAGTTATTTGAGCAACTTTGAAGATTGGTTTCGACAAGGAAGTGCCTACATTTTGGTCGTCATCCAAGGGATCCAATGCTGCCGCAAGTTCGGCCGGGTTCTCTATAAATCGTAGAAGGTTATCTCGGAGAGATTGATATGCACTTCGAGAATCGGTTAGTGCTTGAGACCAGCCCGTGACCTCGGTGGTGTGGAAGAGGAGAAAAGTCTGCCTATAGAGTCAACCTAACGAAACGCGGCACGAAGCATGAAGCAGTCTTGCCTTCCAACAAACAGAACGAAGGCCTGCAATACAAGGACTCTCAAGACCATCAGCCTTGACAGCCTTTTTGAGATCGTCCAAACTGGTGGCGTGCCTCGTAGTAACCTGCCATCTTAACCTGGGAAATGTGAGTGGAATTGAGCTGCTTTAGGGCGGATTAATATACCTCGAATCATTCCAAGGTTTCATAATTAGAAGTATTAAGATTAAGTGAGGATGTAGTACGAAGCCAGCATGAGACGGTTGTAAGCTTAACCTTCGGAGTGAGGGGGGTTGGTGGGCTGCCGTCGGGATTAAGTGAAGGCGCAAGGGTCCTGATAGTGGGGATCTGGCGGCGGGCACAGCAACGCAACAATCCTTGTGTTGTCAGCCTCGCTCTCGTCCTCGAAAGCATATCTCAACCCAACTTCACTACCACTAGTTTTGGCATCCGAAATGCCTTTTGTTGGCCTGGTACGCAAGGGAGCACAGCATCCGCAGAATCGCCTCTAATCCGACTAAGACCTATACAAATCATCCGACTTCCACTATCTTACTATCAGCCCTATTCGGTGTATCAGGGATCGGCCCAGAGGAGGAATATAATGATGGGTAGGGAGAGCTCTGGGATGTGACTCGGTTCAACGGCCTTTTCTCTTCCATAGGTTTATTCTATCACGATATAACGACGATCTTTCTTCGACATGTCGTCCGATCTTCTAGCAGAATTTGACAGCTTTTACAAAGCTCCTCAGAGCAAGCAGACGAATGCCACCCCCGCATCAAACGGCCTAGCAATCTTGAGCAGCACAAGTCAAAGTGGAAATTTGGCACAGAGCGGAGGCTTTTCACAATGGCAGCAACAGGCGCCGAAGCCTGCAGAAGACGCGTGGAATTTCCAGCCCAGCACACAAAAACCACAAACCGCTACAGTTCAGGATGATATATGGGGGTCTTTTGAGGAGGCTACTCCCCAAAGCACACCAGTTACCAGTGCTTTCCCTCCCATTAAGCCGAACTACGGCGGGATGAGCACCTCGAACGCGAGTCAAAAGCCCGGCATTGTACGAAGACCCACGATCGATTTATTCTCTGGCAATATGCAAGAGCAATCATACCCTGCCCGGAACGTAGCTCCCTCTGCTGCGCCAATTCCTGCTCGTGCTCCAGCGCCTGCTTCAAAATCTATATCAATAGAGCAAAGTTCATCTGGTGGGGACGTACTGTTTGATGCCGAGGCACTCTCCCCTGAAGGAGAAGACGAGGACGACTTTGGAGACTTTGAAGGTGTATCATCTCCTGCACCTATACCTCCAGCACAATCAGCACAACCAGCACAGTCACAATCCTTAAATTACTTGTTCAGTGACATTACTATTAAGCCAAAAAATAAGCCGAAGGACCTTTTATCGACGACGCTAGGCGGTGGAAATCTACCATACCCCCAAGCCCCAAAGTCTCCTTCTTTCCAAGAAAGAAATCCATTCTCGGGCATGGCTCTGTCCATGAAACCAACCACGACAGTAAAAAATGATGATAAGCCAAAGTCAGCATCACCAGTAACTGCATGGCCAACATATGAGCCCAAGAAGCCCGAGAAGTATCAGGACTCTCCCATCCCTAAAGATGCACTTGAAGACGACTGGGGAGATTTCGCAGACCTGCCTCCCGAAACTCCAGCTGAAACCCCTGCAAAGCCAACTTCCGGTATTGGAGCAGATGCATGGGCGTGGGATGCTGTAGATTCATCCAATGCACGCCCAGTAGATCCTCCAGTTATTACAGCACCTCCTACAAATATACCTCCTCCATCCGTCTTGCTTACATTGTTCCCGCCATTGTTTGATTTACCCCAATCATCGTTGTTTAGTGCAGTGGCAAACCAACCCTTTTCTCTGAAGAACCGGATTTTATCAGATCCTTCCACTATCGACTTCCTCAGGGCATATATTTTAATTGGCGTTGTCGCAGCCCGAATTATTGCAGGCCGAAAACTTCGTTGGAAACGTGACACTCTCCTCTCACAAGCAATGAAAATCGGTCCTGCTGCCGTTGGGGGAAAAGGAGGCATGAAGCTGACGGGGATTGATAAGGCAGAAGTCGCGCGAGAGAATCGAGAAGCAGGTGAAGCGATCAGGGTATGGAAAGAACAACTTGGCCGGTTGCGATCAACAATCGCAGTTGCAAATACAAGTATGAGCGATACTTCAGCACATTTATCGATACCAGACATTAGCGAAGCTATGCATATTAAGGCCCAAGAGGGGGCCCTGACTGCACCTAAGCCTTGCATTATTTGCGGGCTGAAAAGAGAGGAGAGGGTCGACAAAGTCGATGTGAATGTGGAAGATAGTTTTGGAGAGTGGTGGGTTGAGCATTGGGGGCATCGGGCTTGCAGGAACTTTTGGCTTGAACAAGAGTCAAAGTTGAAGCATCACTGAAATTTTTGAATGCATGTAAAGACTTAAGAAGATGGTTTTTTAAACGTTTCTTTTTGTATGCGTGCATCTCAAAGATAATCACTATTCATATATTCTGTTGTTGCCATGCTGTCTGTTATGTATATTGTCACATAACTGCAAGCACTGGGCAGTTTTTCAAAGTCTTCGATTTTTAGCGTCATCCAAGCTCATCCTAGTGTCCACTTTAGTTTGCGGTTTTTAGAGGTTTCCCTAAATCTGCTTAAATTATCCACGCGATACGATCACTATCTGCTTGTTTTTGACATTCCCCCTTTTCTATAGCATTTTGCGATATCTCCTCTCCATTTAGCGACCATCGCTCGTCCTATCCCTATGGTGAACAGTCAAGCAATCAATGCGCCTTCAAAATACAGATGAAATATCGAATAATCCCCCATATGAGAACCCGCCTTCTGATCGGGCATCTTCCAAGTGGAAACCTAGTTATTGTCCGGTAGAGTGCACATAACCAACCACCCTGGACCCACCCTATTACTATCTTTCGGTTCCGGGGAGCATAATTTTTACATTAGCTTTCATCTGATATACTCGAAAGGATCGGGCCGTTTGAAACAGAATATGCAATCAACAACGGTCAGGTTGATTCTAGTAGGTATTACTCCAAATGGGACCGAGTTTGGACTTGCGAGATGACTCTTCGGAAGCACCGTGGGCAAGGCAGCAAACGACCTACTTTCGCCGCAATGACGTAGAACCTAAAGGCAAAGCCTCAAGAAATTGGAAGAGGCATGGAATGACGCATATTCAAGAGCGGGTTAATAGGCATCTACAGTAACCTCCAGGTAGCCAAGTCACTACAATTGCCATCGCGTCGGTTGATGATGGAGACTACAGTACGAAATACTATTGCAACACTAAAACAACTGTTCAAATGTGGGCTTTCCAAGGGTGGTGAATAGAACTTCACAAATTGGCAAGAATTTATTACAGTACTGACAGCACCAAGATCTTCTTCATATTCGGTATTTACGATACCCGAGCCGAGGCCCGAGTACCAGCTTGCATAGCCGCTATGCACAGCCACAATACAATGCACAGCCACATATATCTTCAACGCCACAAAGCCACCCATCCCTTCACCGAGATCTGGATCTCGAATGACTATAATGAAAAGTATATTCCAAATATTGTATATCTCTAATAGTTTTCCTCTTTAAGGTTTCACAATTTCCCTCTGTTTGCTTGAAATCTGCCTCGGTTACCCAAGAGCGACCCTTGACAGCGCCACCTGTCATGGGCGGTCGTGAGTCACAGAGCCATAGCTTTGGAGAACTGGGCCTCAACCATACCGGCAACATCCAATAGCACTGCTTGCCAACGCAAACACCAGGGAATCTCGAAATCAGAATCAAATCGAGTCATATCTCGTGACAGCACCAAGTAGTGTCTGTCCCTCCTAGATCGGAATGACTCTACTTTGTCGTGATATAAAAGTCGTGCTACCTGCTCCTCCTCATGTCTTTCGCCTTTGCTTACTACAGACCTCTCCAAGCCTCCAGTCCTTTTGGGTTGCCCTCTCTCAACATTTTAAACATCCTCAAAGTTGCTTTTAGCTAAGATGGCGATTGCCAATGGCCATATAAATTCCCAATATCACCGTCAAAACCGGCGTCGAGAGAGACCCGGCTCCCGGGCCCGCCGAACCCTGGCCCGAAAAGCAAACCTACACTTCGACTGTTCAGAAGACATCTACGATGCTCTCGATACAAGTCTGGTCCTCCCATCAGATAAAGCACGCCCTTCGCCCCTCCTCAGACAAAATTTCGATCAGAGTTGGCAGAGATGGAAAACTCGGCAAGCCGAGGAGAGAGAAAAGGAGAAAGCATCGATGATACAAGAGCAGTCAAGACTTTTCGGCGGGGATCACGATGAGGACGTGAGTGCAATCCCAGACGAGACCATGCTTGATGTGGTTTATCGTCTCTTTGGGGACATCGATTATATCGATCCTTGATATTAGACCTTTTCCCTCTTCACTTACCCTCTCTCTTTGATTTGGCGTTGGGAGTTGGGGGAGTATAGGCAAGGCGGATGTATGCTTACGCATCCTCGCCAGGATTTCCATGGAACTGTGGTCATTCTTCACAACGAGGAGACCATCATACATGATTCTGAGTCAAACCATGTTGTATGCAATGTCCCTGTTGGGCCACCTCCAATGTTCATCCTTCGACATGGTAAAGCCAGGCACTGGTGACGGCGTCCACAGTCAATTTGGCGTTCTTCGCCAGTTCACCTCTCATTTTTAAGTTTAAGGTTTCCGGATGTTACACGGTTATTATATCCTATTTTATATACCCCAATGGTTCAACATTCGAACCCCTTTACCCGTCAGCAAAGATATCGATACCCCACAGTCACTACCCCCCACGCCGGCATTCAATTCTCCTAACGCACCCATCTCAATTTCCTCATATGCAACTGAGTGGGTATTGATCACCGCCGCCACCAACTGCATCGGATCTAACATAATGGTCTCCTCAACCACACCATCCAAATCAGAAAACCGGGTCTTGATAGACGACTCGTAGCAGATCTCCTTCATTAAGGCCAACTCCGTGAACCGCAAAGAGCGAGAGGAGCAATGAAGGAGATTGGTCCTCATATTATCAGATTCATGTTTTGATGGATCGTGTGTCCGGAAAAAGGAGACTCGACAACATAAAAAAGGAGATATCAGAGAAGAAAATGACTATCAGATGAGAAAGTCAGTGGTGTGCTCACAGCCAAGACTGTTAGAGCTCGCTGTGAAGAGGTGGATCAGAAGAAGAGAGTAGATCCTGGATGGTTGGAATGGGAGATCTATTGCCGATGTGTGTATTGTTGCTGCTTATGATTATGTCCTTCTTCAAGATATTTGACAAATATAATATTTGGCATTAAACTAGAAAGTTTTAATTGTGGCTCTTGATTTGATGAATGTGTATTGCGTTTGTATCCCCAGATTGTTTACAATGCGTGCAAAGATAATAACTACCAACCTCAACAGAAGTTTTCACTTATAATTGTCGCAAATAGGATCGTTCTTGGAACGAGCGAAATGGTTAGCACGCCTCTGTCTTGTTTACTCATTGCAAGTTCCTTCCAGATTCTAAACCTAAGGGTTGACAGATATGGTGATAATAGTGAAGTTAAAAAGAAGAGAAGATGTTAAGCGAGGGTTTTAGCAAGGAAAAGGAGAGATGTAGAAAAAACACCTTGTAGAGGTCGTTTCTTACAGAGGGCCACTAACGGCGTAACTAGAAAAAGGTAGAATTTAAGCTCACTCAGATAAGAGTTACTCAGTAATACGTCTTTCTGCATGAAGACTCGGAGAGCCTGGTGTACCTGTATGCGATGTGACATGAGTGCGTTTCGCGAAACAGGAAACAATTAGAATAATTAAACGTAAAGTACTCATAACATTGAGTAGTGTAAGATTTAATAGAACCCCCCGTAAAAGTCTTCGACCTCGATACTTCTCCAGTATTTAGTAAAGTTTGTGTTCGGTCTGAAATATTCGCATCCAGGCTGTTATGCGCATACGTGAGCATGAGGACCCCACTGCCTCTTCAGTTATTTTATCTCAGTGACATCGGAGATGAATAACTTTAAAGGAGAAATTCCCAATCCCTTCATATGCTACTAATGGACTTAAAGTTTCCTTTCAGGCTCTTGATCCTTTTTCATTATCTGTCGACTATTACTATCATAATGCTCGATAAAGCCTGGGTACAAACAACAGAAATGCACAACTTGAGTGATTAAAACTCTAATCATAAGACTCATTGCTTCCTTTCCAAAGCTCATAGTAGTCTATCATCTGAAGGTAGTTAGGTAGTCAGATCCCGGTCTGAAGCTTTAAATTTCAAGGCAAATATCTCACTTGCAACGTAACTATCCCTGCGCCTAATGAAGCGAGCGGCGACAACTACAAGGCTGCCTTCTCATGAACACAACGCAACCTTGTTGCCTCTTTCAACATTACTATATAGTATGTGGAGCGCAGGATTCTCAGCACTCAGCTTGAATCAACCTTCACTATAATGACAGCCTCTAAACTCCCGATCGGCCTCCCCCGTCACAACCCCACGAAATCCTACTGGCAAACCCCACCTTTACCTATAGCAGACCATCGCTCAACTCCCAACCTTCCCCCCTCATCGAAATACGTAATCGTGGGCTCCGGTATTACAGGCGCAAGCATAGCCTGGAAACTCCTCTCCGAAGAGCCAGACGCTTCCATTACCATCATTGACGCACGCCAAGCCTGCAGCGGTGCAACCGGCCGAAACGGTGGCCATTGTCGTGCTGGTCTCTATGCGGAATTCAAAGACCACGTCCTAAATTTCGGGACAGAAGATGCTCTTCGGATTGAAGTGCTAGAAGAGCAAAATGTTCAAAATCTTGGCACATTTATCAAAGAGCATGGGATTGAGTGCGATTTGCAAGACGTCGAAACTCTGGACATCTTCACTGATCTCACTAAGTGGGAGAATGTACTAGCTGCTCTTGAGGAGCGGGAGAAAGTCTTCGAAGGCAGAGTTGAAGCCAAAGTTTTGACTAAGCATCGAATATGGAGTGCGAAAGAGACGAAAGAGCAATTACTAATTCCTGACGGCGTTGGAGCTGTTTCATTTCCTGCCTACTCGCTTTCCCCTTACAAATTCGTGTGTACACTTCTTGAGATATGTATGGAGAAGGGCCTCAACCTTCAAACCAACACCGCTGTTCTCGAGGTTGAACCATGTAGAACCCATGGCTCAAAAAAAGGGTTCGTGGTGCATACGAAAAGGGGGCAAATTGTGGCAGATGTTGTCATTTTAGCGACCAATGCCTATACCTCAGCACTTTATCCGCCCCTAGCTGAAATCATCATTCCAACAAGAGCTCAAGTTGCTGCTATTCGTCCTGGCTCAAACATTGCTGGCGATCCTGTTCTGAAGAGAACCCAGATCTTAGAAGGTTCAATATCAGGAGAGTACGTGCAATCCCGAGCGGAAGGCCTCTCAGGAGCAGGAGATATTATACTGGGTAGGAAGGATCTTTGCATTCTTGTTGAATTCACAACCACTGACTTTAATAGGTGGAGGAAGGCATCTAGGAACCGATGATGAGCAGCCGGTCTTAGACGATACTACTATCCATCCCCGAATCTCCCACTATTTAACGCATAAAGCTGCTCCTTACTACTATGGAAAAGAGAATTGGGGTGAAAATGGAAAGGTGTTGCAGGAATGGACGGGAATAATGGGCTATACTCTAGATAGACAGCCAATTGTTGGAGAAGCTCCTGGTCAAAAGGGTCTTTGGATATGTGCCGGATTTAATGGACATGGCAAGTTCCCCTCTCACGATATTCAGGCTCAAGGCTAACAGAATGTAGGCATGGCTCTCACGTTTCAATCTGCTGAAGCGTTGGTGCAGATGTTGACGGGGAGGGAGAAGGAAGCCAACGAATGGTTTCCAAGCTGCTATAAATTGTCGCGGATATCAAAGAGACCATAGACATTTAAATGAAACCCGTAGAAGCTTGGGAATCTTACCTTTTACTAGGACAAAATTATATGAAACCCAATCCAACATCAGTAGTTATCAGGTGTGCCTAGGCTGGAATCAACTTTCTTGTCTAATCCATATACCGCATCCCACTATATTCCCCTTCTTTAACTCTCCATCCCTCCCCTTCTTCACCAGTAGCCTTTTCTCAAACCACTTGAAGCCTTCTGCATAACTTGCAATAACCCGAGAGACATGTTCCAAGATTCGAAGATTTAGTCGTTATAGGGATTTCAGTAGAAATGTCATATCCAAGGTCTGCGCAATTTATTCTCATTGTGTTGTTCGCAGAGTCAAAAACTGTATGATGTGCCAAACAACACTGAATGAGAAAGTTTGGGCAAAGCAATCCTCTATATAGACCATTCCTAGTTTTTTAGTAAATCTTTCTATAATTCAATAAGTGTAGGAGATGTCTCAACTAGTCATCACTTTAGTGATGTACAGAAAACCTTAAAATAAATATCAAACTCAGCTCTTACACTATTCGACAGATTTAAGCCTCAAAGAGGCCTATTACATACCGTCACCTGTCTTGCCACTTGGAAGAGCAAAGCTATCAAGACGAGGAAACCCTGGAAAAGCAAAAGGTATCATAGCTGATATACAATCGTACACTATTTACCTCTTCTTATTAAAATTTCCTCCTTTCACTGCCCCCGGCTTCCCACCCTTAACCTTCTTCTTTCCCCTTTCTCCCTTTTTCTGCTCCAAAGCCCCCTTTCCATCCCTCTCTGCCCTCCCCTTCTTCCATACTTTACCACCCATTCTTTCATCCCTATCATCTAGCTTCTTCTTATCCTTATTACTCAGCTTACCCCCCTTCTTCTTCAACATACTCTCTACCCCGTTCAACTCGGCCTTTCCAGCCTTCTTTGCATCTGTCTTGTCCTGTTGGCTCTCAAACCAAGTTCTCCTTGGTCTCCCCTTAATCTCATCTTCATGTACAATGATGTTCTCCCCTCTGCGCACCTGCATCTCCGTCTGCGCGAGCAACTTATCCTCTTTCTCTTCCACAAGGATCTCAGCAATCTCATCCTCCATATCATCAACCTTAGCAGCCCACTTATCCGCTTCAGAGACCTCAATGACTCGACTGATAATCTTGGCACCCTGAGCTCGACCGCTCTTAACGGCTGCTTTGACAACCTTGCGATCAGGTTCAGCAGCCAAGGTACATGCTCTGCCTTGGCGACCAGCACGAGCTGTTCGTCCGACTCTGTGTAGATAGATCTCGTGGGATTGTGGTGCTTCGTAGTTGATGACGGTATCAACAGCCTTGATATCCAAACCACGGGAAGCAAGATCAGTTGCAAGAAGGAAAGAGGCTTTACCATCTCTGAATGCTTCAACACTATTTATTCGCTAAATTTATGTTAGTAATGTACTTCGACACGTTAAATAAGAAGTCTTACCTGCTCTTGACTCATGCCACCATGCAACTCGGTAGCTTTGAGGCCAGAAAGTCCGAAAATGACTCTTGCTCTATGGGCTTCCTTCTTTTGGCGGAAAAAGACGATAACCTTATCAGTATATATGTTGGCACACAGATAAAGCAAGTACCCCATTCTTTTTGTTTCTCTTCCTGGACGTAAACGTATGAACTCTTGGACCAAGGTTCCCACAGTCTGTCTCTGTGCATCAACCAATAACCGCACAGGTCGGTTGAGACCAACACGAATAAGATTATCGACCGAGGATGTCATAGTGGCAGAAAACAACATTGTCTGTCGGGATTTAGGAATCGTTGTCAAAATCTCGTTGAGTTCATCGGCAAAACCAGCTTCGAGCATTCGGTCGGCTTCATCAAGGACTAAGATCTCGAGAGTGTCAACTGTGAAACTTGGGGAGTTGCGCATATGATCAATGAATCTGCCAGGTGTAGCAATAATTACATCTGGTCGAAGACGCAACTCGGCTTCTTGAACCTTCAGGCTGAGACCTCCTACCGCTAGACAAAACTTGATATCCGTATGGCTTGCGAGTTTCGTGGCTACAGCATGACATTGGATAGCTAATTCTCGAGTTGGCATTAGGATAGCCACTCTGCTGGTTGGAACTTTCTTTGGTCGGTACAGCAAACGCTCGAGGACCGGTACAATGAACGCAGCAGTCTTTCCTGAGCCAGTGACAGCTCCTCCAACGACATCCTTTCCAAGTAATGCAACTGGTATAGTTTTGGATTGGATTGGTGTAGGTTGGGTGAACCCAACTGCAGAGAGACCACGAAGAATAGGCCTCGATAGGGACATGCCTTGGAAAGTTGACACTGGCAACTTGGCACCTTTGACCGATTTTTCTTCAGGAGCGAAGAATGCTTCTCGACGAGCAGCTTCTTCTGGATCTTCCTCCTCCTCCTCATCAGACGAGTTTCCAGACTTAAAATCATCGGGATGAGGTGCTGGACTTGCAACCGAGTCGTCATCAGACACTTCTTCGTCGGAGTTTTCTGCTTCTGAGTTGGAGTCCTCAGCGTCCTTCTCATCACCTGATTCCTCTTCATCTGATGCAACGCCCATACCAAATCCATCTTCAGCCATGTACTCATCCACCTTCTCGTCGATTAGCGAGGCTTCTCCCATATCTTCTTTATCAGCATCAGCTTCTGATACATTTTCCTCGTCAATATTTTCCACTTTATCATTCTTAGAATCCTTTCCTCCCTTTTTATCCTTCCTTCTCTGGATAATATCGTCAATATCAACTGCTCTCTTATCTCCCGCATGGCCGCCAGGACCGAGACTTTTCTTCGCACTCTCAAATCCCCAGCCTTCGAACTCCGCCAAAGTCTCGTTCCCATCTTCTAGCTGAAATTCGAATTCCGAGTCCATTGCCCCATCGTCCTCATCCTTAGCACCCCATACCCCCTCGTCCTCGGCCGAACTGTCTTCTGGGCCTACATTGGCTATCACTTTTTTGGTTTTCTTGCTCTTTTTGGAGGGCGGATTCGAGGACTCTGCGCGCTTTCGTTTCTTCGATAGTGGAGTGGGAGGGGCGGGGATTTCTTCCTCGTCGGGAATATCGCCCTCGTTATCAGAGATAGTTAGCACAAAGTCATCGTCCATATTTCTTTTTGGAGGTGGTTGCATGTTGACCATACAAACTAAAATTGCAGAGTTGATCAAGGCTGAACATAGTCTCGTTTTCCGACTTTTTTTTGGTGGTTGTGGCAGAATCGCCCAAATAGGCTTGGTGCGGTAAGGCGGCGAAAGGGTACAAGCGTTACTTTGAAATACAATCAATATACAAGGGAGCGCAGAGCCGCATGAGCCGCAAGATCAAGACGTCAAGCATTTCTATCTTGTAAAAAGGTGTGAAAATTATAGTGGAAGTCGAAAGGAGAACACGAATCCTCTATAATACGAAGTGCTCTGTTGTAATTCTATTTCCCCTCATTAATTTTGTGTTCTTTTGAAGCAAAGATGTATGTATACCATCTCAACTGCTCGTATCGATGGATGGTGGTTGTTTGTAATTTGGCTCGCAAATGAAGGGCATCTCCTTGATTAGAGTCCTAGACTACAGGCAGACAAGTCCTGTTTGATAACTTAATCTGCCCATTTTATTATAGTATGAGGCTTACTCGAGTACAGAGCACATTACGGTAATTGGCACAAGCGATTCAGTTCAATTTAATTTGAGGCTTCATGACTCAAATACCTTTCAGCATATATCAAGTATTTTCGCGAGAACATCACTCCAATCACAACAATTGACCCTATCGTGAGTTATTTTATGATTTTGTTTCATATGCAGCTATGTACAAAGTTTGCTGCTGGAAATAAAGCAACGTCAGGTGAAATTTTGCGAAGGCATCAACGTCGTCGGACTATTCAGTTTATATCAAAGCTGTGTAGTGAAAGATCACACTAGCAGATGATAATACCGCGAAGGAAAAAAGTCCAAATTGACGTGTATGCCAAATAAAAAAGCAAGGAGAAAACAAAAAACATGCAATGCAATCTTTAATCCATGCAGGAGACCTCCGGAATATCCCAAATCCAACAACAGTGGCCGATTTTTCATCAGCCACTTACAAACTTGAGCTTCCGAGATCCCGAGATTCTAAGAATCTAGAAGCGTAAGAGAATGAAAATTTTAAGAGAAGCCACAAGCAAGTCATGGAATCTTAAACTTCAATTGCCAAGTCGGAACCAGATCAGCTCAGGGAAAGATGTCATCAACGGAAGTTTTTTTTTCAGACGTAGGGATCAAATTCGCCACCATAAGTAGCCTCGCGTTGGAGAATAGCTACATCAAGCCATCGCGCACAGTTGTTGACGGCTGAGCTACGAGCTACGGAGCTGAGACGTGCTTGCTCCTTGAAGAAGAAATTCTGGAAGAGGAATTCACTCAACCATTTGAAGTTTGGATCATTGTTCTTGAGAACAGGAACCATGAAAAGCAGCTGATGCCATAAACCGCAGCCATCTTCTTCATAGGTGGGATCATTTCTAGGATTAACCCAATCGCATCCAGCCTTGTAGGCGTAGGCATGGGACATGATGTGGATCAGTCGATCGAGTAGGCTACGACCAACACCCTTGCGTGTGTAGTCATGGTGGACATATAATTGTAGATTGGCTGTTCCACGAGAACGACCAGAATTGCCACCACCCAATCCGTAATTGAAGTGTTCAGTGAATGAAAACCCAATAACGGTTTCGTGTTGCGGCATACATGCCTTCTTCGAATGTATAGGGCGACCCTGAGCATCCTCAAATTTTGGAAGACGGCCTTTAACGGCAACGATGAAAGGGAGCTTTTCTCGCTTGGAGCCTTCGAGCAGTGCCAAGCCATTCTTGTGACTGAGAGGCGTCTGATCTTCAGGGATGATGCTGTTGACTACATAATGGTTGTAGATCTTGATAATATCGTCGACATCCTTCTCCTCCGCAGGGCGAAGGTATAGGTCGGTGTTAGGTGTGAAAGGGTCGGGCTGAATCTCCAAATTGGCGATTTGCTGATGAGCAGCAGCTTGGAAAGCATGGTTGCGCTTGGCATTCTGTAACTTTCGTCGCTCCTTAATCCGCCTATGTTCGGCATCAATAGCGGCTGTTTGGTTCTGACGCTTCTCCTCGTTAGATGAATGCTTGCTATCTGCAAATAAAGTTAGAACCAAACAAACAACAAAGAAACGGGATTTGCAACGCTTGTTCAACTTACCAGGAATGCATTCTGGATGGACAAAAGGTGTCAATAACACCAAATTATCGATTGGTGCTCCAAAAGCGAAGGCCTCATTGGTGGTGTCAACACACAGAGACGGACCAGAGGGCAGATCAACCTGCCACTCCTTAATATATGGGTCAATGAAATCATTATTATCAAAATCGCCACGATCTTCCCAGGTTGCATCCCAATCAGGGGCTTGCTCCCAGTCCTCGCCCTCCCAAGTGAGAACTGGGATCGAGTTATGCTGAGCTAGAGCAGCACGCACAACTTCTTTTCTAGGTCCCAAAGGGACCCCTGTGTCGCTAATCTTGCGATCAAAGCTGTCAGCTGATGACTGCTTTACTTCGAACCCATCCTCGTTGGACGACGCAATGATGGTGGGCGGAGTGTTGGTGTCGCTTTGATGAGATGCACCAGTATGTAATTTATTAACAGAGCCCTCCAGATTTGGATTAATTGATGGAACAGCGTGATAAGGTGCAACGGCTTGAACTAGAGTTGCGCGAGTTGAGGCTGCTTGAACCAGTTCGGGCTGGATGGGTTGAATGTGTGTAGGTCGTTCCACTCCTACTATAATTGCACCAGTATTGAATTGACCCTTTGAATCGTGGCTCTTCTTCGAGAGTGCCTGGGACTTCTCACTCGAAGAATGGTAGGATTCAGCCTGGATTGGCTTTCTTGCTCTGATAAACGTCGCAAAGTCAATTTCTTGGAAGCCATGACGGTCACCACTAGCCATGGGAGTACACTTGTCCTGTACTTGGTTTTCTTGAACAGCTACGGCTTCAACAGGTGTTGCATGAACGGATTCAGAGCGTAGAGGGTCAGCTTGAATGGCCTGCATTTGGATAGTTTGTCGAGGTGCCGTTGCGATGGGACTGTTTTCTCGTTGAGTAATAACAGCTGTTTGCTCCTCGATCTTCTTTGAGTGGGCACCAGCGTCGATATCGACTGAATGAAGAGAGACTCTTGATTCGATAAAGGTATCAGAGCCAACCCTCAAGTTGTTAGATATGTGTATAGGCCCCATAGAAGTTGGAAGCTCGGCGGTTTGTTGTTGGTTAAGTTGCCCCAACTTAGATGGGTGGGTGTTTAAGTTATTTTCAAGCTCCTCGGATTTCGGGGTAGCTGCTTGAATGGTCGGATTGGTTTCTCCAACCTCTCCTGGGGAGCTCTTGATATTTAGAGTAACTCCTGTTGCAGAGACGTGATCACCGTTGGTGTCGAAATGGCTTTGATTTTGATTCATGTCGCCAACCAAGTCATATATCTTGCCGCTGGCAGGTTCGTTTTCCATATAGATTTTGAATGCTTCGACATGTGTATCGTTCAATGCGAAATAGGGATTGTAAACGATGTGGGAGCGGATTTTGGCCACTGGTGCCTTGTGAGATTCAGGTGACTGTTTAGTTGAGCCTTTGGTTGCGAAGTTATATTTTGGGGATCTGTTTTTTGAGGATTTGTGTGAAGTGATTTTGGGAGGAACTGGTGCCTTGGCTTGAGCATTGGATGAGATAATTCTCTTCCCAGCAAGGAACTCGCCGAAATCAATATCCTTTTGAAATTTATGATTGGCCACGTAATGTGCCTTTGCGTTGACATTTGTGGCGGGCAGGGGCTGAATAGTATTTACTCCAATATGAGTCGGCTTCTCACTCTTAATCGAGTTAGTCTTGGCCTTGATATTAGGTGGGTGGCATGCTTGAAGAAGCAGAGTCTTCTTTGCTGCATAGAACGAAGCAAAGCTGATATCTTTTTGTGGGCCCCGAACAGTAGCATAATTGGACTTAGCATCGACACCAGTGACAGCTTGAATAGAGACGGGATTTACCAAGGCCGGTCGCGGGAAGGAATCAATATTGACTTCTTCAATAGGAGTATCTAGCTCATCACTCTTCATATGAGGAGCTTTGATGCTGGAGGATCGGGGTGTGTGCTCTGCCACAGCGACTGCTATGAAATTAATGTCGGGAATGTCTTGTTGATGACACTGAGCACTATAGTGAGAAGCATTGCCAATAGATGCAGCAACGCTCTCGGTATAAGTATGTGCTTCCGTAACCGATGCAATAGGGTTGAAGCTATCGGTCTGGATAGCAGAGTTGAACTTGTGGCTCTTAACCGACTCAGCTTTGTTGCTGGAGTCGACTCGAGATGACTTTCTTGCATCGAGAGCTGCGAAGAATGCACTGGGTTCAATGTCTTTTTGTCGGCCACCAGGGGTAACGTATTGGGGGTGGACTGATACGGATGGTGTAGAAGTGCCCCCAGGATTGTAACTCTCTTCAACGACTTCTGAATCATTCGTCTGGAGTGTCAGGGCAGGGGATGGTGTCTTGGCGAGCCCACGAAGGTGTGGTGGGACAAAGGTAGAGGGCATTTGCTCCATAGCATTACGACTCAAAGTCATACCTTCAGGGTGAGGGTTTGCTGTGAGGTGAAAACGTCAGTAACATAGTCAGATGATCTCGATTTTGAGATCGACTCACGCTTGGAAGGAGCTTGAACGGCCCATCGTGAACTGCCAAGACCAGCACCGAATGTATTACCACAAGCGTGTGAAGTGGAATCCATGGCGTCCACTGGTGTGTGGGGTCCACTGCTTGAAGCTTCAGACGACGAGGTCGGGTATTGAGGCGAGGCGGAAGGAATAAAGACCGGGGCCTCCGGGGAAAAGGTATGGGTCTTTCCTCGATATTCATATGGTAGGGGTCGACGCAGATGAGGTAGGACGTATAAGGGGATGCTAATCTTGGGGCTGCTGGCCTTTGCTTCAGCAGCGGCCTTAGCTACAGCGATCTTGGCTTCAGCAGCGATTTTGGCTTCAGCAGCGGCTTTGGCTTCAGCAGCGACTTTAGCTTCAGCAGCAGCGTTCGCAGCGGCGATAAACGAGGCCTTCTTATGGTTTGGAACCCAAGGGTTACGGTGTTCGTTCTCGGGCGCCCAAAGAGAATCCTTCAGGGTTCCTACTGCGCACTTGACGATTTGGTCGTAGACAATCTTTGCAGAATGGGCCTCAGCGACGTAGTCTCGTGCGCCAGGACTGGAAAGATGTTAGCTATCGTCTAGAAAGATGATATCGAAGCGCGCGGAAGAATAATTCATACTGGAAGGTAGGGTTGCTGCCATCTGGAGCATTGAACGAGTCTCGGCGTACCGCCTTGACACGTCTAGAAGATGGTATCGAAGCAGAGGATTGATTGAGGGACGAGGAACGCGACGGATCGCCATAGGTGCATATAGGTGCCATTTTGATAGAGAGAGTTTGTAGTTTTCAAAGATTTGGGGGAAATATGATGAGGAGTTATGTGTAGTAACAAATCTGAAATATCAAAATGTTGTGCGTGTTGATGAGAAGAAGAGAAGAAGAAGAAGAAGATAAAAGGCGAGGGGGAGGTCAACACAGGAGAGGAGAGCGCTAGCGCCACTCACCACAATACCAAGCAAAAGGCAAAAGCGGATTGGCCGACGTCAACAATACTAAGGACCCACCCAAACGTACTCGCCTACTGCTCAGGTGACAAGATACTACCGATGGCTTGAGATGAAGGTAAAGATCGGATCGCAGTTGGTAGGTCGAAAGATGAGGATGCATCCGAGTCGAGGAATAAGTTGTATGAAAGAAGGAAAAGAAAGGGGAGAGAGACTACAAGGAATGGGATGGCCTTTCGATGCCGATAGAGACTAGAACGGAGCTACAAAGAGGCAGAGGCTCGAAGGTCGTTCCTTCCCAACTCGGGATCGATGGTCGTTGTTTGTGGTGTTGGGCCCGAATATGGGTATTTTATACCACACTGGAGATATTCAAGCCATAATTAAAGTAAAATACTCAAAGATGAACGTCTACTGGTGATTTACCGTAAACCCGAGGTGCTTTTGATAGATACCGCTCTTTTGGCACTTCTGAATGGGGTGGCTAAGCAGCATCTCCTTGGCCTCAGCCTCAAGGTGCATCCCTTCTACAGCTAAAGCAAGAGAGCTCTTCTTCGCTCTTAAAAGCCCGGCTTGAAGAGAAGTGACTACGTAGCGCCTATACAGTGCGCGTAATGTCCCAAACTCTCGTCCAGGACGTGGGATACGATATCCTGATGAATCGGCCAGGAGGGGGCAACTACCTCCAAAATTATATCCCGCAAGAGGAAACTTGGTTTCAGGGACAAAGCGGATGAAAGACATGTCGCAGATTATCAAGGTCTATAACCAAACTCTTTTTGAAATGCCTGCGTTGCAAAGAGGCCATCGCGGGATTTCAGCTCCTCCCCTCATGGCAGGTGAGGTTGGCGATCATGTGATGCTAGCATGAGTCTTCGGCGCCCTTGAACTTTTCAGAGGCCAACGCCGCGACATCCCACACGACAACCCATCTCGCAATTGGCAAGATGTTGTCGATTCTACGCAAGGCGAGATTGAAGGACAAGGAAATGAGGATTCTTATGCTGTGAGGGGAGACGGTGAAATGGTACGGAAGGGATGGCAATTGCTGACCACGGCAGGGGCCTCGACAACGCGGGGAAGACAACGATAGTCAAAAGAATCATGGGGGAAGACGTGAACAGTGTCAGCCCGACTTTAGGTTTCATCATCAAAACAATCGACTATGAGGGGTAAGGCAGGAAAAGCTGTGTGTCCTACTCTGCTAACCGTTCGTTGGTTCACAGTTACAAGCTCAACATCTGTCAGTCTTGCTCGTGTGTAGCGGCGCTATGTTCTGATACGTCTCAGGGGATGTTGGTGGCCAGAAGACTTTGCGATCATACTGGAGAAACTATTTCGAGAAGACCGACGCCCTCATCTGGGTGGTAGACGCTACTGATCGGCTCCGGGTGGATGACTGTCGAGAGGAGCTGCACGGCCTCCTCCAGGAAGAAGTTGGGGTTCTCCGGCTTTTTTGGGAGCAATGGCTGATCTAGCTTGCAGAGACTTTCCGGAGCCAGTCTGCTGGTTTTCGCCAACAAGACCGACGTGGATGGATGCATGGATGAAGCAGAAATCCAAGAGGTGTGTCGTCTGTCGTTAGATGCAGCCAGCGCTAACCCGATGTAGGGGCTCCAATTGAATGCCATCAAGACACACAAATGGCAGATTATTCGATGCAGCGCCATCACCGGCATAAATCTCCAAGAGGGACTTGCATGGGTTGTGCAAGATGCCAAAGCTCGACTCTTTCTCTACTAAGGAGTGAGGTCGACTTGTCGTCTGCTACCGACTTTGGGTGCTACAGTTTCTTTTCGTTGGGTTACAGGTAGGCCCAGGCGGATCGACAGGGAATCGCGTGCAGTTCTAGCGCCAGGGGCGTAAACAATGGGCCAACATTTATCTTCATACAAGGCACAAAAGCGCAGGGTGGTTGGACTTGGGTACAACATCGATAGTATATATAATCTAATAGCTGGAGGAATAGAATGCAAGGTTCAAAAGGAAGGACGGTTGGCTGCAGAAAGGGCCATCGAAACCCTTCACCCTTCCAAAAGAAAGCAAGCGAAAGCTTAAGTTCGTGCTCCACAGCGGCATGAACTTGTTTCTATCTTTCTCCCTCGCAGAATTCTTTCCCAAACATTGAATTTTAATGATCCCGCTGGGCGGCAAACGGTAGTCGTTCCTGTTTCTGACTCATTTGGTGTATGTGCATGGTTATGGTCTGCAACTTCTAATAAGCACTTTTCACAATGTCGACGCCCACGCCAGAGGAAGATTCCGAGGATGTCAACGATTTCCTACAGAGAGTCAAGGAATTGGGCGACAGACGAGATCAAGAAGATGAAGAGCGCAACAGAAAGCTGGAAGAGGAGATTTTGCAGGGCAGAAAAGAACGACAGGCCCGACGAGCTGGTAATTTCATCCCATACAATACTGTAATCGACGGCACGAAGCCGGTGTGACAACTCATCTTGCTTCTGTATACTTCAATTCCAGCTGACAATCAGGAACCTAGAACGCGCCAGATCTATTTCTCCCACCAAGTCATCCCCTACGAATACTCCTACAGCATCTCGATTGCCTGTAGTGCCAGCCAGTGCACCCTCCCAGTCCCTGTCGGCCACAATCACCCCTCGAATCGACGCTGAGGCTCAACCCGAAGCAACCCATAACGCGATGGAGAACCCGACAGCCAATCCCGCATTGCCCGCAAAGGAGAATTCATCACCGTCTGATGGTGAGCGCACTACAGATGACCCGGGTACCAAGCGAAATATCGCGGTCAGGGCGTCTCCGTCGAGTGCTATACCATCGAGAAATACACCACTATCTTGGCAACGACGGCCAACCTCCCAGTCATTCGACCAAGCACGAAGTCGACCTCTGTCAATGGTCGCTACAGAAAACACAGTACGGTCTCCTCGAGCCACTCCAACGCCGGAGCCTTCCATCGCTGCGGGTGAACAGAACCTCTCGAGAGATCAGATTACGCAGTCCCTAGCTTCCAAAGATCCCGCATGGTTTCGGCAGACGGCTGATAGAGGAGTAAACTCGCCAGCTTACAGACGCCAACAAGTCGAGGACGAACATAGATCAGAGCACGGGTCAAATTCCAGGCGAGTACAAATGCCAGGAATGGTGCGAGCAGCCTCGGAGGTGGGGAAGATGGTGGGTGAAGAGGCGGACCACTCTACTTCTCCATCGAGGAGTAGCTTCTCATACGGGAGTGGTTCACGAGCATCATATCAGGCAAATAATAAGGTTTCCGGTGTCCTTGGATCGCCTATACCTCTGGTCCCAGCTCAGAGGCTCGATCCACCTGTTGAAACGAGATCTGAAAGTCGTGGACTTGCCATGTCCCCTTCACAGGGTAGAATATCGCCCGATAGATTTGATCGGGCTCCCTCGCCCACGAAGGGCATGGGCGGTTTCGTTCAAAGCGCCATGATGAAAAGGTCGGACAGTGTAAGCAAGAGATGGAGCGTTCAGTCGCCTCCTGGCCTTACTCGGGGTAGCACAATAGCCAACAATCGTAATAGCCATGATATTATTGGTGCTATTGGTTCTTCTAGGCCCGACAGTATGAATGGAGAGAGCTCTCCTCGGCCAAGTTCTCGCCCAACTTCCAGTCACAGCGACGCAACTGTTACCCAAGACCGCCCTAGTACCTCGAGTTCTATAACAAGCGGCACGACAACCTCTATAGCAAATACTGGATTCATTAAGCCAGCCCTCCCTGCTTCACGAACGCAAACGCCAGTCGGGTCGAAGGCTGACCATGAAGATTCTGCCCAACCGCGAAGTCGCAGTGATCTAAGTCCTCCAACGAGCCCAACAAAGACTATGGATCCAAGAAGATGGAGTCCAACGAAGTCAAGTTGGCTCGAAACAGCTTTGAATAAGCCAGATTCTCCCAAACCCAAGCCTGTGCCAGCGCCCCAACAACCTGCTTGGATGGCAGAAATTAATAAGGCAAAGAAAAAAGGAAGCGTGGACCTGGGTCGAAGCCCCACACCTAGCCACAAACACGAAATTAGTATCGGTGGTTTGATGAGATCACCACCGCCTGGGGGAATTGCAAAACCGTTGAGTATTGGGGGGCTACCTAGTGGATTCTCCTCTGGGGCGGGAACAAAAAACCTGCCAGGTGGTGGTGGTGGTGGTACAAAGCATGAATACCGGAATGCTTCGAAATCGGTCGGCTCAAACGATTTGATATCATCACCTTTTGTTCTTGGGGTTAAATCGTCAACACTGGATAGTCAGGTCAAGCCTGAAACACCTCCCAAGAAAGATTTCCGAGCAAGTCTAAAATCACGCCAGCTGCCAGCGAACAGTGATGGTATAGCCCAGCCCGAATTCAAAAATGTATTCGGCCAATTGCGACGAACTAAGACTCAGAACTACGTGGCACCCGATGAGCTTAAGGACAACATAACCCGTGGGAAGGCAGCCTTGAACCTAACTGGCGGCCCAAAGAAGACCGAGCGAAAAGATGAATTCAAAGATGCTATTTTGAAGAAGAAGGAAGACTTTAAAAAGGCACAGATTGAAGGTAAAGGTGTTACCAGATCCCCGAGTGTCGGAAATCTCGATATTCCACTTCCTGAGGCCCTAGTGAAGCAAAAGGCTCTGAGATCCGACTCTATCATTACGGATAAAGAATCAAATAACTCGGAATTTCCACTTACTCGGAGCACAATGGCAGACTCTCCGAAGCCAATAGTTTCTGCTAAGGAGAAGACTCCTCCCAGCCGTTTCCAGGGAAAGGAGCCAACTGTTGGCGGGAAACTTGCTGGAAGATTGAACCCAGGTCTCGCCGGGTTATTGGCCAGAGGACCGCCTTCTGCAGCCAGCGAAACATCTCGATCCTTAAGTCCAATGTCCAACAGAAGCCTAAGCAACTCAACGACTCCTAATCCAGCTGAACCAGGACCACAGCTCACGCATATGACCAAGGGCCGTGCCCGCGGCCCTAGAAGAAAAGCGCCCTCTGGTGTTCTTACCTCTGCTATTTCGTCGCAGATATCTGAGGGTTCGACTTCCATGCAGAAATATACCCCGCAAGACCAAAACACTTCCCGAGAGCAGTCCTCTCACGACCCAAACTTACATTTGGAAGCAACAGAGGCATCGTCGAGAGATGGGACTAAGAAGCCTAGCCCGCAACCGCTTTCTCCTCGTAAGATTAGTTCGAAGCGGGTAGAGGAGCCCACATCACAGCCTTCTTCTCCGCGTAAGCTAAATCTTAAACGGCGATCACAATTTTTGCAAGAGGTTCCGAATATCAACACGAAAGCAGAACCCCAGTTGGACTCCCCTAAGCCACTCTCCTCTGCCAAGAAAGCTAACCCCTCCGAGATACCTTTGAAGGCGCAAGAGCCAAACCCTGAAACTGAACCAGCATCCACACCCAAGTCGAAACCAAACACCCCTATCAAATCTCCCTCGTTGGCGTCTAAATTCTTTGAAGCATCAGCACCTTCGACGTTTTCTCCTCTCTCGCACTCCCTCGAAACTCTAAAACTCCGTCCTGTGCCTTCATCGCCACCGAAGTCCACCGGTTTGGGTCCAAGAGACGAGCCACCATTGCCTAGTGACCTCAAGATAGCCACTCCTAAAAGCCAAAATGATTCCTTGAAATCTGAATTGTCTACCCCGCTTGAAACCTCAAAACCTCGTCTCCTACCTTTATCGCCATCGAAATTCACGGCTCCAAACCCAATAGCTTCCAGCTCCGCACCCAATAGCTTAAACACATCGGCGCATCAAGACAGTATGCATGTAGCCAACACTGCTGATAAAGCCGACATCCGAGAGCCGGTTATTTCGGTCAAAACCGCAGCTGCAAAATGGGATCGCCCAACACTGGTCAAAGGGACAGAGTCAAGCCCGCCTGTGAAATCACCGATCAAACTCCCAACACACGAAGATGAAAAGGCGGCTTTGATAAATTCTGGCTTGAGAAGTGCGAGTCCTACAAAACCGAGAACGACATCTGGGCTGGGGACTCAAAGTTCTAGGGAGCCTACCACGCGTCGATTGCCCACCACACCCCCAGTCAAAACAAACCCTTTTCTGACTTCTAGCACGCCTACACCATCTGCCTCTCCGACGAAGTCGATTCATTCCCCAGTATCACAAGCGTCCGAGGCAACTAAGATGCTCGCTGAATTTTTCACCAGTCAAACATCTATCACGGAATATACAGCCGATACAGCTTCAATTCTCTCTGCTCGCCCGGATCAAGACATAGCCATTAAATCTCTGCGAGCTAGTTTATACCAGCTTTCAAACGATGGGAGAAAGCAGCCTGTGCCTAGCCACCAGGAGAGAGTCCTATTCGAGGGTAACGTGTATCTATGTCATCATACGTTCGGAACCCCAGCCGGCAAGAAGGTGACAGAGGTCTACTTTTGGGTGGGCGATCGTGTGCCCAAAAATGTTGTGGATGACCTTAGCGAAGTTGTTCGGAGGGAGGCGAAGAGTGTGGGAGGGAGATTAGTAACTATCCGCCAGGGTAAGGAGACACCTGAATTATTTCAAGCGTTGGGTGGAATCATAATCATTAGACGAGGTTCATCAAACAAGTATGACTCCCTAGCGCCTCATATTCTCTGCACACGAAAACATTTCGGTCAAATCGTCTTTGACGAGGTAGACTTTAGTGCTGGTTCCCTTTGTACGGGCTTTCCATATCTGATCTCAGCTCAATCCGGCAAGTCTTACTTGTGGAAGGGCAAGGGCAGCGGCATCGATGAACTAAGTTGTGCAAGACTCATTGGTATGGACTTTGGTCTCGGGGGTGAGGTTGAAGAGATTGAAGATGGCAACGAGCCTACTTCCTTCCTCGAGATATTCGGTAATGGCTCTCAAATTCCGAAATCTGCAGAACATTGGAGAATGAAGCCTAATTATAATAAATACTGTACTCGGCTATTTTGTGCTGATCCAGCAACAAAACAACAGGTATAGACTCTGCAAGCAAGGACAGGGCTCAAAGCTAACATCCTTTCAGATTATTGAAATCAGTCCATTTTGCCAATCTGACTTTGACCTTTCAAAAGTCTATGTCTTGGATGCTTTCTTCGAGATTTATATTATCGTCGGCTCGAGAGCACAATCCCAATACGCATCCTTCCAACATGCTCTTGTGTTTGCCCAGGAATATGGTATTCTCGCTGCCGGAATGGAAGATCGTCCATTCGTTCCTGTTACAACGGTAGTCTTAGAAGGTGTCCCCAAGGATATGAAGAGCGTGTTCCGTAAATGGGACGATGCTCGATCACCTACATTTCATGGTGCGAAATCTTTACAGAGAGGGAGAAGTTTGAGGGTTGTTCCCTTGACTGTTGCGTTGGAGGCTACGAAGAACTAAGGTTGGCATTTTCCTTTTGTGGGGGGTGGGGTGGTGTTCGGGATGATTGCTGATGAAGGATGAAGGGAATGAATGGTTGGGCTGGGATAAAAGGTATGGTGGTGGTGATAGTACATGCAATTGGGTCATTGGATGGTGTCGGATTTTATGTTTATAAAATTCCCTTGTTGTACATATTAGGGCAGGACTGGCAGACGTGTGCTGTTCTCATGGCACGGTTTGCCATTTGGGAATGAGTAAATGAAATTTTGAACGTACATTGTGATTTCATGATGCGATTGAATAGATTTTTAAAGAGCGAAGCTAGGGCGGTAGTCGGCATCTGGATTGCTCTAGGAACTGTTCAGCCTGTGGGACTCCCAACACTATACTTAACTAGCTGCAATTGAAACTCTCTAAATAGTATAAATATCTCTCTCTCTCTCTCTCTCTCGGCAAACGGGTCAGAATTTATATTTATGCTATAACATTACCCATTTAACTTCTTGAGTCCCTCTTCAAACTCTTCAAGTGTTTTTATTTAAGGCGAGAGAGTACATATGAAATACCACCCGGCTATTACACTCCAACATTGAAGAAAAGCTGTCTGTCTACCTTGACATTTTGACTCCAAAATATGGATATCTCGAACTATATAGAGAATACAGAACGTGTGAGTGTCAAGATGGCGAGAAGGCGCGGAATTGTCAACTGCTATTGTTGTGATGCGATCAATGCACGTACAATAGTCCGAATTGCATGTGAGATGCAAGAATAGAAATGATTAGCTCGACTTTGCAATATGAGGGTAGGATGAAGTAATTTTGGGGGTTGAGAGAAGCAGGTACCCGAAAGGGAAGGCACAATCGAGATGTCTTCCCCAGCTTCGTACGATCTTGGGGAGGCAAGAGCTTTGAAGCATTTGAAGGGCCTCGTTGAAGTTTTTGTCGTAATCGAGGTGATATTCATCAACAGGAAAGCGACCCTATCTTCACATGAGACTATGTTAACACTAGGGCTATTAAATTACAATTACTACATGAATACGAAATTGGTTCTCCACTCCGTACTAAATTACAGAGCTGTGATCATTCTTCGAAAACTTGATGTTAGAGTCAACAATAGCTATGTCTTTCATTCATTGTGGGTATAAAATGATACTCTCCCTCTCCCTCTCCTACCCTGTCCACAAACCCAGCGATATCTACACTCAGAGAACCAAATGCAATACCAAAATTATAAAACCCAATTACTTATATCCAGCCACCCATCATCCCAAGACTGTTCTCAGGACCACCTGCAACAAGCAAGATTATTCCAATTCATGGCCAACATACCCCTCTCCCAACGGCGCACCACTCATATCAAACCCCCCAGCTCCTTGTCCCTGACCGGCCGGTTTCCTATTCACACCTCCCGATGCAGCGGCCGGAGTACCACTCACTTCCGACACGTTCGGAGGAGGGGCGTAACTCGCCCTCGCAGTGTTCTCTAGCTCGTTCGTGCCTTGAATTGGGCTGACAGGCAGAGGTGGTGCTTGCACATATGAGTCTCTGGGATGTTCGAGTTCCGTATAACCTTGGGGCGGAGAGGCTGGCGCTGATGTAATTGGAGATGGTTGGTGCAGTTGAGTGTATGTGGGAGGTGGGGAACCAGGGCTTATTGGAGTGGTAAATGCACCACTATCTTGAGATTCCACATAAGGAGTTCCCGGTTGTCCTTGTTGGTAGACTTCTTGGGTGTTGGAATCCGCGACTGGCTTTTCGGGGTAGTAGGCTGTTTGCCCTTGAGGACTTTGTGGATTGTAGGTTGTGGCCATAGGTGGTTTGTGCAACATATTTCCTCCGATTTCACTTATACGCTGAGGTTGGAATTGTGCTGCGGTATCCTGCTGTTGTTGGACTACAGCCGCTGCATTTGCGGCATCCTGGCGTTTCTTGCGGAGGAAAAACCACACCAAGAATGCGATGAAAGATATGAGGGCAATGCCCCCAATGACACCGCCGACAATGGCTCCAATTGGAGTCGATTTAGATGTAGTATGGGAGGCAGGGTTGGGGTTGGCGATTATGCTTGTACTCCCGCTACCTAATGTGCCAGATGTAGATTGAGAATTGGCAGATGATTGGGATACGAAAGTTGGGGTGGCAGTTACTGTAACCGTTGCGCCTTCATTGCCGATAAGTACGGGAGCAGTCGTTGTATCCAGAAGATCAACATAGAGGGCGTAGGAGATTGTAGAACAACCGTAATTGTAATATGTGTAATCTAAACCAAAGACAAACGCAAGGTACCCACAGTAGGGTGCGCTTGAATCGCTACAGAGAGTATTAGCAAACAAATAGAGCTTTGAGGGAAGGATGGGCCATGCTTACCACCAGGTCTGAGACACAGGTTGGGTTCCGCTTTGCGATTGAGGCCAATTATAACAATCTATATATATGAGTATGTTTTCTCCTCGGTCTCAGTCTCCAGGGAGTGTACCAGTAATCCAATCGTAGCCGATGCTGGTCTGACCACATCCCACATAATAAAGCCCATTGGCACTTGTAAACAAACAAGTTTCTGAATTATAGCATTGAGGCTGTCCAAAGCCGCCAGGAATAGTCCACTCGGTACAAATATTCGTAACCCTCCTCTTCTCAAACCTCATTTTCACCAATTCGTGCGCAGGAGCCGCAGTCGGCTCGGGCCCCAGAGGAGTCCCATAGCCACCTGAACCGAGAGTCTGCGAAGGTAAAGCCTGAATCGCCGATGCAAAAGCTGAAGACAACAACGCAGCAACAGCCGAATATCTTAAAACCGATGCCATAGCGACAAAAAGTGCAATAGAAACGAGAGATTGGGGGACTTCCGCCAACACCGGTGCAGGGAGATTGGTATATATGAGAAGCTGAACAGCAGGTTTTCCACTCCACACCAACGGACATTTTTTATTTTGATTTCCACATGCCCTGGAATTTGGCGTTCACAGTGGCTGCTTGTGTGCTTCATTTGTGCATCTCGGGGTTCAGCTCGCCGGAGCTACTTCCCATCGGGCAATGCCAAACTCACGATCAACACGATCATGAGGCTCTTGGGCTGAAAATCCCCGAAACGATTGGGACAACACAACACGATTAGCAGGCATGTTGAAGTAGCGGGTATGTATGGTTCTCAACGTGCTTCTGGAGCGGGAAGCCTTGAAAAGTACCGTCACAAGACAGGCGACACGGGAAGAAGCTTGACGCCACGACGCACTGGTAGGGCAGATTGAAGCATGTCCGAGGCGAAGCTGAAAATCGGGACGAATGAGTGACTCGCTGCACCGGACGAGGCAGTGAGTGGGTGGACAGCGAATACTTCGTACTTGTATTTATTTTGAGGCTGTGAATTGTCGACAAGCCGATTTTGGGTAATAAGGCTTTTCGAGATCGATGAAGCTTGACATCGAGCCGGCCCCAAGCTTTTCCACCGAAAAGGGGCGCAAGAATAATTCCCGTGATGATCCAGCAGCTGGAGCTTCCCGAAATTATCTGTTGACTAGTTAGCTTGATCCAGAAAGGCTGATGCCCGCCCTCTTGGCTATGCGGACCCCTGAGAGCACCAATGTTTATTTATAGTTGTGGAGTAGCGAGGAAAGAAGGGTAGGCGAGTCCGCCTAGTTGCACGTCTAAATTACCCTCGAGAGACTTCGGACTGGGCGTTTCAAAAAGGCGACAGAGGCTATCGATATGTGGGAAGATTGTCTGGTAATTAGTTTCTTGTTGATGTTGCTTCTGTATCGTCGTATTGCTCTATCTCTTACCTCTTCATAGTCCCAAAAGTGTCATTCCCCCACTCCTTTCCGCGTTAGTATACCCATGTCCTACACTCAGACTAGGATGGCAATTCGTTGATAATATCATACTCACGAGTCATAGCCTTCGAACGGCTGAGGGTAGTGACTTGGTACCCCACCATTGCTAAGCATGAACCATAGCCATTCTCGCTTTTCCCCCTCCTATCATATTATCCCATTGTATTCTTCTTGCCATCGTAGCATCTGCGAATGATGTTTAACGAGCTTCGCACTCATCAATACAAGGCATAGAAAGGCTCTCACAGGCAATTCCGAAATATCTTGTTTACCCATCAGTATATAATTATTATGATTTATGATCCTATCATAGCTACTGGTGTTTTTCTGGTTGTGGGTGTTAATTTTGAGTTGGTCGCTAAAACCGAAGTTCAAACGGCCCTTGATCGACCCCTGAAAGATGACCACATCTCTCTCTAGTCCAGACTTCCGCAGACCTCAATCATTTGCGACTAGGGACAGCGAAACAAGCCCCATATATTTGACAAGAATCATAGCCACAAACTCAAACATCTTGTTGGTGCATCATTCTTCCTCGCCTCTTTCCCGAATAGCATCACTAAAAGCATACTTAGGAGCGGATTGAAAAGGGCTTTTCACGGTAGAAATCTTGGACGTACTGGCCAGTCTTGAAAGACTTAGTTCGCCAAGGCTTACACCGCCAGCTCAGATTATTCCGACTGCGAAAGAGAAACAAACTTGTTTGTGAGTAAAGCCGCTTCTCGTAGAACTAGACTTAGAGCTGGTTCCGAGTTAAGTCTTCCGTCACTTGATATCTGACCCTTGATCACTGTTGCTATTTGAAGTATGACATCGACAAGATACTGCGCACCGCATCTATACAATGACCCAATCTGTCCTAGAAGAGCTTCTCAGCCCAGAGGATCCAGCAGCCGCAACTCGAGAGTGCCCAGAGCTTTATTAGGGTATATCCCCTTTTTTGTTGCAACCCTCCTCATACCCCCTACGGGACATAGGACCCCTTAAAAACGCTCTCGAATGCCCAGCAGGCATACTCCCCTGACACCCACCATTCCCCCTCTTGTTTTCGAAGGGATCTTTCAAGTGCCATTCCCATTTCATCCCATCGCTCAAAACTAAATCCACAATGTCACACATCTGCGTCTTCTGTTCGAGCTCCCTAGGCTGCTCCGGCTTCAAGTAACTCTCCCGGATATCCCAATATTCCTTCACCAACTTAACCCCCGATCTACTGTCCCACATCCCCTCTCTCCTTGGAGATCTTTCTAACAGACTCAATGCTTCCCATCTAATTGAAGCATCCTCGCATCTTATACACACATAATACAAAGGCCCCACGAGTCCTAGGTCGGTGGAAAAAGTAAGTGCTGGTTTACCGTTCTTTGCATCGGTCTCAGCAGCTGTGATTAGAGAATCTGACAGTGTGACTACGGTGCGGAACTCTTTGTCGTATTGTGCAAAGGTCGCGTGGTCGTTCATTGCTTCGCCGAAAGAACGTGGGTCATGAAAAGATGGCACAGCATCTGCCATTATTTTGGTTATTGTGCAGTGTATCTTCAGGAGGGCGGCCCCACGAAGTTCTTTACCCATTATTTTTTCCGAATTGCAGGCCATGAAATTTAAACTGAAGTTTGAAATTAGCATTTGGGTTTCAAATGTATGGTGTACGAGGTCTGTCATTGGAATATAGTCATGTCGTAGCAGTATAAGTCGGAAAAAAAGAAGCTTAAAATCTCACATACTATGATGCGTCCCAATCATGCTGTCGCTGGATATATTTGGCTAGCAAGGTTTGAACTTCAAGGGGTTGACAGCAGACTGGCAGCGACTCTTTCATGAATGGTCAGTATAGCTTCTGTGATTCAATACGGGCGGAGCGTTTTACCATCGCAAAGATAAAATGCCCTAAAAAGACCATCAACAACCTTATTCATACAATTTTGGGCTTCCAGGACTGTCTCGAAATTCCCTGGTACATCATCATGTAGTTCAGCGAACGCAAGTCCGTCCACAAAAGCCCGCCGTTCGGGAGTACTTCTTGTGTCAAAGTAGAGAACTGCTTGGAGGCTCAATCTTGTGAATAAAGGCGCAATTTCAGTCTCAATGAAGTGAGTATCGTTGGAAGGGTTTGTCCTTAAATCCTGGAGTATCTTAAGCCCACTCTGCAAATGCACTATGGCGGAATCAAAGTATCCACGCAACGAGTCAAAGCACACAAACAAGACACAGGATAGCAAAGCGGCCACTGGTGCATACTTTCCCGCTACCAAAGATTGCCGCAAGTTTACAATTGCTTTCGAATACTGCTTCATAGCAAAAGCTTGTCCTTTACTTTCAGTATCCGAATCGTAACACAGTCGATTGTTAACGAATTCTTCATGCAGAGAACTAATTGCCACCACAGCATGTCGTAACGAGGGTTCGGAAATACTAGCTTGGAGTATGAGAGATTGCCAAAAGCTCGAGTTGTAGAAGCCACTCAGATCCGCGGCTGTTTGTGTGATGAAGTATTGGAAGCCTCTTCTCTCCTCCTTGCTACCTACTTGAGGCGTAAATACTCGATGAATGGCTTCGTTTCCCTTCGGTCCTGAAAGTACTAGATGCAGAGAATAACCATCGCAAACACGTCCTGTCTTTGCGCAGCGCTGGCACACGGGTTTGGCTTCATCGCATTTCACACGGCGGATCCTAGCACTTATTAGCTATTGCAAATTAGGTCCAGGAAGTGGCAAATTGCCCTCATCGCATACTTGCAAGTTCCACATCCTGTCTTTGTCTTTGAGCCGCATTTCCTTCGCTTCTTGGCTAAATCCAAGCTCGACATAGGACGAATCGTACAGTGATATTGTCGAATTTTACAGCGGCAAATAGGAGTAATTAAATGACAAATCAAATCAAATCAAATCAAATCAACGACGATCAACTTTAAGTAAAAAGGAAATGTCTTATAGTTAAGCACTTAGAGTTTAAGGTTGCTTGGATATTTCAGATGCGGGCAACACCTAGGGGGGCGTGGGGGGTTTTGGAGACAAAGACGGGAGCCTAGAAGTTGTAGCGCGTTCACATTTTTGCTGAGCCACAAACTAAAATACTCCTCGCGGAAAGTCCCTGCAAAGCCGAGACACGGGAGTGATCTGTCTGAACACAACATATGAAGCACAAGGCCAATCAAATAGTTACACACAATTATATAAGCAACAGGCGGCCCTGAGATGGCTTTCGGCTCGGCAATCGGCTCGGGTTAGGTTCGTTTCAGATAATCAACATCACCCTCCACAAGCACCAAAAAGAAATTAACTCAACTGCAGTTGGAAAGATCAATCAAGTTTCACTGAAGCTACAATATCAACCGCTTGTATTATAGATTCGGTCCCAGTATAGCCTCTACCCTGTCTGCCATTCATGGCCTTTTTTGCTCCCGCGTAAGTGGCCTCCCTATTGCATTTCATCCTCGGTATATTTTAAACTTAAAATAACTAACCAAAAAGTATTATTACATTTATTTATATATTTTAATATTGCTCCTGGTTTTACAACTATCATTTCAAGTCTTTAATTTTCACCTTTCCTCCTCCATGTCCGGTCTCCCCCTTTCCCGCCTCATTCTTCCCGTGCCCCTCATTGCCTATCTCTCTCGTAGTCTTCTCGATAATTTGCACAGCCTCCAAAGAAATATCACTCCCTACGCGCCAACTCCTCAATGGAACGCCCTGTGAATCAAGAGTCTGCTTCGCTGACCTCCATCGACGTTTCCAAAGTTCGAGTTTCTTGTTTACAGGGACGTTGTTATTTCTGCTAGGCAATTCGTCCTCAGAGCTATCTACATTATTCCAGGATAATCTGTCAGTCATAGGTGCGATTGATGAGGTGTTAGTGCCTCTACGTGGAGGAGGAGGTGGCGCCTTGTCGGAGGAATTAGATGATGCAATTGATTGCTGGGAATAGCCACGACCAGGCATGTAAGATCGAACCTCTGGAAGTGCATTATATGCTGCAGATACTTTTTCACGAGCACTTGCAAGATAGCCGTCGTCCCCATTTGTATTAAGATCGGGAGAGCTCTGGCCTTGTACGTTGGCCCGTCGAGGTGGCGGCGGCGGCGGAGGGCGCCTTTTAGTGGTAGACGGAACCTCCTCTGAGAGACCGTCGGTTGTCGCTCCTCGAAGAGCCATAGGTTTAGCCGGACGTGGCGGCGGTACTTTGCCAGTTCCATCTGAAACTCTCCTTGGAGCTTGTGGAGTATCAAGAGAGGAGGTGGAACGGGGCATGACTCGACGATGGGACTCGTGAATATCCTCTTGGATAAGATCATCGTCTAGGTCAATGAGTTTTCCCATTACCGGCCCAGCACTGGTTTGTGTTTTCACTTCTGTTGCTGCTCTTGGTGGCAGTGACGGTCGGCGCTCTGGCGTATCAGTTGTGGGAGTCTCTATCCCCAACTTGTATATAGATGGTGTTGGAGAATCAAATATACGACCTCTCTGCTTACCATCACTAAGAGGGCCCATTGCAGAATCGAAGAAGCCCTGCGTAGGAGGTGTAGTAACATCGCGAATGAAGATAGCGAGTATCTTCCCAGGGTTGGCAAGCGCAACGTCAGTGTAGACTTCGAGGTCGGCCTCTCCGCTATCTCCGATGAGGATAAACTTTCGCTCTGGGAAGTCTCGCATAATTTTCTCAAGAGGGCCCTTCTTTCTCTCTGCCACAGGCTCAAAAATTCCTTGAAGCATACCGCTATATTGTTTTAGGTGGAATGACCCTGGAGGGAGGCCTGCCTTTCGAAAGAAGCTTACTAGCACAGGAAACAACTGCCATGGCGAGTTGGAGACATAATGAATTTCAACACCCATTTTATACATGGTGTTATACCATTCCTTGACACCATCAATAGTCAAGTCCTCCAAGTCCCGGATAAATGCATTTCTGAATGTCTCTCGGACGCCATTGCCAATAGCAGTGTGCTTGATGGTATCGTCAACATCTGTAATTAGAGACACACCCTTGGCTTCAGTAACTTTGACTTCGGCTACAGCCGAAAGATCCCCGGACGCTAATACTCTGACATGAGTTGGCACAAACTCCAAAGCTGCTCTAATATTGAAATGACCGGCTTCATTCGTAATTACTGTTCTTGAGACCGAAGTCTTCTCGTCAAAGAAAAACAAGGTAATTGGCGTTGATACCAAAGGATTTGTTAAGAATGGTCTTAGACGAGCCATCAAATGCGCATTTGCAGTTGCCAATTCCACCTGTGTCATATTAGAGGGTTGGTTCCATGAAGGACGTTTTGAAATATGCCCTGGTCCGGGAGCATCGTTATTTGGAGTATGTGATGGAGTATGACTTCCAGATCGACTTCTACTCCCATAAATGCTTTCGGAATCCGAATCGCTCCTAGGTCTCTCACTGTACCCACCTTGAGCTGCAATTTTTTCCTCGCCTTTGCCTTTTCTTGATATTTCATCTGCTTCCTGTGCTATTATTTCCTGATCCCGCCGGTACTCGTGCTCCCTATGTCTCGCTCGTAAGGATGATGACGAATCGGGGCTCTGGTCTCGACTTGGCGCTTTGGGTGCGGGGATTCCGCTAAGCTGCCGAGCTAATCCAATAAGCATTCTGTTTTTCCTATTCAGAGGCCCTTTATGGGGAGAGTAAATCCAGCCTCGAACATCAACATCAATGATGGCTCTATCATCCTCAAACTTTTGCCATTCCCGAGCCCAATATTCGGCATCTCCAGCTCCGTCGTCGAAGTTATCATTCCTTGGCAAATCTGGGTTTGGGGGTTCCTTGGTATGCCTCCTGGCATAGGAGGGAAACAGAATAAGCTGCTCATCTCCATGCGAGACGATAGACACATCCGGGAAGGACCTTGGTATGCCGAGGGGATCGTCGTCAAAATCAGCGTTGGCAGCACCCCACTTCTCAGAATATGACTGTTGGTACGATTGTCTGATTTCGTTCGCTGCCTTCCAGTATCCCGCGAGCTTTTTCCTTCGAGCCCCACGCTCCCTCCCCTCGCCCTCGCCTCCAGTGTATTCAGGCAGAGAACCAGACATGGTTATCTTGGCTCGTCCCCCCCGACTCTCATTGTCTTTGTAGGATCCGCCTAGAAGTCTTCGCCCTCGCCTCCTTATGATTTCAAGAATGCTTATCCCAGTAACCCTTTTCTCTTGGTGGCGTCTCTGCCGTTGTACCAGATAATTATATATTCTTAAATGAGCTCGATTTTTGTAATATGGAAGAGTGTCGTGGCGCAAACTGTTGAGTCTTTCGCGTGTGGTTTGTCCGACGACTGGAAAGAGGTACTGGAGCAGGCTTCGATTATGGCGGGGGTGGCCAGTACCTCTTATTCGAGGGGGTGGAGGAGCCAGCTTTGATGAAGGTTTATGGAATTTCGGGGTTGAGTTGATGAGTGAACGAAGTCCTCGAAGGCCGAGGGAGACTCGGAGGGTGTTCTAGCGCTTATGAAATACTTTCATGGTTGGAGACAGCAAGCAGAGCGATACGACGGAGAGGCAGCAGGAGGGGTTTCTTTAAATACACGAAGAAGATAGCAGCAGGAAGTTGGCCGCGTGGGACATGGAATTCAAATATCGTCGGAGCTCGAGGGCTCTTCCTTCTCAGTGTTCTCCTCGCTCGCCTCTCACCTCTGACGTAACCAGTTATGTGTCTGTGCCCCAACCCCACCCTAACTACTTTACCAATTGTGAGAGCGAAATTCTCTAATCGCCGATCCAGCATTGCGTATATATCGGCTTGAAAGTAGAGGGTGTATATCAAGTTGGCTTGCTTAAAAAACTAAAAGTTTCCGGTTACATCAAGAAAGTGCACGAAAGGTCACAAGAACTTGGCATCCCCATTTATGTATGAGGCTTAGTACAAGCACAGGAAGCATAGGAAACAGAATATTCAATATCATGAGACCGTAGTCTCGGAATGCAATTGTATTCAGGTTGCTAGATACACAAGCACTAAGAAGCCATCTAATGATCACAATCTCTGCCGGGCGCCTTTTGGGTCGCTGCGAAACGCCCCCTTTATCTACGCCAACTCCACGAAGCCGATGGGAGTTAATTAATCCCATCCTAGAAAATGCCCACGCCTATATCAATTGGGTCACAAAACACCAGGAGAATTTTGGTGGGTAGGCGGGTCTGAAGTATCTTACATAGTGACCAGCTTTAAATTCGGCTGAATACGGAGGGTGTTGTTAGAGTTAGTGCTTGCATGAACCGAGTTAGGAAATCTGGCGGTTTTGGTGAGAGGGCACCTAATTCCGTTTTGATGAATCGTTCACGAGGAGAAGCTGAGAAAGCCTGTCGTTAGATGTCGATCAATACGAGAAGAGAAGAAGGGGGATCAGGGTAATTTCGCACAGAAATTATCCAGCCGCTACCACCGAAGTATGTTGTCTCTTGGTTGGTTGTTCCGACTCCTACCAATTGTCAGTACTGTTGGAAATCCTTACACTCACAAGTAGGGACTAGTTTGGAGACAGCCGTATTCGCAGGTAACCCTCGCAGAGGTAATAAGAAACCTACTTCAATAGATGTTCGTTTTTGGCCTTGGGGGGGGCGATGCGTTCTCTTGCTTGCTGCACGAACGGGTTTTGTCTCGCCTTCAGCAAATACGTCGTCAGGTAAATCAAAACTATTCCAAAATGTTAGCTAGTCTCAGTCACTAGATGCGAATAAGGAAAATGCCTTACTTTCTGATGTGAACGATATTGATTGCATTGAGATCCTCCTTGTATTCCGTCCATTGTTTACATAGCGACTTGAAGGATTCGACCTGCCATGATAAATCCAGCGATTTGGCACCTAAGTGTATCAGCACTTGAGCAGCAGGGGGGACCAACTGGCACTTGTGATGATCCTAGAGCCCTTCCTCGCCTAGCACGTCAAGGTATCCTAGGGAATCAAGTTTACTAGGAAGATAACTTACCTTCCCGTAGTTCCAAACCGATATAGTTCGTTGTAGTATAAACCATTTTGAGATTCGCATCATCTTTTAACTCTCGATCTCCATTGACTATATCGTCTTTCGTCGCGCCTTGAATAGCTAAGCCGTGGCCAGTGGTAGCTGTTGCGATATCCTTTGCTTGGTGCTTAAGGCTGCCCTTCTTTACATCGTTGATCTCTTCTTCCGTGTGGCACCTATGGACTCGGGAATAACCCTTGTTGAACGGGTGGGCTAAGGCAATCGCTGGGTGCTCATCAAGCTTGGCAACAAGTAGTCGGACCTTGGATTCTACAAAACCAGACCATAGGAGTTGAGACTGCTCAGTCGTGCTAGCTGAAACAACAGTAAGATAATACTTATAGCCAGCAGTAAAAAAGGTGTGCTTCGTAAACAATTCTTTCCAATGGTGTCCCTTATCTGTCATTATCTTGTCTGCAATTTCTCCACCTCGTTTGAGTTCTTTTTGGATGACGGCCTGCGTAGATAGCGAAAAATTATGTGTTGTGCACATTGAAGGATAAGCAGGGGTAATTATGGGCATGATGTGGTTTTTGTCTCCATGGTAGATCTATCCTGTTAGCACAGGCACATAAAATGAAGGGAATCATTATACTTTTGGATTCCAAATTTTAAACCCCAATTTGTCATCTGTCTCAATTGGTTTCAGCAAAACTGGCATTGGCCACTGCCATTTCTCCAGGATTTTGAAGAACTTTAGGACAATAGTGGCACTTGTGGCCTTGGGGTAGAGTTGACAAATACGTGCAACGAGAATCGCGAAGGCTACGCCACCGGGAAATCCATACATGTTTCCAGATATAGCTCGACGAGTGCCCCAAAGTTTAATAACTCTAAGAGCAGTCCTAAATGTAGATTGTTCAGGGACCAGACTTAAAATCTCATCTGCTACCCGAACGCCGTTGAGGGATCGTACTTCGGTTTCTGCCAGACCCCGTAAGAGATTTCTGTTGAGCATGGAGAGATCTTTTGTGACCTGTTTGTGGGTAGCTATGCGGGCATAGAGGAGATCAATATCGATGTCGCTAAACTTGAACGTAATGCAAGGTGCGAAGGCATCTGGCTTTGGAGTGAAATCTGTAATTGCTCCTTCTGGTGCCATTTTGTAGATTATGTCCGGGAATAATTTGAAGAAATCCTCGTGGTAAACTTCATCGGGGCCCACGAGGAGTGCATCAATATCCGAGCCAGGGCCAACGACACCAAGCTTGTAACTTCCAAATGTTTCAATCTTACCGCCTGCAGATTTGACCAAGTGTTCAGAGAAGCCTTTAGAACGTAGGACCGTCCGAATAAACTCCTCCGCGATAGACTGAAGTGATCTGAGTATTTCCGTCCTGCAGAGAAGGTTGATTAGCTTCCTAGGTCAAAATAATATAATCCAGCGTCGAAAACGCAGAGAATGAAGAGCAGTGGTTCTGGATTTCAAACAGATTAGGGGTATTACCGCTTCCTCTCCTCCGCAGGGGATTCATAGTTGTTCTGCCTTTTCAGCTCCTCCACAAGGGCAAAGCTAGCTTGCTTCTCAGCTTCCGTCGGAAGGGCGGTTGAAAGGGGCGCCGTTACACCTAAAGGTTTTACACCTGGAGTCGCCATGGCACTGGTGAGTTGGGAGCCGTGCCGATCCTTGGGTTCCGATGTCGTGAAAATGAGTGACGGGGAGTGTTTGTCTTTGTTGTTTGGAAATGTTTGGCGGTTGGATTACGAAGAGAGACTAGTGCGCATCCTGACTCAGCCTCGTGGACAGGGGTATCGGAATGAATAGTGTGAAGACCACCGGTGGTGAAGAAAGGGAATGACATCGAGCTTAACAACAGTAACTTGAAGTTCAATGGGAGAAGTCTTACACTTTGGACAAAATGTCTGAGTCGAGAGTTGAATGGGAGGGCAATAAAGAGACTTATGAGGATCCAGACGAGCAGAAGGTTCTCTTCTCAGCGTTGGATTCTTTCTAGTAAGTAGCGGTCTTCTTACAATTTAGACTTGTTCATACTTCGTTTCTCTCTACACCTAAGATTCTCTTTTCTACATCTCGTTGCTGATTTTCTATTGTAGCCAGTATGCCAAAGTTGCACATTTCAACACCACCCATCTTAGAAGACAGTCCTTCTATGCCCTTCCAAGAGCACATTGGGAGCTGCTGGCAGCGGCCCCATTTTCATATCTAGACACTCTGAACGCAGTGGATGATGCGATTGACAAGAATGGAGAACTGTCTCTTGCTATTCACCAGGCAGGACTCGAGTCATTTGCTATTCCATCACAGCCAAATGTAGGTCAACGGAATTCCCCTGACTGGCGCGGAGAAGCAACGTCCAATGATTTGGAGAAGGCAAGAAGCACTCTGAGGCAGTTTTATCGGGATTGGTCCGAGGAAGGGGCTGCTGAACGAGAGGCTTGTTACGGTCCAGTGATCAAGGCCCTTTTGAAAGAGCAGGAATGCCATGAGGCGAAAATGCGAGTACTTGTGCCCGGAGCAGGACTTGGCAGATTCGTTTTTGATTTATGTTGTGCTGGATTCAATGCGGAGGGAAACGAGATCAGTTACCACCAACTCCTGGGTTCTTCTTATCTCCTAAATCATTGCCCAGGCCAAGGCGCACATACAATATATCCTTGGGTCCACTCGTTCTCAAATCATGCTAGTCGTGCGAATCACTTGCAGTCCGTTCAGATACCAGATGTGCATCCAGGAACCTTGTTAAATAGTATCGAGAATGCTGGCGAAATGAGTATGAGCGCCTCGGACTTTTTAATTCTGTATAAAAAGGAGTCCCAAAAGGACAAGTTTGACGCCGTTGCGACAATCTTTTTCCTAGATACAGCACCAAATCTGATTCAGTATATTGAGGCAATTAAAAATTGCTTACGGAAGGGCGGACTCCTGGTGAACTTTGGACCGCTATTGTGGCACTTTGAAAACAACGCTCCCGGCACGCATGGACGAGAGGGCGATACTACGGCCGAATTTGAAGCGAGAGGTTAGGCATGGAAACATTTCATTAACTACCTAGCTAACATTTGAACTAGGCATTGCGGATCCAGGGGCTGTAGAGTTAACGGATGACGAAGTCCAGGCTTTGGTAGAGAAGCTCGGTTTCAAAATTGAGGAAAGGACAAGTGATCTCCCCGCCCCATATATACAAGACCCTCGAAGCATGCTTCTAAATACTTATAGAGCTAGTTACTGGGTAGCTAGAAAGTTATAGCACGTTATTCAACTCTCTCGAGTATATTTAACCAAGCCTCATGACTTAGCAGACTGAGCATTTTCTTACATCTCAACTATCTCTCTCCTCCCCAACACTCCACCTTGATAAATAGGGATAACAGCACCATTGAGATGTGAAATAGTCCTACTACTCAAAAACACCACAATGCACCACACTGCCTGCAACATTTTCTGATGTTCCTAGTCTCTTCTTGTTTTGACAGTGGCACTGCCTCAGCAGCTTTGCGAGAGATGATACAAGCTTTTGAGGTGCCTAACTAGAAGAACCAGAGTGATCTAGGATAGAGTGCGTTAGTAGCCGTAGATACATCGGATAGAAAAGATGGGTACCACCCAAATATAACACATAAGCCTAGACCTCGATAGCCACTTGCTACGTCAACTACCTTTCAATTCAAGAAAAAGATGGCAGGGAATTCTGGACATTTTAAAAGGATGCTTAGATCGAGTTGCGGGAAGATAGGGTATCGACTTTCGATTAGGATAAAAGGAGGTGCAATGTAGAAACTGAAGAAAGTCGCAATAGGAGATTGTGACGAAAGGAAGATAAAACAGAAAGGGACCGTTTAAAGGGAGAGTTGAACCAGGGCTAAGAATTATGAAATTAAGCCGAACCCGGATTTACTTCTCCTTAAGTGTATCGTTGTCCGTCTAATCTAAATGCCCACAATTAATGTGTGAGAACTGCTTGGTCTACTCTATTGCCCATCAACCTTGGGTCTAATCAGTTTCTTGGCTTCTTCATTATTGGCAACCGTCTGCTCATAATCTGGCCTTGGGATTTCGAAACCTTCCGTCGTTCTTCCGTAACTAATGCCACCCAATCTACCGATCGGCTTTAAGATCTGTTCTGCAAGTCAGCAGCGCAACTCGTAACAAAACATTGCAATTCTTACCGCAGGATCGATCAAATTTTTATCATCATTGATAGCGTCTTCCCTGACCCAAAACCTTGTGCCTTCAATAACAGCCAGGACACCAGTCTTCTTTCCAGGGGTAGCCCGACTCTCGTACTCTTTCGTCATGTCTAACTTGCCCTCAATAGAGAATATGGACTCCTTGATCCTGCTCACTTTCACTGTCTTGCAAGGCGCTGGCGTCAGTCCAGAAAGCCCCCACTCACTGACTCCGAAGGGCGCGTTGATCGAGGTGGCATTTGCGGCTTCTACGAAGTGCTCAGAAATCAAATTAATGACACACTCTCCAGTCTCCATCAAATTTCTCAATGAATCCTTGGCATTATCAAGTCCGCCTCCAAATCCCACAGTAAAAAGTGGTGGATCATGATTTATCACCTGGAAGTAACTGAACGGGGCAAGATTTGTGCTGCTCCCATCTTTGGATCTTGTGCTGAGGAATCCGATGGGTCTGGGGATAATGCCAGATATCAAGAGTTTGTAATTGAAAACAGCGGGGCGTCCTTCTTCATAGGGATCGATTTCGACATGGGGAGTATTCAAGCTGGCACCTCCGTCGTTGGCGCCATCACCATACTTCCAATCAGGGTTAGCTGTTTGCTTCCACTTAAACTCGATAGATGGATCCCATGGCGGCCGACTAGCTTCCACCTTCTTGAAGTCCGGGTGAGGGTTTCGTTGGATCTGCTTCTCTGCATCCGCCTTCGACATTTTGAGATCTGACTGTGTTGCGTGGGGAACGGGAACACAAGGATTTGGGGCGGAAGGCTAAGGTCTGCGTTGCCTTTGTCAGTGGAGAGCCCTCAAAATTTCATCTTTAGGACTTACAAATGTATAGGACGACTTCTCCTTCAGGTGCATCGATGTTCTTATACACTTGAGAATTCGATCATTACAAATAGACAATATGCCTCAACTCTCGCCGCCGCTACATGCTCGCGGGGCACCGCGGGGCATTCGCCGAGCACCAGGCTAGGCATAGAGCTGCGGCTAAACCCGGGCGATGAGGTTACTTTGCCTGGATTGGCTCGGCCAATTATCGGGCGTATTTCTGCCTAGTAGATTCGGATAAGATGAAGTTGCTTTGTAGCCGGTAATAGTCGGTGCGCCTTCTCGTCAGCTAAAGCTACACGCTCTGTATAAACCATTCGGTTCTTTGGTAAATCAGATAGAGCCGATTTTTGAAATTGCTGCTGTGGACCTACAAGTTCCAAGGGCACTTCAAATCCCCATGCCTAATATGCTCCCTAGAGCTTGAGTTGTTTCGCGGGTATTTGCTTCAGAAGTATTGCTAAACTCGCCGACTGTGTCAATAGAAACTCTAGATACAATCCCAGCAAAAATTTCCAAATTTGTCAACACGATACCTGGCTGTCAAGCTCTCCTGCAAATATTGCATCGAGATTCATTCCTTGATATGAATATATCGAGCTAAAAGGGGTTCATGACGTCGATGATGTCGGTTGACTCTGACAGATTGTTGACACCCACTGGCGAGTTATGGGAAATTAGTCAATCTATGGCTTATATAAATCGAATCAATAAATTACTCCGCTCGTTACATGTTAGTATCTATAGTAAGCCGCTAACTTGCGTTGCCCTGGCTATTTCAGACGTGAGCAGCTATACTATCCTCATAGAATATTGATGAGCCAGTAGACATAGGCCCTACTTAATTGGTCGGCTAGTGTATTCTCTCTGATTGGCTTTGCCCACTCTCGGCTTAAGTAAAAGCGGCATGGACAATTTGAGATAACCCGAGGTTCAGAAGAAGAAGAGTTGTATCCACTACACAAACTTCAAGATTGATAATTGAGGTTTGGTAATTCAAGATTGGTAATTCAAAAGTGGTAACCTGAGGTTATTCAGAAGAGAGACTATAAAAGACAGGCTTTTACAATCGTTTTTCAGGTCCATCATCTTATCTCCCGCAACAATGGCCGGGGTTCAAACATTCAAACTCGGAGACTGGAAACTTCAATCTGGACAAACTATCCCCGATGCTCAAATTGCGTTCAAGACCTTTGGGGATCCCAAGTCTCCCGCAATTATCTACCCGTCCTGGTTCTCTGGGTGTATGTCATATTTGCTAGATTTTTGAGAGCACTACTAAAATACTTCAAAGCTATTGCCGATAACGAATGGCTTATTGGAGAAGACCACGCTCTGAATCCAAACAAGTACTTCATAGTCGTCACAGCTCTTTTTGGAAACGGGCAATCGACTTCACCATCGAATTCGAACATTAAACCATTTCCCAAAGTCACATTCTATGACAATGTTCGGGCTCAGCATACCCTCGTGACAGAACATCTCGAAATCAAACATGCTCATGCAGTGCTTGGATGGTCTATGGGCGCTGGCCAAACCTTTCAATGGGTTACTATGTATCCCGAGTTTGCTACTCTAGGCATACCATTCCTCGGTGCAGCGAAGACTTCTTTCCACAATCAGGTCTTCCTGGAAGGTATAAAATCGGCTTTGCTTGCTGCCAGGAAGAACTCTTCCGCAGGCTCGTGCGAAGATGGAATTTTGTCCAAAGGAGAACAGTATCGGACCTGGACTGAAGAAGAAAGGGAAGTTGGGTTGAAGGCTTTTGGAAGAGTATATGCCGGATGGGGCTTCAGTCAAGCATTTTATAGAGAGAAGCTGTACGAAACAGCACTTGGCTATAAAGACTTGGAGGATTTTTTGAAAAACTTCTGGGAAACTTGGGCATTATCTAAAGGTATTGCATAGCATCTAGTGACGAAACAAAAAGGAGATCCGATGCTGACCAATTTCGAAGATCCTGAGAACTTGTTGGTTATGCTATACACATGGCAGTCAGCTGACTGCTCGAAGCAAGAGCCCTATGGAGGCAATTTTAGAGCCGCTATGCAAGGAATCAAAACCAAGATGCTTGTATTGCCTGGAAAGACAGACTTGTACTTCCCGTAGGTAATCTTCTACCTTTCTCGGGCCAAGCTGACAGCGACTTGTATAGCCCAGAAGATTCAGAGATCGAGGTTGAAAACATGAAGGAGGGCGTAGGCAAAATGATTGTGATTCCAAGCATCTGGGGACACTGGGCTGGGGGACCAGGAGACTCCAAAGAAGATGTGAAGTGGTTGGACGAAAGACTTCGAGTGGCAGGAATATGAGTTTGGAGATGTGGTAGCGCTGAGTGAGCACTTGCTAGAGCTAGACATCGTCACTGGACCGGGGTTTGAAGAGCGCGCATGCAATCAGGTAACAACACTTAGCCAGTAGAACAGTTTGAGAAATTGCTCAATAAGCAAAATTTAAATTTCATCCTTTTGGCTTCCAATTAGGCTTGCCTACTTCGAGAGCCTGGGTCGTTCTGCTTTTGAATGTCGAAGTCAAGAACTGATACTCTCAAGGTCGGCTTCATGAATACTGTCGTGAAGTAAACGTTGGCGCCTGCACGGCCTCTAAACTGACCATCAGATAGGATGAGACTACAGAGCAAAAGCAATAAGAGCAAAACAAGACTTTAGAAAATATCCCATTTGAAGAAAATCTGCCTGGACAACTAGAATGGGAAACAGGGTTAACAAATGCAATACCGGTATTAACACGTGACCATAACATGGGGTCTGATAATGAAGCACTTGAACCTCGAGTCCTGATCTGCTCCCCTCGCAAACTCTTATTCTATTTCTCCGCCATCGACTCACCATGGAATCTTCTACAGAGCCTATCCAAGTCTCGTTCCCTCTGCCAAAGTCCCCAGATACTAGGATCCACATCCACCTTACCATTCAAGCAACCTCGATACTTCTATTCCTCACTACTGCATCCCTAGGTGACACCTCAAACGCTGCGCCTTTGGGATCATTTGTCTATGCTCTTCCGGATGTGGGACCCCTCTGTCTTCAACCATAGTCAAACCATATAAGCTGACAAGTTCATAGCGACTCAATCCTGGCCAAACAATATCAACTCCTCTACAAACTTACGAATCCTCAATCGAGTTCACAACTCGCCTTGCCAAGTTGCTCGCCCGAAAAACTAGCAAGCCAGTCTATGTTGGGAATTCTATAAGCTTTGCCAGTGCAGGAATGGGCGGTACCGTTGAAGAAGAAATGGAAGGGTTTAAAAAGGTCGTGGAAGTTGTCATGAATGCATTTCAAAAATTGGATGAAAAATAAGACTTCACAAGACCCGTTAACATACTGGAAGCTTGGCTGGGAACGGCTCGGCATCTAGAGACTATTCTCCATCAAGACCTTGACCATTCCACCGGGGTATACAGATATCGAAGAGATCCTGCTGTCAGAAGCAGCAGAACGAGCGGCGTTGTTACCTGTCTATCTAAGACAGCCTTGACCGCACGAAAACAATATACTCAATATCGTCGCCAAGGGTTGCTGAACCTGGAAAACTCGATTACTGGCCGACTATGACTACTTGTGCTTCTTTTGGGGCTACTGGTAAATTTGTACGTCCATTTGCCGTCACAAGGCAAATGGTCATACCTAACGCAAAACGTCTTATTGAAGTTGTCGAGTAAGATATCCTGGCTATGGTTGCTCGATGTTGAGATCACGCTGTAGAAAACACTAATAGGTTGCTTACTTCGATTTCAGCAGTGCAAAACAGTATCCGGCCTGGCTTCTGAAAAATTATCCAGGTCCGAGTTTTTGGTCTAATACCTCTACTGGGACAAGCAGTCGCTCATCCCCAGGAGATTTTGGACATGGGCGTTATCTTGTGAGGTGGCCATACAGTACATCCAAAGTTGTGACTGCTCGATAACAACTTTGCATTCATCGTAAATTTGTACATATATAGTGCTGTATATAAATTCGCATCGTACCACCACCTATAAAAGGTTTATTGGGATGCATCATAATGTCGTAAATACCCCTATAAATCCCAATTTTAGGTTAGGACTCTCATTACCTGCTCCAAAATCTCTATGCTTAAAGTATATTTCCAAAGCCCCCTTGAGCATAGCCAGATCAACCACAAGCACTTGGTGGCTTTGCAATTGTGTGCCCCCCCCCCAAAAATGCACAGGGTCTAGGACTCGAAAATTTGTCTGAGATTTCTTCCAGCTGCCTACGAGCCTCAACATGAGGAATAACATTGAAGTGTCAGGAAAGTTTGCGTTATAAACTTGACGGCTAAATAATTCATACGACAACGTTCTGGATGGTCTCCCAGGTTTTGTGTAGTTAAAAGCTAAATGGCAATGTTGAAGTAAAATCTTCCCCACCAAAGCAAGTGATCGCAACCGCAGGCGCAACGGCTTAACTCACCTTTCCTACAACCAAAATCCTTCCTCCACAACCTCACTTTTCAAAATCTACGTCGGTCAGAGAACGTCAAGGTGCTCTTTGGGTTTTCATATACGCAAATATCTCACAGTTTGATCCCACCACCTCTCAATCGGTAAACCGCATCGCAAACACCCCCACGATCCGGCGCGCGAATATTCCATACAACGATCCACAACCGCCACGCAGAGATCCCAGATCTATCATTCTCCTCCTCAATTCCTAGTGTGAGACTGGGCATATTATTTCTCCGCTGGTAAATATTTGCAGCTACCACCTGGGAGTGACAAAGCACAAAGGCCAACTTAACAACGGACGATATATGTCGAGCTTCGGAATTTGACTATTTGACGTCCCACAGCAAAAGGGTCCTCTGGTGCCACCTTGCAGAGCGAATCCTACCTGGAGAAGCGTACCTGCATATCAGAACCTTTTCATATACCACGAAGAAGGACGGGTAAGGCTCTTGGGGCCAGTGGACCATCATGGCCTGGCAGCCGGAACAAGAGCCATTGAGGCAACTATCAGGATGCTTGAAGGACTCGTTGAGTGGGCATAACAAGAGTGCCCAAAAGCAGGCCGAGATTGTGAGCATACACTCGACATTTATTGGCATACAAGAAATAGGGAACCAAGTGCTAATGCTGGAATTTTTATACAGATGCTTGCCCAGGCAAAATCTTCGCCTGATATCAACAACTACCTAACATATCTATTTTCAAGCTCTCAAGTTCCTCCTGGGTTGGACTATTCTGCAGAAGAATACCATGCTGTTCGATCTGCAGCAGCTGTCATGCTGAAAAACAATATCCGGACGAGTTACAAATCTATATCGCCGGAGACGATGGCCCTTGTCAGACAGTCAGTTCCCCTAGCACTGCAAGATAAAAATGGTTCCATTCGGAGTTTCGCAGGAAACGTCATCACGGAGATTGTTAGCCGTGGTGGAATTCTAGGCTGGCCTCAGTTATTACCAGAATTGCTAGCATTGATTGGAGATGGCAATGGGGCAGTTACACCTGAAGCGCAAGAGGGAGCAATGGCTGCTCTAGCCAAAGTATGCGAGGACAATAAGAAAATGCTTGACAAGGACTACGGTGGACAACGACCCCTCACATTTATCATCCCCAAACTTATTCTGTTCACGGCTCACGAAAAAGCAAAGATTCGATCATTAGCCTTGGGTAGCATTAACATTTTCATACCCCAGAAACCGCAAGCTTTGCTAGTCTCCTTGGACGACCTTCTTAACCGACTTTTCCAACTTGCAAATGATCCATCTTCAGACGTTCGGCGGCAGGTATGCCGGGCTTTTGTTCAAATTGTCGAGATTCGACCTGACAAGATTTTACCTCATATCGAAGGTCTTGTTGATTACATGCTTTCCCAGCAACAAAAGATTGAAGACGAGGAATTAGCATGTGATGCTGCCGAGTTCTGGCTTACTGTTGGAGAGCACCGTGAGTTGTGGAAATCCCTTGCTCCGTATCTTCACAAGATTATTCCGGTCCTCCTACAAAGTATGGTGTACAGTGAGGAAGATATAGCGATGCTCGAGGGCGGTGGAAATGATGCAGACGAAGAAGATCGGGCGGAGGATATCAAACCCCAGTTTGCAAAAAGCAAGAGCGCTCGAACGAACGCAAATGGGGAGGAAATTGATGAGCCTGGCCAAGATGGGACTTATGCAAAACTAAGCAGCATGGAAGAAGACGCAGAGCTGGATGAAGGGGAAATCGAGGAGTATGGTGACGATGATGACGATGATGGAAGTCCAGAGGACCGATGGAACCTACGAAAGTGTTCTGCAGCAGCATTAGACGTCTTCGCAACTGACTTCCGAGGGCCTGTTTTCGAGACGATTCTCCCCTATTTGATGACGAACTTGAAGCATGACGACTGGCCCTATCGAGAGGCAGCTGTCCTTGCCCTTGGGGCAGTAGCTGAGGGTTGTCTGGATGTTGTAACACCTCATCTCCCTGATCTGGTTCCCTACTTGATCTCATTACTCTCTGACCCCGAGCCTCTCGTACGACAGATTACCTGTTGGACCTTAGGACGATATTCTGCGTGGGGTGCTAATCTCAATACCCCTACATTACGAGCGCAATTCTTCGAGCCTATGATGGAGGGCATTTTGACAAAAATGCTGGATCACAATAAGCGGGTCCAAGAAGCTGGAGCTTCCGCATTTGCTCACCTCGAGGAGAAGGCAGGCACTTCGATCACGCCGTACTGCGAACCCATTATTAGGCAATTCGTCCGATGCTTTGAGAAGTACAAGGACCGGAATATGTTCATTCTCTATGATTGTGTCCAGACCTTGGCCGAGCATGTTGGCCATGGTCTCGCTCAGCCTCAGTTGATCGAATTGCTCATGCCAGCACTCATTACTCGCTGGAACAAAGTATCTGACCAGTCGCGGGAGCTCTTCCCCCTTCTAGAGTGTCTTTCATACGTTGCAACCGCTTTAGCGGAATCTTTCGCGCCATTTTCTCAGCCCGTCTTCACTAGATGCACCAAGATCATCCACCAGAACCTGGAAGAATATGTGCAAGCTGTCAACAACCCAGTTTTTGATGCTCCAGACAAGGACTTTCTCGTAACGAGCTTGGACCTTTTAAGCGCTATCATACAGGCCCTGGACGATGAACAGTCCGCAGCGCTCGTATCCGCCTCACAACCTTCTATTTTTGAGCTTCTCAAGTATTGTATGGAAGACCCCGAGAACGATGTACGCCAATCATCGTACGCATTGCTTGGAGACTGTGCAAAATACGTCTTCCTGCAACTTCAGCCGTTTCTACCAACCTTGCTTCCGATACTAATCAAGCAGCTTGACCTAGATTCGATATTGGACGAACAGATTCAAACTGGATTCAGCGTTGTGAACAATGCCTGCTGGTCTGTTGGCGAAATATCGATACAATATGGCAAGGGTATGAGCCCGTTTGTGGGCGAGCTGCTCAGGCGGTATTTGGAGATTCTCGGAAACCCGGAAGTGCCCAAATCTGTCCTGGAGAATGCAGCGATAGCCTTAGGTCGTCTTGGCTTGGAAAACTCTGCAGTCATGTCACCACATTTAGCTAGCTTTTCGGAGCCTTTCCTGAAGTCAATCAGCACTGTGGATTACACGCTGGAGAAAGCTACCGCTTTCAAAGGGTTCTGTCTTGTCGTCATTGGGCACCCTGAGGCAATGGAGAAGGATCTCGGACGTCTCTTCACTGCTATCTCTCGATACCAGATGGAGGAAGCTTGCAAGACTCCAATGACCGCTGATCTGCGTCAAATCTTCCAACATGTATGACTTCCTAACGCCTCATTCAATGTTACCATCATTTGCTAATATCATTTATAGACACTTGATCTCTACAAATCACTAATTCCCAATTTCACTACATTTATCAGCAGCCAGATTACGCCAGCGGATGTCAACAATCTTCGAGTGAACTACCAGCTATAAACATCACGCGAAAAATGCTACACCTTTGTTTTCGGCAACTGCAAAGTGTTAGCGAATAGGGCCGTAACTAGTAAGATTTTCACGAAAGAGCTTTGGGGCACGCAAGCGTGTTGGTGCAGCATGATATTGCACTTCCGAACATGAATGATATATGGATGGTATTGAATGAATGATGTGAGCAATGGAAGAGATGCTCTAACAAGAGATGAGTATTTGATGGACGGGAAGGTAGATAGCTAGTGGGCAAGGCGCTCGGCAACTGAATGAGGTTTAAGTCTGACATTTGACATTTGCTGAGCGATTGGCGGGAAATACTTTCTACTTACATTGTTGTGGTTGGGAATATTTGGGCATTACATAGATAGAGGCGATAGGTTGACGTCTGGGATGGGATGAGAGGAAAGTTTCATGCTTCTAACGGAGGGAGGGATGGGCATATCTCTAGGTAGATAGTAGTTTAGATCAATTACATCGTAAGGTAGCGTATTAGTAGCTTAGGGGTTGGTATATTCGATGATACGATATCAATAGCATGGTTAATGTGAAAGGTTTTCTGGTAATTCTTTGTCTCGTTTCGGCGGCCATGGCTTGAGCCGTCTGCCAATAAGAGAGACACCTTAGCAGATACTGTTATTCCTGTTGGAAAGTTGTATCTGGCGTGGTAATTCTTTTAATCACAATTTTAGGCGAATGCTCTTCTCAAGGTCCCCGATCAATTCGATCAGTCGAGGCTAAGCTGGCTTTGAGGAGGGACTACTGCCGGTAGACTTGCAACTTTATACCTCGAAGTTAAAACCCTTTGAGAAGGGGGAGCGCATCCGCACAGAGTTACGCCAACGTATTCTTCACTGATCAGTGATGGGCTTGCGTTGTACGATTAGATCGAAGTTGAAGAGCAAGAGCAACTTCGAGGTATGTATATGCGAAGAGACGGGCGTTCTTCTCAAGAGCATTGCTTTTCTTCTTGTGTGGTCTTGTATATGCCATCGCATCAGAGTTATCCTTTTTCCCGTAATGATCTATGTGAATAGAAATTAGGAGATGGACCTCAGTTGCAGAGATGGAGGAAGTGAGCGGGAGCTTACGTTGTAGGTAGACTAAGATGCTAATGTTGTTGGGAATTGGGGTTGAGGGATATGGGGTCTGGTGGTTAGAGGTGGACAACACAATGGTAGGATAAGGGGGATAATTGCGTCTGTCTATAGAATGATACCTCGTCGCCATAAACTCAACTTTTTGTACCTCTCGTGAAGGCCCGAGGTAGACGGGCTGCAGATTGCGGATCAGCACACGCTTAAGGTCTTGAATACGAGTTTTGGAGTTGAAATATTCTCGACTCGTATTGTCTCCACTCTGTATCAAACTCAACATCTCACGGTCAAGAACCCTCTCTTCAGTCTATTATCTTCTCGGTCTATCTCGAGAATATACCTTCGCGTTGCCATCAGGTAGAATGCTTCCAGAGACGCTAGGCGTTCCCTCAACCACGAACAACTACAATCACATACATAGCTAACAATTTCTCCATCAGACCTCCTCCAACCCCTCATCAACCCGTCCCTGGTATCAGCGCGTATCTATCCTCCCTCGAACCAATCCCATTACCTCCATCTGTACGACCAGAACCCATGACACGATCTCGACCGCGAGCAAAACCATACCACTCGAACACTTCAACGACCAGCTCCGAAGGCGACATCTACGACAGCGAGAATATCCATCACGGAGAAAAGATATAAGGGCGAGGAAATCCTATATCGCTTATAGGGGACAAGATCGGAGAGATCTCAGACATAATTTTATCTTTGGGGGTGGCTTGGGGATATTTGCTAAGGAGGAGAAGGATCCGGCGTTGCATAAGCGATTATGATCTTGCCATTTACTGTCTTTATTCCTGTATCGAATACCGAATTATGACTCGCAATAAAGTTCTTTTATATACTAGAATAAGTACATACCTAGCATATCTCGTCGAGGGGTTTGCGCCAAGTGATGGTGGTGTTCGAAGCGATGGTTTTTACAAAGTGGCTAAATCCCACAGGTGCCTCTGCTTTAAGACACGAGCTAGTTATAGGTTCAAAGAGAGATCTATAGTCATGGACGGGAAAAGCAGGATAGTTTAAGGGTAGAATTCATGGACCGAATTTCTCAAACATCCACGAGGCTCTAAGTTCGATTTCTAGATCGGCTCTTGCCCCTTCCTCTGCCCCCTTTCTTGTGCGCGCCTTTGAAACATGGAAGCTCCGCATGAGTAATAAGTCTGCAGACAACACTATGAACTTTCAAGAAGGCAGGAGAGACAAGCTGCATCTTTCTGTATACAATTCATCGTTGAGCTGAATAGAGGTCGGAAGAATTCAGTGTCACTCGAAGTCTGTTCGAATTCCACAGATTACTTAGCGAGGATTAAAGGAACGGTTCTAAATGACATGAGGAATGAATGCTGTGTCAGTGACAGGCGGAGCCACACGGAGTTGAGCTAATTCTTTGAATCAAGGGGAAGGGGGCAGAGAGAGGCGTGCTTGTGTTACTTTGGGCTGAGAGAAAGTACTGGCCTTGAAGTATCTCGGGTGCCAAATAGGGATCCAGTGGTATTTACCTACCCCTGATCGTCTGGAAGGCACGGCAAGGAGTGGCTACTACTACGTAGATGAATGCGGTTGACTTTGGGTTACTGAGGATTAGATGCTTCGGCGGTTGGGAAAGGGTGAGGATACACAGCCTTGATTTCAATTACTGGTTGAATATTGTGCCGTTGGAATTGTCATAAGGGGGAAGGGTCACAAGATGTCCAGGAATAATTGCAACGATTGCAATTGGACGGTCTCTATGCCCTTCACCTATAACTGCTTGGAGATTTCACAGCGTTGAAGTGCTGAGCTTGTGATTTGGAGCTGATCAGTAAGCCAAGTAGAGGCCGGGAGCGGCCGGTACCTATGAAGACTTCTGAAGCGCCCTTGAGGAACTTGAGAAAGGTGTAGAGAAAAAGAACCCCTTCCCACATCCGGTGCGAGTTGCGTAGCCGGATCTTCCCTCCCACCTCCCACACTTCCATCTTGTGCAAATCCAGGCACCAGCATATCCAATGGAATTCCGTGCTTGGTTCTGAGAGATCTATTGCTCGACGCGTCACGTCTCAGCCATGATAATTATCATTTCATGAGGCATTGGCTCCGACATTACTCCTGTCGGGCTATTAGTAAGGCTTCTAAGCACCTTCTTTGACGAGATTGGGTCCAGGAGAGGACCTGACAATAGCATGCGACTTGTGCATATCGATAGTGATAGACACTGATCGAATCGATCGAATCCGTACGGAGCCGAAGGGCCTGTTTCGCCGGTTTTGCCGGCGTTGACAGTTCACCGGCGGGCGATCGAACGCTGCCCAGGTACTCCAGCAGCTGGAGAATGAAAGCCGAATTCGAAAGAACTGAAGATGCAACACGTGAAATGACCGCGTCCCATCCAGCCGTAAATAGCATCAATATCTCAATGGCAGAATCGACGGTGCAAAAGAGGGGTTATCAGAAGGGTGAGAAGTGGTATGGAAGTAATCGAAGTGCATGTGGAATATGCATAGCATGGCATATGTGAGGTGAGAATGATTGTGATAGTGATGATGATGGTACTATTTTTACCCACGGCCCTCCGACGTTCTTGTGTGCGCGGTGAGAAGGTGTTTGGGTCATGAGATAGACGGAGAAAGTGACAAGTGAGAAGCAGCGACCACGGTTCTATTCGCGAATATCATCACCGGGCTGCTGGCAGTGCAAAGAGATAACCATGCAAGAGAAGGAGAGAAGGGGAAGGAGTTTATCCCGTTGGTTCACTTGATTCACTTGATTCTCTCGATTCACTTGAAGAGGACTGCTGCGAGCATGAGGCTGAGAGATCGGAAAAAGCGAGGAAGAGATATCTTCCCACGTACCGAGGTACTTGAGTACTTGTACTGTGCTTCTACTGTGCATGTGTGGTCATTGTAAGCTTTCATAAACAATGGGGGTTGGCCCGCTCAGAACATCATGTCATGTGGTACGTTTCGTGACGGGCTCGCCGATTGTCTCCATCGCCATTTGCCGCCGTTGCCCTTTTACGGCAGTACAGTACTGTACAGTCTTTGGGGTGGCCGACGAGGAGGAGCGATGGCCTGACTATGATGAGGCGTGAGACTGATTATTACTCTATACTATCTGAGTTGCCGGTTGAGGCATCGAATGAAATCCTGCGCATCCGAAAAGGGAGCCATGGCGAAGCACCAGAGTGGACCAGCGCCCAAAATAGATTTAAGAAACTTACCTTTCGAAGACCGAAGCTGAGGACTGAGGAACTACTCCGCAAGAGGGAGCGAATCCGGAAGAGAGACCCAGGACTCAACGACCGAGGATCCAAGAGAGACCCAATCCGAAGAGCGACTAAGGACCAAAGAGAAAGCGAAGCCGAAGATCGAACAAGACTCGCTGCCTTAGAGCCCTTTACCAGCATCGCGTCGCAGCTTTTGGCTTGGTCGCCCAAAGAGGAAAAGAGGGCCCTTTGGCAGAGAAAAAAAAGGAGAAATTCGGATGGTGATTCGACGAAATCATCCATTCCGATGGAAGCATGGAAAGCTGGAAAGCGGCAGACTTGGTGACAGGAAGCATTTAGCCGTTGCCCTCCTCTGCATCGAGCTTCCCTCTATAGCCTCCATAACCTCCGTTGCATCAGGAGTCGTGCAGACGGAGCTTCCACAGACTTGGTCGCCTTCCATACTCTATCGGCCGGATCCAATCAATACTCGATATAGCCAGTGGACGGGGACGGGGCAGCTAAGACACATTTTGTTCGGTACGGAATACGGAGGCTAATTATAAGTTTCCTGAGCAACGAGCTGAGCCTTTCCTGCCAATGCCCGGGCTCTCCTAAGGGACGTCCTATCGATACCATGGGACAAGACATATTGTAGTAGAAGGATAGTCCGTGGACGCATTTACTCTTACTCTTATACGTGCTTGGCTCGAGGTCTTGGCCCGCAAAACCCCAATTTTCCTCGTCTGGATTCCGCTGTCATCGATGCATAGAGCCGTCGAGATCAATTGTCGGAGGATCCTCGCTAAGATCCATGACCAAGCTTTACTCCGGAGTTATTTTTTTTCCCTCCTACCTTCCCTTGGGTTCTTGGGGCAATGAAGACGATCTTCTCCAAGGTCTCCCTTGATCTCCAAAGGGTTTCTTTCCAACGGGGAGTTTTTTCCGGACGTGTCCCCATTCGGCTTGGTTCCGGCCGTTTCATCTCGACTGATGGTGGTTAGGGTGGTTAGTGGGAAAAACCAAGATCTTCTAGATAATTCCGGGGGCTGGCATTGGACAATCGACAGACAACAGCACCTTTCCGGCAGCTAAGGATAAACTATTCGACTAATTCGAACATGGCTCTGACGCCACTTTGGCTCCGTTGTGCCGCAGGTGGACTTTCTCGCTGCTGCCTCGGTTTTTTTCACCGCCTTCATGTCGTCGTCGGCTGACCACGGGCTTCAAGAGAGCACATTTAGCTGGTTAAAGTATCGGTCGCGGAGAAGGCAGCCAAAAAAAAGGCTGGGAAGGGTTAAGGCCGATGAAACCAGGTCTTTGCAGCTCTCGTCTACCATCACGAGTACAGTAACACCGTGACACAAGAGCTCTTTGATCGGGGGGGGGGAAAGCAAGCAGATCATGCAACTCGCCACAGTCCGGTACAGAACAGTACCGTACCATACTGTAATACTTGCATTTACAGATAGATGGAAGCAGGTAGGCATCTCCCTACCAGACCGAACTCCTCCTCCTCCTCCTCCTCCTCCCAAGAGCTTCTTTTGTGCAGGACCCACAGAAAGCTTCATCTAGTTCGTCTTACCACGGCATTGACGTCGGCTACCGTTCCGAACTTGTACCGTGGGACCTCCAGATTTCACGCTTGGCTTCTCTATTATGGTACCAGTATTCCAGAGTAAAACATTTTCTTCATCCGTAGATCGATTGGCCAGCTATTTTGGGTAGGGCGGATGCTATACTTTCCCGAGTATATCCCCAACCTCGGGTTGGCGGCGTGGTCCAGTTGAATAGTGATCACTGCATTGCATTCGCTCGACAGGAGAATGATACAACGTTGTACTTGGCCACGAGATAGAGGGCTGGAGTTCTTCTAGAAGGACTAAATATAGGCCGCTGACATGGCTGGCCGAGGGGGCAAACCTCGCCCAATAATCTGGTCAGCGGCCCTCGAAGAAGTAAGCTGTGGCCAGTTTCAGAAGACGCCCAAACCTATCGAAGATCCGCCTCATCTCAAGAGGAATCGGCCCATGCAGGGAACCTCGCGGCGTGGCAGAAGAATCATGGGGATGATGGGGATTCAGCTCCATGACTAATTCTTGGTGCTATGATTAATCCGCCATCGCTCCCGTACACATGGTCCAAACAGGCAGTTCAAGCGTTTAAAAGCAGTCTATGACGTCGCTCGCGTGTATCGAGCGGCCTGCTCCTGTATCTCCTCGGCCTTTGAAGATCATTGAGAACTAGCACAACGTATCGTGAATCTAAGGTTGTCGAAATAGTCCCGATTGTCCGGCTCCGATCCATTCTTTTCTTCTCACGCCTCGGCAACTCAGCTTTCGGGGGTAGCCGGAACTCACGCGAGAAAGGCTTGAGACGGGACTTTTATTAAAAACTCTGGTGCTACAGTAACTGCTAAGCAGCGTCCACTTCGAAGCTCTCACCAGGCTCGGAATAAAAAGCATAGAGGGTGGGTATCACGGGGTATTTTCCCCCAGCCTCCGCCGGCAACAGTTCGGTCCGAGCAATCCACTCTATCCGAGTCGCCGGCAAGAACAATACAAGTACATACAGGAGTACCCGGATTATCCACACGTCCAAACCACCTTTGACCCTTGGAGTTTAGACTCCCCCTCCCCTGCCGGGCACGACGGGCTTGGTAACCCCAAACGTGGAATGCTCGGCGTGCCTCCGCAGCGAGATGGATTCAAATAGGGGTCCAAGTTGGAGCCAAGGGATAGATCGGGCATCGAAGAGCCTTGCGTTTCCAGCGAGGAGAGCTGCAGCTAGGTAAAACGTGCAACAAGGCACCGGACTGGAGAGATGGCATGAATTTTTCGTCCAGGTACAGTAGATAGCAAGCATATGGCAGCATGGTGAACCTTGGCGGAGGGCAGGCGACGGGGCAATCCATCTCTGGCCTCCGTGATCTCTTGATCCAAGGAAGTAAACAACCACAGGTTGAAATGTGCATACCGAAGAGACACTTGCGGATCTCCAGCGATGGAGAGCCCCCCAACCTCAGCAAATCTCGTTCCTGAGGACACCCCGCTCCCTTCCTCCTCGTCCTCGACTTGGGGTCTCTCCGGCTGTGCAGAACAGAGTGGTCAACGGAGGTGAGATGCAAAAATGGACACGAGTTTAGCGAATCGAGAGGTTGGGATCCCCCTCTCCTGATTTGTTCGGGTATCTCTGTGTTTGAGCTTCATGGCGTGCATCAGAGACCCATTCATGCAACCCCCTGCCGTGAACGGTAGCAATGAGGCGGAGTTTGGGTTGGGTAGGCGAGGGGGAGACGGCCGAGAGACAATTCGATGACGCCCTGGATGTTGCACAGGCGGCGGTGCACTAGGAACGACACTGGATGAAGAGACGCTTGCTTCAGGCCGCCATTCTTCACCCGCTCGGCCCTTTATGACACAGGCGACAAGACTGGACGAGAATCTGACACGATCCTGTCGACTCTGAGAAGTGGAAGGGGAGGATCCCTCTCGCTCGCCCAGCGACGACGAGGGAGCAGATGGGGCCACGGACAAGTAGTCGATATAGAGTACGAGTCGCTGCTAATGGTCCAGAGAGCCGGGCTGCGGAGAGAGCAATAGGAAGAGAGGAGAGAGAGGGCCTCAACTTTATTTTTGGAAACTCGACCGTCACAGACAATCCCTGCGTACCTTATTCCGAGTGCATCTCTCTGCACCGCTTCACCTATGCACCTCCTCCACTCTACGCTTCTGCACTTCTGCACCTCTTTCTGGTCACGCTACTCAGATTGACTGTTGACAACATTCGAGAGTTGGAGCATCAGATTTGGCGGCGATCCAATCAAAGCGGAATGTTGGAGGCTTGAACCTTCTCCCAACGCAACGTGTTGATCTGGCCTGCGATACCCTGTGTAGTGATCCTCTTGGCCCCCCTCCCCCTCCTTTTTTGCCTTTTCGCCGTCTTACCTTACCATTCCCGTCCGAGCCCATGACAAAGAAAGCGTCGCCGCTGACCCTAGCGTGGATCTTATTATAACCTAGTCTAACTACGAAACATCTAGCGCGTCCTGGTGCCAGCGTTGTCCAACGCCCCGAGGAACCCCCCCAGCTCGGCTGTCGACGGTGAATGGGAGGAAGAGGAGGTGTGATGCAACTCTACCGCATCCTTGGGCCTGCTTCGTTACAGTCGGTTTCTGGTGAGAAAGGGCAATTCATGCTGACGCTAGAGCGGTGCTCGAGGAGGATTCAATCCTCCGTAGGGTTGAGTAAGCTCGAATAGGCTTGGGGGGCTTGAGCAGGCACGAGTAGGCTTCGAGATGTCTTGAAAGGGCTGGAGGAGGCTTGAGTAGGCTTGGACGGTAGAGAAAGTCCGTCGTAGTGCTCCATAAAACTCTTCCCATCCCACGGTTTCAGGCTCGTTCACTCCACTCTTTCACGTTATTTTTACCATTTCTCGATACCCTCTCGTTACTCTTCTCACCTCCATCGCCTCATCTTCGCTAACCCCCCTTTTCCCTTCTCTCCCGGCCATCCCATCCTCACTCCTCCTCAACCAACCCACCCACCCGTCCACCCCCCCCCATCCATTCTCCATACCGGACCCATACCCGCACCATCACCCTGCACATTTTAAAGCCCTTGGTGTTTTTGCAAGCGCTAACTCTCTCCGCTTCGACCACCTCCAGCCTTAGCCACGCTTGTTGCCTTTCTGGGCCTTCTGGGCTTTCTGCCACACGGCTGACACAGCGCTCCCAGCCTAACTATTAAGCAGCGCCCATCGCCAGTTCAACAGGTGTTTGAATCCCATCAAAATCCAAACAGCCAGCCGCCAACTCTTGCTCGCTGCAGCTTTCACCCACCACATTCGCTTGTGTCCTCTTACCCTTAGGAAGCCCTCGTTGGCTCCTGTCATTCGCTTTGCGTTGCGTCGAATCCATCACTCAGCCCTAGCCCACAGCAAGCCTTCGGAGGATATTATTCCCTTCCTAGCCTTGGTCCACCCTCGTTGAATACTCCTCTTGACCGTGTAACCCATTTCACCACTTTACACTCCCAACTACCGAGCGCAACCAACATTTATGCTTATATACCCCCGGTCCCGTCGGTATATTGTCAAGAGTAGAAGACCGCTACGTTGCCTTCAGTCGCCGCTCCGTCAGCAACTGGCCCTATTGTTACAGGAGGAGATATTCTAGGTTGCTCGTGCAGCCTTGCCACACTCGCTTTACGGATTCGAAGATTACCTTACATATATGCTGCTAGAGGTCGATCACTGATCAGATCTCTGGTTCCTCTCGCCTTGATACCTTGCCCCACACCAAGCCATCATCATTTCATTCCCGATTGACCCTCTTTAAGATCAGAAGCTTCGTCGGCGGCTTTCACTCGTTCAAGCCTCGCCGACTTCTATCTTATTTCTTAACAGCCTCGCCTCAATGGCTGGTCCCGGTGGTGGCCCTCCTCGTCGGAGGTTTGTTATATCCTGAGAGACGCTTGAAAATGTCAACTACTAACCGCTATACCAGTCATACCAAATCTCGCAAGGGTTGTGAAACCTGCAAGCGTAGACACATTCGTTGTGATGAGAACTTTCCTCAATGGTATGTTTACGTTTAGCCTTGTCTATCTACCTTTGAAGAAGTACTTCGGCGCCGAATCAATACTTACCATGTTGGCAGCCGGAATTGCACGAAGCACAACTGTCGTTGCCCTTATATGGACATGCCGGTGCAAGAAGAAAGAGCTGCAACGCCTGAGAAGGCAGATTTGATGTGGACTCCGGAAATCGAAGCCGCCATTGAACATTGGCAGCAGACTGGAATTTTCCCGTTCCCAGATCTCTACATCTATCCCGCTCCGGCTCCTCAATTCTTTTCAACTGAAGACCTCCGCCTGATCCATCATGTTGCCTCGGTGTCCAGCGAACTTGGAATCCATGAGGCCAGCAACTTTACTATCTGGACCCGCCAGATCCCCCTGTAAGTTGGAATAGCCTCAGGCAATCCTCGAGAGGTGCGGGTTGCTGACAATGCTTAGGTTTCTCACGATCGGCACTGATTATCCATTTGTCATGCATGCATTGCTAGCTCTCTCTGCGACGCATCTAGCATGGCTCACCGACTGTCCCCTTACTGCTAACATGGCCTATGAACATCGCGGTATTGCTCTCAAGGGATTGCACGAGGCAATTGGTACTTTCTCAAGACAGAATTCCGATGCGGTTCTTGCCGCTTCCCTCTTGCTCTCTTGGCAGGCGACTGAATGGTTAGTTGTCTGTCAAAAAAAAGCAATCTATGAGACATTTTGCTGACTTGCATTTAGGCGTGGTTGGACCCAGTTGATGCATGGAACCTCTTCTGTATGTTGTACAACCACAATAAATTGGTATAAGTGTAACTAACCGTCTGACAGGTCATTGATGCTATGCAGCAGTGGAAGAACGAGTCTCAGTTTGGAGACTTTATCGCGGAGCAAAGCACGTTTCCAACGGCACCTCCGTCTCCCGCTCCTGGTAGCAAGAAGCTCAGCAACCCCCGAAAGCAGGATCTGGACTCCCTCCAACGCGCCTATGCTCAACTCCAGAAGGTCGAGCTGTACTTGAAAGAGAACAATGAAGATCCTAAGGCGATTCAGCAATTGATGACTTTTGTCAGAGGTGTCCGCAAGGTTTCACCAAGTCACACCGCTGCTCAGCGATTTGAAATGCTCAATCCACTCCGAGCTTGGTTGTTTTGGCTTCCAGTCATGTTCTTGCAACAAACCCATGGTTCGCCATCAGCCCTGGTAATTCTAGCACATTACTACACTGTGGCCCTTGTTGTTGAGCCGCTTTTCCCGGAAGTTGGCGCATCATACTTTGGAAGTTTGTCATTGGGTCCTATCGAAGAGATCGCCCGCAGATTATTCTCTATCAGTGTTTCACAGACTTCAGAATCAGACATGCAAACGCCACTGACTCTCATGGAATATCCCATTGATATGGTGTCAAAGTTCAGAAACCGCATGGGTTGGATCCAACCCGAGAGGACTGCCTCCTTCCCAACATTCCATGGCAACGAATACAGCATGACAGAGACCTACCCTGCGACACTGTCGCTATCGCCATATGGGAACCCCGCTTTCACCTACAGTCAAGAGCATCTGATGAGCATGCCCCCAGACCCAATGTCAGCGACTGCTGTCAGTCCTTTGACCTTGGATCCTTTCAACAATTACCTCAGCATTCCATCGCCTGGTGGGTTTGGAGGCTACCACAGCCCGGCTTCTTCGAATTTTGGCGAGGGTTCCATTGTCTACAGTGATCATGGAGAGGATTTTGCCCTTTATGATGGACAGGGCACAGGCTCAGGCTTCGGAGGGTTTGTGCTTCCGACCACCGTGTGGATATAATTATCGGACGAAACGGTTTAACATATCGTCCAGGACTACCCCAATTATCAAATACGAACCTCGATCGTATGAAGAGCATCTCAAACTCGAACCGCAATCTCCCGAGCAGTACTCCCAACCCATGCAACCATCACCTCGACTTCCCAGTTTTCCACCACGATATCCCTCTCCGGCCGCGCCCTCAGGAAAGGGCAAAGGCCCGGAGAGTTAATCACTCGACTCTTCGCACTTCGAATAATATCATGAATTACGACCTCGGTACACAACATCGGCGTGGAGAGATTATAGGAATCTCGCAGTTAATCTTTATTGTTCTATTATTACATCACGACGCTCCTTGAAATGCCTCTGAAACGGCTCTTTACGAATTTTACGACACTACTATGATATTCATGTAAAACGAATACTGGTACCCCACGGTCCTTATATATACCCCCAGCATATTGCATTGGAAAAATGGCGTTTTTTGAGAATTTTTTTGGCTTTGGAAGCTCTGGTTTTTTTTTTGACTTTGGGAGCGTAGGAAAAGGGATACGGCGTTCGACATAGCGGCTATTTGTGTATTGGTATTCGTGAGCAGCAATGAATTGAAGCAAAGGAGAGGAGAAGAAATGCTAGCCTCTAAACCCACTCTTGTTATCTTTTGAATATCCTCGTGAGATTGTGACTTTCATTGTGGTAGGTAGTGAGGCATGAGGAGTTGAGGATTTACATGAAAGTCCCAGTCTTCAATGCCGCTCTATTGAGCTATACTATACCGATTTGTCTGGATAGTGGGGTAGGCCTCCGAAACTATCCTGCAGATCATTTTCCATCTGTTTGGTAATTGGTAGCAGTCCTTCCAATGGGAGGAGCCTCCCTTTCAGCATGATGCGGGATTGATTCCCTGACCGCCTGGCGGCGGAAACTGGCCGATAGTCTCTGAGCGTACGTAGCCTGACCGGTTTCTGCTACTTCCGCAGTGGCTTTCGTACAGTTGTAGCTAAGCGGAGCATGGCTACTTTGACATAACCTACTAGCTGTCAAACACACACTGTCAACAGTTGGGTACTGATCACTAGGGAAGCAGAGGGTGCAGTTGTGCTTATATATACCGTAACTATAAGTATTCGATCTAAACTGATATATCGATGTATAAGGCTTGCTATTACGAAAGCTACAACCGTCCCCTTGACGGTTGGACTCGCAGTTGGTGCGAGAACGAAACAGGGCCCCCAACAAGCGCGATACAAGTTGGGATTATGCTATCTCCCTTCACACAGTCGTCACATGGCCGAGACGGCTCTTCGCAAAAGTGTATATGCCTATACCACTTCTAGATTGGACCCCTTCTCTGGCTTCAAAATGCGGAGCGCCAGCACGGTAAGGTTTCGGATACCCGAGGGGGCAACTATCGCTGACAGGGCATTGGTGGAGTTGCTGCAGCAGCTACGGAGGTTAGTGAATTTTCTGAATCTTTCATCCCATCACCACGAGGGGGGATTTTGGGACGGAAGGGAAGAGGATTTACCCGGTCTAGAACTGGCGAGGGTCAGCTGGCATGGCGCTCGCAAAAGTACTTTTTCTGAGTCTGGATAGTGGTGCCTGGGCTCGGCTCGGGTACTAAATGAAGACCCCGGGTCCGAAAATACTAAATCAAAACACCTTCCTACTTGTATCTTTCGCCAGGCTTCCAACATGTTACAAGGCAAAGCTTCACGCAGTCCGACCTCGCCATGTTCCTCTGTCATTGATGAGGGCCTTGCTAAAGACAATGAACTGGATGGCAGGGTGGACTCTGATGAAGACTCCTCATCACACACGAACGTGAGGAAGCATACAGATACGCAGAAGAAGAGTTGTATCCCATCTGTCTCAAGGAAACCCTAGTATGCAAGTATCGCGTTGTACACAAACTGGGTTGGGGGCATCATTCTACTATCTGGATGGCACAGGACCTCGAAAACAAGAAGATGGTTGCGCTAAAGATTGGTATCTCAGGCGATGAGGGACAGCAGAAGGGACAACAGGAGCTCGTTATGCAGAGAGAAATTCTTCGCTCAGTCAAGGACAAATCCCGTCTTCTGATCTTCCTAGACAGCTTCAATCTCACGAGTCCAAAAAGTACACCCCAAGTCATTATATTTCCTATCGGGGGAGCCAACCAAGAATACGGCATGGACAAAGTACCAGTAAAGGTGAAGGTGAGGGCCGCAAAGGAATTACTTTTGGCCCTTAAGTCCCTCCACGATGCTGATATTATACACTGTGGTAAGTAGGCCTTATTCGAGTGCTCTTTGTAAAGTGTCTCTTGAGCTGACATTATTTTCACTATAGATCTGCACACCGGGAGCGTAGTGTGAGACATAGGTGTCATTGACGACTACACACCCAAAATGGTTTACGAAACCTTCTGCCGCCCTCGCTCTCGAAATCTGCGACGGCTGGTTAAGCCTTGGAAAGAGGGAGATCTAGTCCTCCCAATGAAGGTAGACCAAGGAACGCTGCAAGACAAGATTTCCCTCGCCGGCTTTGGGCTAGCGATCAAAAGCGGAACCCCCGTTAAGCGTGAGAGGAAGTTGTAGTTCCCGGCTATTTACTGTGCCCCTGAACGACTCCACGGCGAGAACCCCAGCTTTGCTTCCGACATGTGGAGCTATATGTGCCTCTTCTCCGAGCTCTACTTTGGCGTCCTCCTCTTTAGGGATGCATCAGATGCCTTTATACCTTCCTCTCTGGCACAGACACTGGGTCTTCTGCTACAGCAGTGGGCTGGCAAGTATGATGCAGCCGGTACATCCCAAGAGTACTGGTACGACCAAACGCAGAAGCCAGATCCTACCATGACTCTTGAGGAAATGAGCAGACGTGCGGTGCATGATATGAGCGATGGCGAGCGGAAGCTAATACTCTCGATTTTTTCAAAGGGGTTTACTTATTTGCCTGAAAAGCGCTTCACTACTACGCAGTTGTTGCAGGACGAGGATTTTAATGCCTTCATGAAGATTTATGAATGCTTAGCTTTCTATTGACATTCCTCTCTCTAGCCAGCTAGCTATACCAAGGGAAACCTGGGTTATATGAGATGTGAGAGGTACCTGTCGCTGTGCTGTTTCCGCTATTAAATTTCACAAAGAGTTTAATTGCTTCTTTAACCTATAATTAAACTTTTATTACTATTCACTTTTATGTGGGACTCAGAACTCTATGCTCCCATTCGGTTTATATTCGTCGAGTTCGTGTATACGTCGGGTACTGTTCGGCACGTATGATGGGCGGAGCCGGAAGGGGTGCGGGGAAACCTTCGGGAATGCCGGCTATCTATGATGTTAGCTGTGCGTATTGCATGACTAACCCATTAGCGAGGTGCGCATTCTAATTGAAGCTAAGCGACACACTTTACACTTTGCGCCAAGAACGCAAATCGGGCTCATAACTATCACAGAGTAAATTGTGTATCCAGGGAAAGCTTGACAAGTATTTGAATGATTATCCTAAGGCTTAAAGAAGTAAGTAGAATGGCAGGTTTAAAGCTCCTTAAATAGAACGTACGTACGGGGTATGTTCCGTTTAAGGTTTAGCGTCAAATGACGCCGGGCGCCGGGTACCTTAACACGAAATCGGAGCTTAAACATCTGGCAGGTCCAAATACCAGTACGTACAACCACAAATCAAGTCTCCACACCAGTCAAAATGAGTGGCGGATGGAATACCAGTGCGTCCTATCTCCATCGCTGCATTTGCCTTCTGCTGACAACTCTATAGTCGAATCCGATGCGGTTCGTCCACCTTACCTATCTCAAGAAGCTTCACAGAATCAAATAGCTAACCTAGAATTTTTTAGGGAGTGTTCACCTTCCTACTAGACAACCTCGGGGTCAAGGATGTGCAATTCGAAGAACTTGTTTCCCTTGATGTGGATTACTTGAGACAGTTGAGCCCTATCTTTGGCGTCATCTTCCTTTTCAAATACCCTGTGGGCGAGAAACCGAATGCGGATGGGACGCCTAAAGACGGAACTTACGACTACGCCGCTGCAGAGAATTTGTTCTTTGCCGCGCAGACGATACAGAATGCTTGCGGTACTCAGGCGCTACTCTCGGTGCTGCTAAATAAGGATGGGGAGGGGGAGGATAGGATTGATGTTGGGAAGGACTTGAGGGAGTTCAAGGAGTTTACAGCGGGGTTTCCTGCTGAGTTTAGGGGAGAGGCACTGAGTAATAGCGAGTTGATAAGGGATGTGCATAATAGTTTTGCGAAGTCGAGTCCGTTTGCGGACGAGACGCAACGGACGGCGACGGAGGATGACGATGTTTTCCATTTTATCGCCTACAGCGAGGTTAATGGGACATTGTACGAGCTGGATGGCCTACAGCCGGCGCCAATCAGCCATGGGAAATGTGCAGATGGAGAGTTCCCCGAGAAGGTGGTGGAAGTGGTGCAGAGGAGGATTGGGAGGTATGACGGAGGAGAGATTAGGTTCAATCTGCTAGCGATGGTCAGAGATTTGAGGATCAGGGCGAGAGAGATTGGGGATGTGGAGATGTTGATGAGGGAGGAGAGGAAGAGGAACGAATGGCAGTTTGAGAATGCGCTAAGGAGGCATAACTTTGTTGGCTTTGCCGGAGAGGTGTTGAAAATGGTCATCGCGACTAAGTTGAAGGAAGGTCCGGAGGCTTATAAGCAGTGGATTGAGGATGCAAAGAAGGCTACCAAGAAGAGAGTGGAGGATCAGAGTAAGAAGGGCGGCGGCGGCGATGTCGAGATGGCAGGTTGATCTGGATTGAGAATGCATGATGGTCAATCTGAATACAATTCGTCTCTTCTCTTGGCTGGGGGGAGGATGAGGCTGAGCGGCTGCACAAGACAAGGCTGTGAGTGCTGCGCTATGACATACATTTTGCGGCGTCTAGAGGATCGCCCAAAAATAACGAGATGATGGTGAGTGGCCAGAGACCACCTGTTACAGTAATACAAAGCTACGACGAAAATGGTTCTCGTGGATGTTTGATGTTTCGGCAGGCGATTGCTAACACAAAGTTGTGATATGCCTCATCCTTCTTGATTGATACGCCAACATCAAGCTCCTGGATCTCCTTTTGCATAGTTTTAGGGAGAGCGTGTAAAGCAAAGCATATCACGTACCTTTCTGGCTTTTTGGCGGAGAATGTGAAAGGGCTTGAAGATATATAAAAAAACAAAGCCTCCTCTAAAGCCAAGGGGTTTCGACGCTTCCGGAACCCCAAGCTGAAAGATGGCACTTTCCGGGCTTCTGAGATCCTGTTAGTTGCTTCTCGATGTTTTCAAGCTCTGTATCGAGCTGTGTCTCCTCAAAGGGGTGGTTGGCATTTTGTTTTCGCCCGAGCTATGCAAATGTTAGTGAAAGGGTGAAGCCGATCACATCCTCTTCCTCTCTCGATGATTTTGGCTTTGAACCCCTCAACTCAAATGCATATTTCATCCGCCTTGGAACCCTAACAAGACGCCTTTCTAATCTCACATCGCTATTGTAGCCCCTGAGCTGAGACTGGTATGCGCCGTTGAAACAGGAATCGACACCCTAACTGCGCCTGTTGAAACCGCGCATTGCAATCCTTCAGAGGGCCTAAACAAACCTCTCCGCCGAATCCACAACCTCCAACAACCGTCCAGGGCACGCGTCCATCGAATTTTTTCTCCTTTTTCTTTTTTCGGCTTTGACTCGTGATTGATGTTTTTGATACTCTATCACTTCAACATCGAATGATAATTGCATCGTGACTCGCCGCCCGAGCAATCCCGCACGCAAGCGTAGTACGTACCAGCCTCCCTAGACCACCCGCCACACTTGTTCCCTGTCGCATCCGAGCAACCACCAGCCAGGCGCTGTGATCGGATCACCTTGCTTTGACGAACCCAACGTCACCTCCTCATGTTCAAAGCACCATAATTTCCACAACCACACATACCAGGACGTCAAGGGAAAGGGATATCTACCTCGCTGGCCGAGAACGCCGGTCGATAGTTTATCCAAGATTCATTTCGTGAACGAGAAGGACTGCGATAAGGCTGAGAGATTGAGAGGAGGATAGGCATGATGGATGACCATCTGCGGGGGAAGCAACCAACTTTCACCACCTCGCTGCTCAGTGCCACTGCGACCTCTAGTATCGATCAACTTGCCACGGCACCAGCCCTACCTCTCCCATCTGCGGACTCGATCGAGGCGAAGATTCAAGCGCTGATCTACTCGCAATCCGATCATTCCCACTCCGCCAAGCATGAACTCGCCATCCAGCGCAACGAGAGCACCATCAATGGCGTCGTCATTGGATTGCTGTCTTCCTTCGGGAGCGCGATCCTGATTGCGCTCATATTCTTGATCATTTACTTTTTTCGGTATACGAGTAGTGGGAGGATCCTGTTGGATAGGATTGGGAGGCCTGGAGAATACGATGATGAGCAGCAGTACTTGAGGGAGGAGGCGGAGGCATTGGAGGAAATGGACGACTTGCAGCGGACGGAGTATCTACGAGCCAAAGGTATGTAATGGCAAACCAAGCGTGATGCTGGTGAGAAATGGCGGGTAGCTAATGCGACATGTGATAATAGCCTTCATCCAAGCAAATCCTCCGGACTCGCTACCTACCGACATTTCGTTGTCACAGTATCTCGCTATACAGGAGAAGGGTGTGGCCGCTTGGGAGTTTGAGCCAGAGTTGGAGATTGCGAATTGCTTCGTGGAGGGAAGGACGGAAATCGAGTTCTTCGACTCCGAGTGCTCGACCTTGACAAATCTACCTATACCGAAGCAAAATGAGGTCTATTATTGGGAGTCGAAGATCTATGACAAGCCGGAGACAACCTTGATCAGTATAGGAGTAGCTACCAAACCGTATCCCCTCTTTAGATTACCCGGTATGTCCAGTGAAAGTTTGTGGCGAAGCGCAATTACTGACGAGAAATATAGGCTGGCATAAGTATTCTGTTGCATACACATCGACAGGACACCGGAGATATAACCAACCTTTCAGCGGGCCATCATATGGACCTCAATTCGTGCAAGGAGATGTTATCGGTGTCGGATACCGACCTCGAACCGGAACAATCTTCTTCACACGGAACGGGAAGAAGCTGGAAGATGTAGCACACGGTCTCAAGTCACAGAATCTTTTCCCCGCCGTCGGAGCAAATGGACCATGTACCGTGCATGTGAATTTTGGACAATCGGGGTTTGTCTTCATCGAGGCAAATGTCAAGAAATGGGGACTCGCGCCAATGACGGGCAGTTTGGCCCCGCCTCCACCATATGGAAGTGAACAAGGCAGTATTCTACTCGAAGCTGGACGGGAAGGGGCTCAGAGTAACATAAGCCATCACTATCCAGATGCTCGACATGGGCGAACCCGAAGCGGAAACTTTAGATATGGCCCTCCAACGAGCCCAGGGCCTGTGCGCTCTCCAACAGACATCTCGCTAGCACATCTCACCCATATTCCCTCAAATGATGAGCCTGGAGAATCAAGCACATCAGCCGCAGTAGTCAATCCACCACCTGCGACCAGTGTCACAAGCCCCACCGGAGTAGTAGTAGATCACACCCAACCACCTCCTGAATACACCAGTCCTCAAGGTTCCGAATCGGGAAGTGCCAGAGGAAGCAGTGAAAGCGAACGCACACCTATGATAAGGCGTAAAAGCACGCCACCAATCCCCAGCTACAACGATGCCTTAGCTGACCGGGCAAGGGAAAGAAGTGATACCTTAGGTAGCCAGTCTCAAAGAGAGAGAAGCGATAGTTACAGGGCGAGGGCACGAAATGATGAAAGGGAGCCTAGATCATGACGCTCAGCTACAAGCTGAAGAATCAATCACAAACACGACTTTAGGTTATAGGTTTCGGATGGAACAAATGGAATCGGATGGGAGGGCAATCTTGCTTAGCGTAGCGTGGGGGGAAGCTTCCTCTTGCAATAATTGCACGGTAGTGAAGCCGGTTCGGATCACGGCGTCTGGGAGTTTTTTTACTTTGTGCTGATTTAATATCCAATTCCTCTTTTGGGGGGTGGGTTCATGGTGGGTGGGAGACGCTAGGCTGGATACCGTGGCGGAGTGAGAGGTAGGGGGAGCGGTGTTGGTGGATCACGTATTTGAGCAAGGCAAAAAGCATGGTGTAGAGGAGTTGGAGTTGGACGGAGTGAAGGGGGATGGATCGAATGAAAAGAGTAAGTGATGATGTAGTATAGGCAGGCAGGTATGAGTAGATACACGCCACAGGCACACGCAATACGATATATGTTCCTTTGTAGATGCCATTGCATCAAAGTTTATATGAATCTTCATCAAGTAAAAGAGGCTGTATGAAGGGACGCGGAACACTGAGGGTTACTATTATTCATTTGTAAAATTATGTTTATGGGCTATTTTTCTTTACATGTATAGCAGTAGTTCGTTACTGTTGCTGCTACATGCCGTTGTAACTCTACATAGCGCTTGTGAAGCATCCCATCACCACTGCAACTCGCACACTCCTGCCATCCTTATTCCATTTGATAGGCAATTTTTTGTTATGTCCACACAGAAGAAACTCAGCTTCGCATTCTGACATATTTTATCTCTCTCGTCTCGTGAAATTGAGTTCTCTGTTCTATGCTTGAGATACTTTTAAAGGGATATCGAATCTAGCTCCCCGTCTCTCAACCTTACGGAAATAATTCATAACCCCAAAATGCCGTCTCCCTTGAACTAGCATTTCCATATGATATCTTTCGATCGCATCGTTCTGGTGGCCAGTCAATGCCCGTAACTCCAAAATCTAGGCCGTCTTCTGCCTCTTAGCCACGCGTTCATCCACATTATCTTCCTCCTCACGGAGCCTCTTTTTTCCTCTCGTCATCAGGGGTGGTTCAATGCTCATATCACTAGGGACATAGGACCGAATGCTCTTCTCCTCCGGTCTCGCCAACTTCGCCCTCATACCTTTTCGAAGCGGACTCTTGAATCTCGGCTTCCACGGCTTCTTCCTAAAGGCCCCCGCATGCGCGTCTTCAATCCTAGACCACCGATAGCATTTCCACGCCCACCTGTCTGCCTTCCGAGCCGCCATCTGGGATGGAGGAGCCGTGGGTTTGTTTTCGAGATGGCACATGCGTATTTCACCTGCGCAGAGGACAGGGTGCTCGGCTCCTGTGATGATGGACGAGAGCGCGGGGGTGAGGCTTTGGAGCTCGGTAAAGTATAGAACCTGTAGGGGCACCCTCCTCGACCACAGTTCGTGCGACATGACATGGTGGAGTCGGATATCCCCAACGCAGACCAAGTATTCCTTTTCCATTTGGGAGATTGGGAGGTTGAGGATCTCATTGGTTCGTTGGCGGGATTCTTTTTTGAGGGCGGGCGACGGGGCGGGATAGTCGTACTTGTTTAAGTGCTGGGCCTGGTATCTATTAGTACAAGCGTTCTCGAAAATGTGTCGGATATGAGGGCTAGGCTTGGATAAGGTGAAGGAGAGGAACTTACGAAGGTTATATTCATTTGGGGGGTTTGGAGAGAGGTATTATCATCTGTGGATTCCAGGGGCTCCTCCGCCGGCCACTTCCCATCATCGGAATTGGTAACTGAATATGTGTAGTGATCCATATCCTCTTCGGGAGTCATAAGGACTTCTCTAGCGCTTTCCAGAGCCTTGATTTTCGCCATCGGTTGGCTGTCTTGATACGACTCGGCAATGAGCCACTCTCTGAACAACTCCAGCTTCTTTTTGGAAGAAACGTCTAAATCTTGGGGATACCAAGGACAGTCAAGTGGAGTGGGTTCATAGTTGGGCGAACCAGGTGGAAAACGTGAGAAATCTCCTACGGATCCATGGTTATCTGCCGGTGCTGGTGGTGCGTCGAGATCTGTAAGTTCAGCGTCGTCACTTTCATCAAGTTGGTTGCCAACCCAGCTGTTGTCATTCGAAGGCCCGTCTGCCATTTCGAGAGATTGTAGTTCTGTGGTTGCTGAAGTCTCGTCGCCATTGCTAGAGGGGTTCAAATCATATACATGATCGACAAACTCTCTGTCGAATCCCTCGGAAGGCTCAACGTCTTTGAGAACTTCATCTTCAGCCTCGGTAGGAATGGTCACTTCGACCTCCAGCTCGTCGTTAAAGTAAGTAGGGTCAGGAAGGTCATTGAACTCTCCTATGGACAAGCCTGGCACTTGAAGAGATGGAAGATCTAAATCGTCCAGAGGTATATCATCTTCAACTATAGAATCAGGAGTGGAGAAAGAAGAGGGGAAAGCACCAGAGACGGAAGTATAAGTGCTAGCCTTGGTATCGCTACCCTCATCTTTTCTGAGGAGCCCTGCTGTGATCCGATCTCGTCTTGCTTGCTTCACAGCAGATGATGGTCCGGAGCGCTGCTTCTTGATGGCAGATCGCAATTGGCCAGCAGGGTGTGAAACGCGTCTGGATCCTGCAATTTTGGTGGCTTTGACGTGGTGTTCCTTGTAAGACACCAAAGCTGAAGAGGAAGAGCGGGTAGCATGGGTAGTGGCAATAGGAGCTTCCTCCTCCGTGATATCGTTCGATTGGAGTAATCCCTTTTGGATGCGATCCTTTCTTGCTTGCTTTTCAAGAGAAGAAGGGCCGGAAACATGCTTCTTGATAGCAGATCCAGGATGAGAATAAATTGGTAAGCCTGAGCGGCGACGAGAGTTGGGTCCATTGCTATGCAACTTGTCCAAAGAGGTTGATGGGGTATGGTAACGAGCGGTAGGTAAGGATTCAGTCGGATGGGTCTTGGATACAGAAGCTTGCTGAGAGTATGATGATCGTGCGCTTGTAAATAGGTTCTTCAACCCGCCAACGCGTTGAAATGCTGCTGCTAGAAGGCCACGAGCAGCGGAGAGAGGAGCCATTGCTGTTGAATAATTGTCGTAATGACTAATTCAAGAAATGTTGGTGAATGAATGCGTACAAAGAGAGTATGCTAAGTTTCCAATAAAACTTTGCGTGGGTGATTATGTTCTTGACATGGCAAGGTCTATAGGTGGGTGTGGTGCTATGATGGTATTATTCAGTCGGTTCAAGCGAGGTTGTGATTCATCTCTCTGAAATTTTTTAGCGTAGAGAAATACATCGGACCAATTTAGGAAGCATCATAGGAAAATTTAGGAGTGAATATCTAAAGAATGATGGGATGAGATGAAAAGCCGTTTAAGCGAGTCTCGGGTCTCAATTCCTTTTGGAAAAACAGGTAGACCATTAGTTTATCTTCGGTCTTTGAAGAACAGCCCAGCACTCTATTGAAGCTATTATTGCCCTTTACTCTGTAGCCCCTTTGAGCCTCGCTGATAGCAACAACCTCACAACATTGTCAAGCTCAAGGATATAATGATTCTGTTAAAAGCCATCAAGGTAATAATCCTAAAATAGTCCAGTTTAGCTTTACTAGGAGAAGCAAAATACTATCAACAGTACGTAAAGTCACTTAAAGGAAGTCTTGGCTTAGCGATAGGTCGTGTTGGGGCTCAATTGACACTCCTAGCGCCCTAGACAAAAAATATTGCAACCAGAGTATAAGTATCACACGAGGAGTATCAAAACTGTGCAAAACACAAGCCTTTCTGCATTCGCTTATTGTACTTTTTCATTACTAGCAGGCCTATGTTCATGTCGTGCACAGTGATTGAGATCAATTTAAGTTGGCAATATCTGAAAAGATCAAAAATATTATATCTAATGCTACAACAGGACGAGAAGAAGTTTCTAGTACTGCGCCTATATCTAACGCAACCCCGCCTCCAAGCGTGAAATGACAACCTAGTATCATACTATATCATAAAAACCAGCCCAAGCCATCACTAAAAGTTTAGAAAAGAGACACTCCTCCAATCTAATAATCACCATCTCCCAAATGCTAATCCCAATCCTATCCAAAACAAAGTAAACCTCCCGCCCAAAAACATCCTGCGGAAATACGCCTACAAATATACCGACTGTCCCGACCATGAAATCATAAACTCGCAGCCCAATTTTGCCTTTTTATCAAACGCCCTCAGTTCCTTCAACACCGTCTCCCCGATTCCTGGGCCATCAGCCAACCGATCCTTCACGTGTATGATGACCACCTTAAGTCCCTTAAGAGGAAGACTTTTATCCCCGAACATTGACACCGCCATCTCTGCGTCCCCATTCGCTGAGCCTGCCGACATATCTCCTCCCCCCTCGATCAGATCATTGAATCGTGTACCGCCGGGGCTCATCATCGGTTCATACTTACTCGGCGACCTTGTTGATTTCCTCCGAGGGTAAAGACTTAAATGACTACTATGTTGCCGTTTCCGTTTTCTGTGCTCTGTTTCGTCGATACTTAGGCCTTTCAATAACCAGACTTCGTTGGCAAGAGCGGTCATTTCCTCCATGAGGTATGTAGGTTTTAGGTGCCCGAATAATCTATCATCCGATTGTGAATTATCGTATGAACACTCGAGGAATATTGCTCCTAGATGCCTAGAGATGACCTTGGGTGCTGCTTCTTGCCATACTCTCCTATTCCGTGGAGAGAGCGAGATTGAATCTGGTTCCACATCTCCGAAAATCAGGACCTCCTTTCCGGTGGCGATATCTCTGATAAAGTACGCCGAGCTATCGTTGACACATACCCTCTCCTGGTAAGTTGTGGAACTATCTACTCGTCGAAGCGACCCAGATCGAGACCTCGGGGCCATCGGATTCAGATTTAACTGGGGGTTCCAATCCAAATTTGGTTCCGAACCATGATGACTGTGCTGTTCGAGGCAGTGACCATGACTGACACTCCAAGTCTTAACACTCAGCCCCTCGCAGATCTCGACATATCCCTTGCCTTCATCATCATCACCTAGAGCAGGAGAACCTCCCTCAACCAATCGTCTATACGTTACCAGACCAACACCACTATTCTCATCAGTAAGATTTGGCCAGATGATATTGTTGAAGATGTGTGTCTTGAAAGCTTCGATAGTAGGCTCCAAACCTGCAAGGACCTTGATGCGAGCATTTGAGAGGGCAGCAGTGTTGACGACGAAACCACAAATATGATCCAGGTGGGGATGCGTAATGAGATAAGTGTCAATCAACTGGTGAGTCACATAGAACGCGTTGGCTTTGGGGGAGAAGTGAGGAAGTTCAAGGCCTTCGAAGGGCCCATCGACCAAAGTGACTTTCCCATTTGGACAGGCTGCTGGGCTTGTTTTGTGCTTTTCTATGAGTTTGGCAATTGCAGCCATGTGAACACCTGTAGACGTATATCAGCAAATGCTAGTAAACTGATATTAGAGACGTCTTACCTGCATCAACTGCAAGCAAGGCACCTTTTTTCCAGCCAGTGGCGGTTGAACGGACCAGGAATGCCGTCGTATTGTCCTCTAATGGGCCGCCTCCTGAGCCCTTCAGGTATCCATGTTAGCATCCTCTATAACTAGCAACGATCAACGACATGGACTCATAATGAATAAATAGCATACAAAAAACAAAGATGAGGCAGAGAACCCTCCAACAGCGACCAGTACGATGGCAACACGTGACTAGGCATTGAGCCAATTCCCGCTTCCATTGCAAGACCTTTGTTTCTGCTAAGATAAAGATATGCAGGGACTTGATGACGTAACTATTCCCCCTTCAAGTCTTATGTGCAGCTCTCCGATCTATCCCGTCGAGTTGGAGATGCATATCATAGCATACGAATTGCAGAGAGCACGAGGCTGGGCCGGATGCAGCGCTTACCAAAACGATAACCTGCAAAGCAGGTTTCTGTCCCACATCTGCCATCGCATCGGCACCAGGGCTTAGAAAAGATCCTCTCGGTTTATCTGAGACCTGTTAGTGAGAAGGGAGAGTCGATGTCGCTTGAGGATGGCCGCGTTTAAGATGCGGGCTTCCGCTCGTTGTGTTACCGATAAGGCATGTGGGCACACGTGATACAGTTCGTGATCTTAGGTTGGAATGGAGTTTGCACCGGTTTATTGTCTTCGATGTCCATCCACTATTTACATGTTGATTCCGGGAACAAAGCTCCATTCATATGATCAAGTACTTCAACTCTTTTGGTAAATATCCCTTAGATAATTATCGTCATGAATACAATGCAAACTCTATCGCACAAAGAGAGTCTCTAGACTAGGTAAGCTCAACCACCTCTCATAATGCAACGCCTCCAATGCTCTCATCCTAAAACCGTGTCTCATAGATCAGCCCAAACAAAACATCCACGCCGGTGAAACGAATCCAATACTTTGTTCCCAGAGCACCTCGCTGCGATATGTACACTGTCATAGCTCATCTAAGTCCCTTTCATCAAGCAGCGCTGGTCTCAGCCTTATCGACCTGCTAAATTCATATGCATAATAGCATCATTTTTCCAAGCATTATCTTCGTCATCACTATCTGCGTTTTGCACTCTTAAACCCCCGCGAGTCTGGCTGGGGAGCGTCCAAATGTCTCCCTCCCGGCCTTCGACTGCCGGCAAGTCAGTCTGCGCGCTTGCTCCAGGCTTAGGTCCGACCCGCGGCGGAGGAACCTGAAGATCCTCTGTTGTCTCGAAGCCAGGAACCTGAAAATCCAGCGTGCCATCAAGAAAGCTTGTTTTCTCTGGATCATAATCGTCACCGGGGAGCTCGAACTGAGGGGCCCGATTATCTGTCGGGGTATCATCACTCTTCGCCGAGGTGCCGTTTCCTTCGTTGCCAACAATCGAGTCATTGTAATTCTGCGCCGGCATTTCAGAGATACCTGTTGGTAATGGGGCAAAGTTGTTCTGGGTCTGAACTTGCTGACGTTCATACTCGCGCTGTTCAAGAATCTGAGGAGCACTTTCTGTGTTCCGTAGACTGCTTGCCATGATGCTTCCGGTTTTGACACTGGCGATGCCACTTCTTGGTTCCATGGCCTCAGTTACGTCCGAAAGGCCAGAATCTGGATCCCGAATCCCAAATTGAGCCATAGTTTTCATCTTGCGAGTGACCCAGCTCGCCAAGATCTTTCCTCTTTGCTTCTCACCAAGTCTAGATCTGGGGAAATCTCCTTTGTTGACAAACGCAACAATATCGACGACAATTTGATGCTCATTGAGAATAGCATTGACGATGACAGGAACAATTGAAGCTAGGTATGATTTTCTTCCAACCTCGACCAGAACCACTATGAGACCACCTGCTTGAAAGACAGCACTGTTTTCAGAATTAGCAAGGAGACGAGCAGTTGTATATGGGGACGAAGACTTACGATCCGCCTGGCACAATATTTCTGTGGCATCTTTCTACCGAGGATTCGATGTCCATAGGGAAATGGCTCAACCCGTTGATTTCAAAAGTTTCACCGATGCTACCAAGAACAAAAAGTACCTGCATATCCACCTGAGCACCATTTGGGCCAATAGGTCTGCTAACATTGTATAAAAAGCCAAGATCTCCAGTTCGGACATATTGAATATTGGGATCTCCATCTATGGTACGACCATCAAATCTTTCAGAGTCAAAGGCGTCTTTTGAACCATAAAATGCTTTCACACAAGCTTCCGACTCAACCCAAATTTCGCCATACTCGCCATCATGGCAGAGTGCCCGACTCTCCGGATTCACTATGGCTATCTGTGTTGATACTGGAACCATGCCGGAGTCTTGGAGGAGTAGCGCCTTTTTGTCCGTTTCGGGGTCAATAGGGAATATCATGCCACGTCGCAGTGCGCCTGTGTCAAGCCAAAGTTCGATAGGCTCAATGCACATGTATGAACGAGATGCAATCATGGGATTGAGTACATGAGAGTATATGGTGTTAATAGCTGTGCGATCGAGGCCTGTTTGGGCGAAGTGTAATCGAACCTTTTGAAAAACATCGACCCGGGGCCTTCCCTCCGCTGAGATCATCATGTTTTTCAAATCATGAAGCAGAAACCCTTTGCCTGGCATTATGGCCATAGCATGATCGAGCATCTGAGGGGTGGCATAGGTATCCTTAATCTTGTAGCGTTGTAGCGTCAAAAAGAGGGTAGCTGGATTCTGAGCAAATTCGACAGGAGAGACGAGATAAGTAGGTGCTCCAACAAAGATTCCCATCAAACACGTATGGATAAAGCCTAACCCACTGGTGCTTCTGACACAGCCGACTACTGGCCTCGAGCTTGTCATCTGGCAGGTCTCCTTTTGTACTTTGCACATACCCATAATGGTGTCATGGCTCAATTGCACAGCTATGCGCCGTTGGTCTGGTGTCCAGTAGGTCCAGACTAGGACGGGATACCCGGGCTGTACCCATGCAGTGTCCATCACAAGGTTCAATTCTCTACAGCCAGAGTTGGTTTTCGGCGGTTTCGTTGTGTTGTAGACGCCTGGCGTTGAAACCTTCAATACTTGTGCTGACTGTTTGATGTGTTGCGATACCAGCTTCTGTTTGAGGAGCTGGTCAACATCGTGGTTGACCAATACAGCTTTTACTCCATAATCGGCTACCATGTGTAGGAACGCCGGCACATCCTCATTCAGACGGTTTGAGTCAAGTGGTGCCATCGGGATAGCCGTGGCCCCAAGGCAAAAACAAGCATGCACCGCATATATGAATTCTTCCGAATGGGTATACATGAGAATTAAACGATCACCAGGTCTTACCTTGACCTTGTTTCGGAGATAAAGAGCCACAGCAGCAACTTTTGTATCAAGCTTCTTCCAGAAGGTGCCTTTGCCCTCTTTGCCTCGAGCATCCATAGTGCAGTAGGCTAATTCCTCTGATTGCCGAGCAACTCTCCACTGCATAAGGTCGACGATGCTCGAAAAGTTGTTCAAAGGTGTTGAAGTGCGATCATCGATCACAACTTCACGCCTATCAATACCAGAATATTGTTTATCACTGGGGGAGAGGAGGTCCTCCCTAGTTTGAGATGCTATCGGAGACCAGATTCCGCCGATAGGATCTACTCCTATAGGTAAATTGAGCACTGCTCGTTCGACACCGAATTTGACATGTACGCAAGGCAAAATGCCAAGATCAAAATCTCGACGGCACAGCATGTTGCCGATTTCTTTGCGACCATTTTTCAGCACCTTTGGGAGCGTATTTGGAGCTGTTATCATAACACAATAGACTCGCAAATGGTGTTCTTGCATGAGGACTTCCATGCATCTCTCCGAGAGCGAGTCAAGAAGAGCAGTATCCAGTTGTCGAGGTGGCCCCCCAGAAGTTGTAGGTGCAGTTGAAGCTGATTGCGATTCTAGTAATACTATCGGCAAATGCTCGTCGTTGACAAAGACATCGAATGCCGAGCAGTCATAGATCTTGGGTACGTTCTTCATAATACTCACAATAATGTGTTGTACAAAGAAGTATCGATGCTCAGCGACCTCATGTCCATGCTCGACCCATTCGACCTTTTGGCGTATTCGGTCCTCGTACAGCCCAAGCACAAAGACCTTGCCCTCAATGACAGTACCTAACAAGCCGGTACGCAGAAACTCCGGCTCAACCATCATAGGTGTAGGGTCACCAGGGGCAAACTTGTATGGCCGGGCATGAAAGATCTGTTCCGTGTGTTTCGGCAATGCCCAGAAGCCTCCCGATAAAGAAGGAGAGTCAACCCAAATCTCGCCCACAGAATGTGGTGAAGCAAGTAAGCCAGTCTCTGGGTCGACTATTGCCAAGGTTGCGTCAGGGATTGGGAAGCCAAAGGCGCCAACTCGCACTGTACCTGGCTCAGTGCCTGCTCTCTTGCGTGCTTCTTCCCCTATAGCAACTACTACCACCTCATTGGTTTTGAGTGCCTCGCGGTCCAAAAGTACCTCGCTCAATTCTGTTCTCCCTTGCTGTTCCGTGGGAGTTGTAGTACCACCGCCGATCAAGCTAGCAAACCCATTGCCAGCCGGTTTCTCCTTCTCCTTGTCTTTTTCCTTACTATCAGGCTTCTCTTCGATTGATTTGCTATCTTGGTCTATATCTAATTTCAGAGGACATCCCATTCGCTCCTCGCCCCCTAGCCAATCCCGCATGCTAATAACCATGCCCCCATGTTCAGGAAGGCAAAGCATAGGAGCAACTAATTCTCGCGCCCGAGGATTTCGCATTGGCCGCAGCCAGCGATCAGCTAAAACCTCATGGAATTCGCTATCAACAGTAAGAGTGTCTATGAGACACAAATTGACATGCTGAAAATTTGGCTCCATTCCTTTTTTGAAATTCCTCGTTGTCATAGGATCTTGCTGATAATTGTAAGCAGCTCTTTTCAGGCCCGGGTAGTCTGCTAACATCAAGGTTGCCCTGTATTTGGTAATTAGATGAGCGTAAAGGCCAGGAATTTCCACGGCTTTGTTCTCCATCCAGACGGTCGTATGTCCACCGTATACTGTTAGTAAAACGCCTAGAATCATGCCAATACCTTGCCTAGGATCCAGGTATGATAACAGAATTTCTCCATGCCTCCCAGGGCCAGCCAAGAGCGTCCCATTCTTATCTCTAAGATTCCTATTAAATGTATCCTCCTTGCCGGAAGGTACTGTTGAGATCATAGCGCTAAGGCATGCCATTTGATGCATGATTGTTCGATGGCTCATCACAACACCTCGTAGATCTCCGGTCGGCGCTTTAGAAAATTCGATGTAGGCAAGATCAGGCACTGTTAAAGCAGGCATCTCGTCCTTTTTCTTTTGGTGAAAGCTCCCAAATTCGTTCGTCTTCCACCACTCCACGCCCCGAGGCCAATTGATTTTCCGGGTGGTTACGTCGCGCTGAAATGCTTTCAGGTTATTATCAGTGGTAAGGGCAAGATGTGCTTGAGTAGATGTGAGAATCGTATTAAGTTTCACATAATCATCTAGGTCGTTAATGGGGACAGCGACCACTCCGGCAATGAAGCAACCAAGCAGTGCAATTGCGAAATCAATAATTTCAGTATCTCGGTAGATCAACGCGACTCGATCACCTCGATACAAAGAGCTTTTATCACGGATAACTTGAGCAACCTTTTCGGCTCGGCTAGCAAGCTTATCCCAGACAATAGAAGATATCTCTTTTCCTTTTCCATCCAGAACCCAATACGCAGGTGCTTTCGGGGTGGTGCGGCTACGATGGCGTAGCACAGCTGCTATATTGTCAAACTTTGACATGGGAGTATTTCCATCATGTGGATCGTAAACAGCAAAAGGCACATCTCGAGGCTCCAGGGGCATTTGATACTCAAGTGCTTGGGGCGGGGGTAAATCGCTTGTGGTCAACATCGGTGGGGCCACTGCCACTGTCGGGGAAAAGGCATCGCTGGAAGAATATCGATGTGGGCCTCCACCATAATTTGAAGGGCCATTATCATAGCCTTTTTCATAGCCCTGGCCCTGTTGACCAGCAAAATCCGAGAAATAACGTTGTTGTGCATCCCCTAACATTGTACCACCCTGAGAATCCATCATAGTTCCAGCATGGCTCTCATATGCATCCCCCTGGTGTTCCTGGTAGCCGGCTTGGAGTTCTGGGTTGAATGCGTAATTGGCCCCGGAAACCGATGATACCATTGTCATACTCTGCTCCGTGGACGTTTCTCCAGAGCGGGGGGTTCCAGGCAGGAAGGTTTCATGGCCATATGACGTCCTCTGTGAGCTTGGGTTATGAACGCCTAGCCGTAGCTGGGATGGTGGGCGGCCACCTGGTAATCCTCCTTCCTGTGCCCTATTGCGTCCAAAACTTCCCGAGCCACTCTGCATAGTGTCAAGTCGTCCAGCGGAGCCCATTCGGGCTAGTGACTGGAGGGGGACTTCCGGCCTGGCGCCGTACTGATCGGGAGAATTCCTCGAGTTTGCATTGAGAGCCGCGAGGGAGGCATTACGAGAGCCATCATTCAGCGGATGTGCTGTATTTTCGGGAGAATGAATGCGAAGGCCTTTAAGGTCAGCTGTGATAGAGGGGGTACCCAGAAACTGGGAGAGCAGAATCGTTCGGCGTTTTTGGTATCTAAGGAGCGGGATTAGAAGGCGGTGTTTGTGCTAAGCTCTTAGCCCAGGCGAAGAATCTCGTACCCTTTCTCTGTGATATCTCCCTCCTGTTCATACGTAATCAGCAAAAGATCTAGCATCCCACTTGCGTCAAAGCACTGGGGATCTTTGCGCCCCGCACACGACGATGACCCAAACGCTTGTTCCCCGATTGAAACATCTTTACTGACCTCTAATTCATGCTCAAGCTCCTGCAGCTTCTCCTGTAATTCGGGATTGTCTGTAGCCATTATTGAAGTTGCTCGCTGCAGGAACGAGCTTCGACCAGGTCGGGGGGGTTGGTTTTGAGACTTGGGGGCTTGGGCTTGGGGGCGTTGTCTTTAAGAGGATGGAGAGATGTTGGCAGCATGAAGATAAAATCCTTGGTTCGACGATCAGGACAATTCAAGCTCTTTCGACCGGCAGCAGACAGCATTATTCAGTCATGGCGGATAACTCTTCGTCCTTCGTCACCAGCGTACTTCGTACTTGCTTCGTATTCTGTCTTGCGGATAAACCTGGCTATTGCTACGGAAGTTCAGCCGGGAATGGCTAGACCCGATGGAGACTAGTGGGGAGGCGCCACTTCCGCATTATTTAAAGTCTTTTTTTTTCTACAGAACTTTCATGCTTTCCATTCCTCACAACTCTTTGTTTAACCACACCATCATTGGAAGCCCGGTGGAAAGTTGATGTCGGTCTCGATGGCAGCATCACGCTTTGTCCTGCGATACCCTCTTGCTTCATTATGATGCGTCTGGGCTTCGTAAACTTGTACAACCTCGACTGGCCTGATGGCTGAGTAGAGTTGTTGCACCGGGTTTGAGCCTGGACTAGTAGCAGTTCCGAGGACCCTGCTTGCAACGCAATCTGGTTGCGAGTAAAGGCTCAGCACCATTGTGCAATTGACCAATCAAATAGGAAAATGGCTCCGCATTCTCATGATCACAGTACGTTCCTCTTCCTTTTATTACTCTTTTACATATACTGCTCTGCCGCACTATATGACTGCAAAGTGATGAGATTATTATCAACAGACCTGTTCTGAATACACTATGTCGATTATCTTGGAGACCTTCTGATTGCATTTTTCATCTTCACGCATTTTGAATTTCTATGGCTTGGCAATAGCTGACTTTAGCTAAGTAGGATCTACTGGGCAATGGGAGACGGTTGACAAAGACTGAACTCGATCTAGTATGAAAGAAGGCTTGGAGCCCCATAAGAGCGTGGTCGGCAAGGCGTTCTCTAGAATTTCCTTGGGCTATCAATCACATCACTAGCAGATATTAATTATTTGGGTCATTGCCTCAAGTATCTCTCAACTTCAATCGAAATGGTTTTTAGCCATTTCGGGTGGCTTTCCACCTGCATCTTAGAAATTTTAACCTCCAAATTAATCTTCTTAATCGTGTGAAACATTCTCAGGCGTGGGAAAGGTGCAACATTGTAAACTTATAGTTCTCCATCCTCCTTCCAAACTACTAAGCCAAAGCGTTTCCTAATAAAATATACTTCCTAATACCCCACTCAGTGCCTAAGTGACGAGTAAGCACTGCCACCCGTTATAATAGCGCTCTGGTTCATCGAACTGTACTTGTGAGGATGAATCGACAAGAGCCAGTGTGCTCTATAGTCACTAGTCGAACAAAAGGTAAAAAACATTAAAACAGACGAAATGAACGATCTTAGGGGGGATTAAAAGCAGTATTTTTATCGAATTTTGTTCCACCAACTAAGATTAAATGTTATCGTCTATTATGCCTCGGTACTCCTAACTTAGATAATCCGTTTTCCCCAAAAATTAAGTTAGTGACACAATGTAATTTGTACTAATCCCAGGGATTAAACCATGACTACTAGGCTTTAAAATTCTTAGGGAAACAGTTTTACATCAATATAGAAAATAACATCGTGCCAGTAGTACATGCTGTTGCATGGCTTAGATAAGATGACCTAAGGCGATTGGAAATTGTGTCATGCCATCGGGATTGGTTCTTCTTGCATTTTTAGATGCCAAAGGGATATAAATAATTGCACTTTCATTATCGCTGGACTAATTCTATTCGATGCGCCTCCTGAATTTTGGTATCATGCAAAAGTGTCCTTGTGGGCGTCGTTCTACCTCACCCCATTCATCATGTTATACAATACAGTTCATCAACTACTCAATCAAAGGCTACTCTGGAGGCACAGCCACAGGATTAGGCTGTTGCTCTGCTGCATTCTCACCGGCAGCTGGAGCTGGAGCCGCTCCACTCTCTCCTGTGTTGCTATTTTCATTTGCTGCTGCATTTTCTGCATCAATGAGACGTTGTCTTTCTGCCTCTGCTGCGTTTGCTTCGGCCTCTCTGGCTGCGATATGGCGTTCTCCTACTCCTGGGACTAAACTGGCGAGGAACAAGAGCAAAGAATGCTCTACCCGCCGAAATTGTGCAACAAGCCATCTCTCGTCAGCTCGCCTTCGCTCCTCGAGTAATCTTGCAGCAGTTTCTGCTGGATCTAGCTCTCCTGCCCTGTGTCTCCCTGGGGTGTTGTTCCCTGCCGCTCCAGCTTGGGGGATAACCGCTGCATTGGCAGCCGGAACAAGAGCAGCATTGGGGCCAGCAAGTGGAATCAGAGCCTCAAGATGTCTTCGAATCGGGCCCCAAACTTGATCAGCAAACCCATTGAAGATGCCTGTATTGATTATGAAGACAATCACTGCAAGCCCACTGACCATTAGCCATCGAGTCCAGCTGGGATTTCCTGCAGTAAAAAACCATACAAAGCCAGCTAATCGAACAATCAACCAAAGTATTGGCCCGACTTGGGCAGCTATTGCACCAGCATTTGGGTTTGCATGCGGGTTTCTAATGGCTTGCTGATTCCGCAGGAGTCTTCGGGCAGCTCGACGTGCATCTCTATCTCTATCTCTGTCTCTGTTACGATACTCCGGCACCCCCGGAGGAGTTGGATTGTGCTCATTGCCTGTGGCTGTGCTTGGCGTAGCATGCCTTCTAGAAGAATGTCGAGGCGTGTAAAACGTTTCCGAGTTGCTAATTACAAGACCTCGCGGGCCCGAGGATGATGATAGTAAATACACAACTGTTCCTTCAGAGGGAGGAGTAAGTTGTGAGGCACTAGGTTGCGAATTTTGACGTAATTGATTCAGAATGCTTTGGTTTGGAAGCATGTAACCAGAGGGGAAGCCACTAGTGGTAACCGTAGGTGGCGTTCCTCCGGGTATATTTGCACCAGGAGGCCCCGAAGGGGGTGCTGCAGCTCCAGCTTGACCAGGTATCGAACCTGGCATATTTCTATGTAACATATTTCGCGAAGCTTCAGTAGCCAAAGACAAATTACGAATAGCAGCTTGAAGGTCGCTATTGGGATTGGAAGGTCCATTTTGGCTCGCTTGACTTGAACTGTGGCTATTATTAGTTTGCGAAATTGGGAGAGTAGTTGTGGTTTCATTGACGGTCATATGCCATCTCTGTCCGTTTGCTTCACGTGTATAAGTTGTTGTCTGGTCAAGGCGGTGACCATTAGGACTGGCTCTTCCAGATCCGGGTTGTGGTCCGAGACTAGATGGATTAGGATTGTTGATATTATCCTGAGCTCCATTCCGTCCATCCGAAGCCCGGTCTCGCTGTTGTTGGTTGATCAAGTTCTGCAATACAGAAGGTACCGCTGGTGGTGGACGGAGAGGGACTTGGAATAAGCCTGGAGGGGCCCCAAAGGGAATTTGACCAGGCTGTACGCCTTGTTGCCCAGCGATAATGGGTCCGGGAAATGGTACGTTGATGCCTTGTGCACGAGTTCTCTGTTCAAGCATTGCCAGCTCCTGGTGTACTCGTTGGTTCTCCCGTTGCAACTGTTGTAACCGTTGGGCTATAAGACTGTGAGCGTTTTCTGTATATTGGTGAAATTGGTGAAGGGCCTGATTCTGCTGGACATGCTGAAATCCGGGCAGAGGCTGTTGAGCGTGCATTCCTTGGACTGGATTTGCAGGCGTTGACTGGGGGCGAGGTTGGGGTTGCAAAGATGGAGGTAAGCCATATGGGATTGTTGGTTGAGGTGCAATAGGGTTCATGGCAGGCTGGGGTGCAGGCGGTAAATCTGCGCTTGAAGGACGCAAGACAAGATGCAGAGTCTGAATTTGAGAGTGTGAAAGCTAAAAGCCATACCAATTAGCTTGGGAGTAACAAGACGGCCAGGGTCGCACAGTACCTCTTCTTGACCAAAGACCTCTAGCATGGTCTCTGTTTCCCTTGCTAGCATACGCCCCCGATGAATGAGCCGCTGGCAATCATCACGGGGTTCTGAAGGAAGTGCATCTCGGATCTTTGCCTTGAGCTGTTTGATGGTTGTCGTTGCAGGAAGCTGGGGAAAGCTCAGAGGCCTGCTAACTCCCACCGAGGGCGACACGACCTGCAGAGTGAAAGCCAAAGGCTCTACGCGTTCTCCCCCCATCAGCGGGGCATCGGTTTTCACAGCAGAAGAGTCGTTGGGTTGAGACATGGTTGCAGGTACCGGACGTGGTCGTCAGATTGCTGACAAACGACGACGAAGAAAGCTGGGGAATTGATATTGTTTTGATATTCAAAGGGCATAATATATGATAAATAGAGGGGCTCTGCGGCAGCAAGAATGCTCTTAGACTTGTTTACTTTAGCATATTGTCGAGGGATTTGGCTTTTTTCATATATCAGATCTCCCAACAGCAAGCAGCCGCCGGCCAGTCAGTGAGTAGTGCTGCGATGATTCCACGTTGCTGCTTGGGGGAGACCCTGCACGGCTGGAGCCCGCAGGCGGTGTGGGACGGACCCGCCTGATTGGGCTCGGCAATGGCAGTATCTTTTCGCGCTTTAGCAGTCGTCATTTCTCTCGGCCCATAGCTGGAATCAACCCCCAATTCATCCCAAGACTTGGAATATACTGCCATCTACGGACTTTGGATAATCTCCTCCAAAATGACCACTAGATTGGGGCCAATATGTCGCAGACCGGGAGTGCTTGTTCGATCCGCGCGCCTGGAGCAAGTGCCTCTCCTCCTTTTGAAGTCGACGCAGTCGCAGCGGATCTACCGACCTCATAAACCTCGATTCTTCTCGTCCTCGACAAGGCGACCTCGACCGAAGAGTGATTACCAAGAAGAACCCTTTGGTAAACGTCTGCGAAAGGCTCTAAAGGACACCAAGATAAAATGGTATCCCATACCTGTCAGTGTTGGCATAGGGTTTCTTGGATTGGGGCAACTATATCGAGTCAATGAGCGAGAGAAGGCAAGGAGGCGCGAGGAACAAGCAGAAAAAGATCAACATACTAAATTCTCTGGCCGGGAGAATAACGCCAATGGAGCAGAATACGAAGGAAGACCCAAGAGGAGGGAGAGGATTAGACCAACTGGGCCCTGGTTTGCCAACAGCAGTGCAACAGGCTGACCTCTTGCTAACAAGTTCCAGGCAGGTCCAAGTCATGTCAACATTACCATTGAAGGCCATGTCAAGGTTATGGGGCAGATTTAACGAACTGGAAATACCATACTACCTCCGTGTACCTGGTTTCAAGTTATATTCGTTTATTTTTAGTGTTAAGTATGATTGCCTCCTTGCACCCCCCAATAAACCCTCGATTAATAGGTTGCCAGTCTCTCGGAGGTGTCGGAACCTGATCTTCATGTATACCCAAATCTTGCGTCATTCTTCTACCGAACCTTGAAACCAGGGTCCAGACCTCTGGACCCCAACCAAAATGCTCTTTTATCCCCTAGTGATGGCAGAGTTCTGCAATTTGGTGCCATTGAAAGCGGGGAGGTGGAACAAGTAAAAGGCATGACATACAGTCTTGACGCCCTCCTCGGAACATCTCAACCAGAGACTTCACCAAACCCATCCCATCCAGGACAAATATTTTCACCTAAGAGAGATGCCTCGCGGCATGGCACATCTCGTAAAGAAGGCGAGGAAGATATCATACAGCAAGACGAACAATTTGCCATGGTTAATGGCATCTCGTATACTCTTCCCAATCTTTTCTCAGGACAACCACAAAAGAAGTCCCGAACTCAAGCGAAAGATGCCTCTACAACCCCTACTGCAACCTCAGAAGCTGAGGTTCGTGCAGATCTTGCTTTGGGGGATAAACCTTGGTACTCGCGTCTCACATCCGAGAACCGGACTGCATTATATTACGTTGTGGTCTACCTTGCCCCAGGTGACTATCATCGTTTCCACTCACCATGTGCTTGGGTTGTGGAAAAACGCCGTCATTTCGCCGGAGAGTTATATAGTGTCTCCCCATACCTTCAGCGCACCCTCCCCGGGCTTTTCACACTCAATGAACGTGTAGTCCTACTTGGTCGATGGCGCTGGGGCTTCTTCTCCTTTACGCCAGTTGGAGCTACAAATGTCGGCTCCATCAAAGTCAATTTTGATAGGGAATTACGCACGAACTCCCTGACAACAGACACGGCAGCCGATCGAGCAGCCGAGGAGGCAGCTAAAACCGGGGAGCCATACAGTGGGTTTTCAGAAGCTACATACGAAGCTGCAAGTCCTATCTTACGTGGGCATGCTTTACGCAGAGGGGAGGAAATGGGAGGGTTCCAACTGGGAAGCACAGTTGTATTGGTTTTTGAAGCGCCGAAAGGACAAAGACCAAGTTTAGACGAAGGTTGGATGGGAGAAAAAACAAAAAGGAAAGGGGGTTGGAACTGGGCTGTAGAAAAAGGGCAGAAGGTGAAGATGGGGCAGGCTCTCGGATGGGTAGACGAGGCTTAACTATAAGAGTTCCCATCTCTCCTTGGAAAGGTTAAGAGATGTCTATATATGTGGATTTGCAGATATCTGTAAAATATTAAACACAAGAGTACATGTACATTCTTATGGCTTGTATATTGACCTTATCTGAGTCTTTTGTTGAATTCTCATCATCTCAACTCTAATACAAAACCCTCTTGCGTGTTATAGATTTGAGGAATCTTAGCATGAATGATTATGTGCACTGCAGCTTATAGCTTGTAATTTGGGCTGAGAAAGCGAAATCCTACCCCTTACATTGCTTTAATCTCCCTCTCCATAAGAAAATTACGACTGCGAGGAGCAACCGGAGAAGAGGGAGATCCAAGAAAACAAGAGCGCCATCCTTTATCTTTCTCTAAAATCAGTTATCTGTAGATTTGGTTATGTGTTAATCAAAGACAGGGGTACCACCCATATAACAGTCTACTAACTACGTTTATTCTCAACGTTGAATGGAAGTAATGTCTTGTTGGGGATCTACCGCAATACTTGCCATGCTACCGATACTTGTAAACTTCGATATTAGCATCGATGATACCAGCGAAAGCCAATCTAAACTCCTATTAGCTCCGGCCCACCAACTCGTATCGCTTGTGCACTTTAATATATGGAAAAGGCGTACCTTTAAATATCGAAGCTATAATCGTGCATCGTGCCTACATGGCGAGTATCCTGACAGACTCTTTAAGCCATCAGAAAGGTTTCCTACCTATGTTTTTCCGCTTGTTTTACGGGAAAGAAAAACATATGGGTCCCCTCAGTTTTCGTTCAGTAAAGAGAGGATCAACAAATTCAGCCAAAAACAGAAATGCCAGCCGCCAAAAAGAGTTCCTAAAAAAAGAGACGGAATAATAGAGCTTGATTATTATCGTACCTTCACAGAATAACGGCAGCCTAGACTACGAATTTGTCGCTTGCCTATCCTGCTTTGAGTACCGAGGCACCATCCTTCGCTAAAAATTATACCTCCAAAAAAAGGGAAAGGGAGATTGAACCCTGACCGATGCTGGAATCGAACCAGCACCTCAACCCAGTACATCCACTTGGTCTCTTTCAACAAGGGGAACTGGTTCCCGTTGTTGAAAGAGAGCAAGCTAGTTTATTGCGGGTTGCACGCTGCCTTTGCGCCAATCGGTCTTTACTTTGTGTTGCGTTTGACCACTCGACCACAACAACTTGTTTGGTTGTCAGACGTATTATTATCTTGTGTTATGTAGTTCGATTGTGCCACATGTGAGTGGCTAGTTCCTAAATTTCGGAATTTGTAGGTTCCGAGACAGATATGTTTGCTATAAATATGTCAGACGCAAGGGGAAGCATGAATGGGTTTCATTCCTCCAATGAACTAATTTGAAAGATTAAAACTAAAGCAGGACTCATTATTTGCTGCTTCCTTTATCTTATACCTCATGCATGATAGCTTGTGGGTTTGACATGACACCTGAAAGTAAAAGTTGCTCACATATTTAATTAGCTCCTATTGCTATAGAGATTCCATACAAAGGTTCATTATTTAACAAAAGAAGTAATACGTTAAGTGATCGTAAAACTGCTGACACTCTAAATCTACACAAATCATCACAGATTGCATCAGAAAGTCCACACCAAAATTATAGCGCGCTTTACAAAAGAGATTCATCAATCATTCCTGGCTTTCTGAAAAGCTCGTAGTGTTATCACTCTTAGTAACGGGGATATTCTCTCTTGTGATCTCAGCCCAAATCTCTTTTATCTTATTTTCTGCCTGCTCTACATTCATGATCTTCCCCACAACTAAGCTTCCTGCTTTGAAGTCATCCTTCGTATCCAATATGATCGGCGCTCTCCTTACCGAAGGTGGGCGAAGAAAGAACGGTCTCTGACTGTTGGGACGAGGACGACATGGAGATCTTGAACGAACAGGTATGGGATAGCGAGGCATGCGTCTTTGGGGATTTCTGCGAACTGGACTTCTAGATCTGATCCTAATGGGGCTTCGATAGCGCTCATCTTGTCGTTCAAAAGGATCTTCCCAGCGTAAAGTCCGACCGCGTTGGAGGGTGTCGACTGTCTCGCCTTTAATGGTAACGAGCCAGTCCGTATATCTTGGGTCTTTCCCCCAGGCCTTGTTAGAACTGTAGGGATATTTCTGTTTTGATCGAACAGCGACGACAGACCATTCTCGTTTGGCATTTATAGAACAAGCTTCCAATCTCTCCTCCAGTAGGCGGTCGATGTGAGCACCACCTTCCTTAGGAATGGCTTGAATTGCTTTTTGCATTGCTTCCTTGTGCTTTGAAGCCGAGAGATTAGCACGGGAAATGTCGTGCTGCTCTTTCATCTCGGCTTCCGTTCTCAATTCTGAATTAGTGTCCCAGAACCCTGAATCCTCGTAGTAGCTTTTGATTTTAAGACCGAAAAAACCCCAGCTTCTTTGCACATTTCTGATACGAGGGTTCCACCGTAGAAGCCATTCCTCATACACCTCATTTTTAGTTTGGATAGGTGGTGTTTGCACTAACAAGTCGACAGAGTCGCGCGAGGAGATGCTACGAACTTCAAAATCCTTGAGAATAACAGACTCGGGCCTCGATGTTAGTTGGCGATCAACAAAGATCGTTGTATCACTAGAGGCATTGGAGGGTCTTCGTCTATATCCATCCCGCCCAGCATCGAGAACGTCACGCTCTGTTTCTGCTTTCCTCAGCTCAGCTCCTTTCTGGTAACTTTGTACTAGATGAGGAAGGGACCTCTTAAGAGCTTCAAATTCCAGGGTATCCGAAAGGTCGAGGAGAGAACTATCATTGTTAGTGTCTGGGATAAGTTCAATATGATGAGTGTAAAACTTACTTCTCCTTCAAGTACTTCAAGATTGTGTATTTGACAATGTCATTCAATTCAATGAGCAAATCCCTCGTGTCATCCAAACTTTTCCAGAAGGCCTTCGCCGCTTCCTCTCCTCCTAGGCCCATCGTTATCAACAACCATGGATCCGTCTCTACAGTAAAAGATTGGCCACCAATTGTCCCATCATTCATCCAGATACCTTTGTTACTGTTTCCTTCGTTGATCATCACAAGGAATCTCTCAAAGTTTACCTTGCCTTGCTGGCAAATTGATCGAGTAACAACATCCTTGACGTTAAAATTATTCTGGTATTTGTTGAGTGTGGTTCCTAGGTCCATGAACATAGTAGATGTGATAGACAGTGTTGCGTAGAGGTTCTCGAGCCTGCGGTCTCCAACCTTGCGATAGATGATAAATCTAGTATACGCAGACATGAGAGACTTCCCAAGCTCTGCTACCTCGAGGGCGAAAGCTCCCGGGGTGTCGGTCTGAGCCGCCATACTGCTTTAAGGTGATTTTTAGGAGACCGACAAGAAAGAGCAGTAATGAGCGATATTTCCTCCCGATAAGGAAGCAGAGGAGAAACTTTCGACCAAAAATCGCAACCTTCCCATCGTGGGTATTTTGTCGATATTTATCTCCAAGATCACCCTGCACACCACACAGCCTTACAAAAAGCCTCAGCCAAGAAAGTAGGCACCGGCAGGCAACAATGTCGAATCAATTTTGCAGACTCTTATCAGGCGGAGGCCGAGACCATGCAGGTAGTCTCAGCCTCCACTGATTATCGAGTCAGGATTTCCAATGGAGACACTCAACTCCCTGACGGAGCAGGTTGCAGGTTGCATATTGCATATTGTAGGAACAAATCAAATATTAAGGAGTATGAGTTGTGTACGCTTGTATGGAACTTGGGATTAAAAGGTACTTAGTCTGCTGTTGACTGCAGCCGCTGCTGATAAACCAGCTACTCGGTGTCGCATATTCCTACATCTTAATCCAAATATAAGAGGACTTCCGTTGCCAATGACCACGGTGGGCGCGGGAGAGGGTGCAGGAGAGCTCTGAATTCTGATTTCAAGAAGATAATGCAGCAACGTTGAGTTATTGAAGGGACAAAGATGCCTCCAATGACATGCATATTGAACCTGTCTGGGCATTGGAAAAGCACTTCCCTGAAAGTTGTCGCTTTTCACACTTGTAGACATTGCAGTATGATCTCCACGAAAGCCCTCAGTAGACCTGGCTTGTCTAAGAGCGAAAGATCTTGGTTTTTGGAACTTTCTCAGCCGAGGCATAGCACTCACTATTCATGAGAAATAAAACAAACGGAGAAAATGAAGTAACTACGAGGAACGGGTACATTATGACGACGCAAACGAATTTGTAGGGATGAAATGTAAGGCACTGGCAAAAGCCCCCTTTCCTTTGATAAAAAGGGGTTGCCATTAGAAACTTTGAAGAAGGAAAGGATATCTCATGTTGCAAATATAACTTAAGATACCGTAGCAGCTGAGTCTTGAGCGGCACAGGGATGCCACTCGCCTCGCTACCCCGGAGACAGGCTCGATTTTTGCCGACTGTGCCTGATTGAACGTGTCTCTTACGGAGTACGCTTGCGCGACTCCCAACAATTACACTTCAACTAGGACTGACTGCGAGCTAGCTGTCTAGCAGGCGTAGACATTCGGAATCTTTATCGATGATACTTTTTTAAGTCGCAGCGGTACAATGGCGGACTTCGCAATAGGCGCAGCCCTAGCTGAGGCCTCTCGAGCCACCCCTGACCAAGGCCGTGGAGCTTCGGGAGCTTCAGAATATGACGGTGACAATAAGTTCCAGAAGGCCATCTCGGCATGGAGAAGTAAACCTTACACTATCTTCTCGATGTTCCCATCTTGCTAATAACTCCGCAGATATTGATCTCACTTCTATGATCCCCAATCTGGATAACACCGCGTCTGAGATTGTCCAGTATCAGAGAGACTCCACTGTTCAGCGGAAGGACTTGGCGCAAAAAACAAAGGATTTCAGAAAGCTGGACGATTCTGCGAAGCTGGGGGAGATCAAGGGGCTATTAAAAGGTTTGCACAACCCAGGAGAAACGAGAGCAGACACAGACTAATACAAGTTTAGCATACCAGACATTTATTGACCTATTAACAAATCACTCCAAATCCACCAATTCCGCCTTTATACAAGTCTATTCGTCACTATCAGAAGCCCCGGATCCATACCCACTACTCGAAGCCTCTGTCGATTCCCTCCTATTATCTGAGGATACCCTACCGAAGGTCACACAAGAAAATCAGCACCTCCAGAAGAGTGTGAACAAACTCACAAACCAGTTGGAAGAGACAGAGTCAAGACTGGAAACAGAAAGAACGGCTCGGAGAACTGTAGAGGAAGGTTTGGAGACTAAGGTGAAAGAAGTAGAAACTTCCTGGGCTGCAGTCTTAGAGGAGAAAAAAAACAATTGGGAGGCGAAGGAAAAACTGCTTGAGGAGAAAGTGGAAAGCCAGGACCGTCTTTTGAGCGAAATCAAGGCGAGCTACGAAGTAACCCAGCGGCTTGGACAGTCAGACGCCGAGAACGAAAATGGGCGAGGTAATGTTACCAATGCAGAGCTGGAGATGGTCAATTCAGACCTTGAGAGGACTAGCGTACGCCTGGCAGAAGTCGAGGCACGAAATGAACAACTGCGAATCGAATTAGCACAGTCAGCGTCACAAGTTCCAACCCAGCCAGCCTTAAACCCCGAAGATGATCCTGCTTTTATGCGGCTCAGGTCGGAAAACTCGTCACTGTTACGCAAGTTAGATGCTGCTCGAGTAGAGAAGGACACAAGGAAGCGAGAATTGGATGGAAGACTACGGTCACTCGAGAGAGAAATCGGCATGCTCAAGGAGGAGCGAGATGCGCTTAAGACCAAGGTGCAAAAATGGAGCGACTATGAAGAAGTCAAACAGGAGCTTGAAGTATTAAAAAGTATCGAGTTCTCAACGGGGGATGACGATGAACCAGACATGGCAGACCCAGCAGTGGACAACGAGGATAACAGCTTGTCAGGAAAAGCAAAGGGCGAAAGTCTTGAGCAACTTCTACTTGCTCGTAACAAGAAATTGAGCGACGAGTTGACTATCCTAAGAGTATCTCATCAAGACCTCCAGAGTCGCCTTCAAGCAATGCAAGAAGACCTCTCAAAAACGAATGCAGATCTTGAAAGAGCACAGCATTTGAATGCCACATTGGAAAATGATCTCGCCGATGTCCACGAGACTGCCAATGCATATCCGTCGGGAGCATCTGTAGCTGGCACTTATGTAAGTCGCTATCCTCAGTCGTCGGCAAATGGAGGACGTAAAGCTCGATTTTCGCCAACCTCCTCAATTATCTCTGGGTTTGATCCTCGATCTGCTTCGATAACGAACACTTCACTGGAGGCTTTGAGAGCTGGTGAGCCGGTAGGAGGTGGTTCCGGAATTTTGCCCATGATCACAGCGCAACGAGACCGATTCAAGAAGCGAAATACTCAGCTCGAAAATGAGCTCTCGGAGAGTCACCGTACGGTGTCCTCTTTACGCCAAGAGATTGCATCTTTGCAGAAAGACAATCTGAATCTGTACGAGAAGACAAGATATATCTCGACGTATAACAGAGGGGGACCTTCGTCATCAGCATCATCATACGCCAACAATCCCAATCCCTCTACGATCCAGATGTCCAATTCAACATCGTCTGGACCTGGGTTAGACCGATACCGATCGGCATACGAATCAAATATATCACCCTTCGCAGCATTCCGCGGGCGCGAGTCGGCTCGAGCATACAAGCGCATGAGCCTTCCCGAACGCGTGGTCTTTTCTATTACGAGAATGGTTCTAGCTACGAGGACAAGTCGGAACCTCTTCGCAGCTTATTGTGTAGCATTACATCTTTTGGTTTTCTTTACCCTTTATTGGCTAGGATCGGTGGATACGGAGCAAAGGGCAAGCAATCTTGGACAGGCGGTAGCGGCCGTGGCAGCAGGTCCACTTGCTGCCAAAGCTGGAGAGGCCTCGACACATGGAGACTGGCACGAGGAAGGGTTCAGCGGCAAATCCTCGTGAGGTGTGGGAGGAACTGTATTTTTGTATTATAGTTAAACCCTTGAAGCGATATCTTGGTGCGTTCTTGACCCTTTCCGTGAGGTTGCTTGTTAGATTGCATTTGGCACCCCTTCCAGGCTGGGAAACAGGCTTTTTTTTTTTGGGGAACTGCTCAGATGTTTTCCAATCTAAAATTATATTGCGTGGGGAAGCAAAGCACGGTCATTCTCAATGGCCTGAATCTTTCCGAACGGATTGACTTTGATTGCTCGAATGCTTGTTAACCCGCATCTTTCATCATTGCAGTCAACTTTTCAGATTCAGCTCAATGTCTATCTATCCCAGGATCGGTTTCCAAACTTTGTTAAAACCCAATAACTTAGCTTGAAGTGATTGTCTTCAGACATGGTGCTACCGACTATGCGAGCGACTCGGGGCATCATTTTTTGTACATTTCTTTCTATGGATTCAACCACCTCTTGAGCAGCAAGAAACCATCTCCTCTGTATCTTGGGATCTTCGAGCAGGGCATTATCCGGTCGGCCCATGGACGCCGCATGCCATTGTTCTCTTGCGACCCGCCCTCGACCAGGTCATTGGTTCCTCATATCTACACTTTATTGTGCGGCTTGAAACATGGCAGGATGTATTGGCCACGCTTCTTCCCAAGAGCCTCAAATTGCGTAAGTCCGGGTTATAAATATCTGAGCTTAAGCGCTCGGTTGGAGATGCTTGCCGAACTTCGGGATCTATTTTCAGGGTTCATATATTCCCCAATCTGCCAACGCAGACGCCAGTTGCTCGATGCCGAGCGCGGCTATCTACGCCCGGCAGCGTTAAAGTATTGAATCCATAATTGACAGATGCCCTTGGCGCAGTGTTCGGCCATCGTTGGAATGAGATCCCGTGCAGTTTTGGCTGTGTGAGTCGTACATGGAGTAAAGGTACTTACGCCGTACTCCGACGTACAGTCACATATTGGGTTGGCAGGCGGCTACCGGCCATGGGTACTACTCTATGCCTCCGGGGAGATGTACTTGCCGATATGTACAGCAGGGTAGTAGATATCTCTTTTTTGGCTTGCGCTTCAACACTTTGTTGGGCTCGGCTCGAGAGTGGTTTGTACTACACAAGCGAGTCGGTGCATTTACACCCCCAGGTATCTATCTGACCATCCGCATCCGCCTAATGACTGCTATGTGCGCTCCACCCCGCAAGAAGAGATAAGGTTCGAAACGGAAAATACTCAGGCTCTATGATCTGCCAGAGCAACATCCAAGCTTTGATGTTTTTTGTCTTGATTTTCACCGCGTTCAGGGGTTCGCAGTTTGATACTCGGAGCTACGACAGGACTCTCGAGACGCGAGATGTTTCCTTGTCTAGGATCTCTTCCGACACTTGGACTTTACCCCTCATGATTTGCTCTTTAGGCGGCGCTGATAGTCCCCAGTCGAAAAGCGTTTATTTATGTCGCTAAACACCGACCCAGTTGCTTTGGTCAGCTTCTCTGGCCGTTGTAGGAGCTGATAGGGTTTGCACTATGCGCTACTGCCAGGGACCTTCCAATCAATCCCACCCTTCCAACAACCTCGTTTTAGAATGCCAGGACTTGCCGCCTATGGATATTTACAGTGCGGCCTGCAGGCCGACCTCGAGCAATTCTAATCCTGGAACTGACATCTGAAATTGCATCCGACGTGCATTTTATAAGACTCTTCTCAAACCCACGGTAGGCCTCCATCTTGTCTCTATGCGCCTCTTTCTCTCAACTAGTTCTTCTCCTCGTCATCTGGTTCATTTGGATTTTCTTATAACTTCGGTCTCGGCTTTCATAACCGTCATACTCTACCTCGTCGTTGTCTCTTTTCGGTACTTGGATCTTGTTGTTTCCCTCTTGACAGCTCTTTAATACCCACCCTTAATACGCTTTGGACGATTCGCATTTCAAGATGTTTTGTAAAGCATTGGTTGTATCCGCGCTGTGCGCCGTTTCTCTCGCCATACCCGCACCTACTCTACCATATTCTCCCGGAGCAGCTGAACGCCCGACCGATATGAAGATTCTATCCGAGTACTTCCAGATGTTGGGATCGAAGGTGCAAGAAGGGAAGAGCATGGCACAAGCACCAGTATGCAATTTGGCCAATGCTGTTCTACCCGTTGCTTGTATGTACTTACACTGCTCTTCGCCATCTCTTAGTAAGGAACATGTGCTGACCATATCTTTGTAATATAGCTCCCACACCTCTCCCACCACCAGCCGCAGGTCTGACCCTGAAGCATGTCGCCATCGGTCGAGGTACTCAAAACTACTCCTGCTCAACCACAAACACAACCGCACCGCCAGTCGCCTTAGGTGCAGTTGCAACCCTCTACAACGCCTCATGCATCGCATCAACTTACCCTGACCTCCTCACCATCCTCCCGGGTGTCGCTCTCTCCTTCAACACTACTGACAGCACCACCACTGCCACCCCTCCCTCGCTCACTATCTCCGGCCACCACTTCTTCTCTAATGCTACAACTCCTTTCTTCAACCTTGACACTACTACCCAAAATCTGGGTTTTGCTCCCTGCACCAAGAATGCGAGTGTAAGCGCGCCGACGGGAGCGATTGTTGGACAGGGAGGGGCAGGAAATGGAGCTGTTCCATGGTTGAGGTTGCTTACGAGGGAGGGGGCCACCGGGAACCTCCAAGAGGTTTATAGAGTCAACACCGCGGGAGGGAACCCACCAGCTACGTGTGCGGGAATGAAGAGCACATTTGAAGTACAGTATGCTGCTGAGTATGTTTCCCCTCGTCTTCTCTTTATACCGAATTGATCGCTGACGAGTTTTATAGATATTGGTTTTTCGAATCTTCGTGAAAACATTAGATGGGGTGATGAGGGTGGAAAGAGGAGGGGAGTGAAGAGGGTTCATTCAATTCAAGGGACGACAACTGGTCGCGGCGTTTGGTAGGAGGAGTCTACTGCAGGATATCATACACAGTACTGTCCTTCGGGAACGATTTGTTTAGTAAAATTTGAGTGGGTTGAGGCTGGAGACGCACAGGGATACTATTTCGGGGTTTTAAATAATGCATAAATTCTTTTTCACATGGCTCTTTCCTCTGGATTTGTGGGTGAATGTTGGTTATGGTGAATATCCTGGATTAAATTATCGCACCGATTGATGTGAAGAGGCGATATGCTTTGATACTGATTGGAGCCTCAGGTACTCTCTAACCTTAGTCCAATCCAGACTAAACACAGACTTTCTTATAGTGAGTGAGTGAGTAGCATTCTCGTGCAGTATCTCATCTTGTCTAATGATCTCTAGCATCATCTACTTTGCGTTCAATATTTCTTAGCCATAAATCCCGAAGTGAAATTCGCTAACTAAGAAAATTTAGCAAACTGCACCCCTCTATCAACCGACCCTACAACACCGTGACCCAAGTCTCCAATCCCGATTACTAGATCGTAGATCATATTACTGGAGATCAGCAAGCAGGTCGTCGTCGATTTTTCGTCTTATCTCGACCTGAGCTAGGGTGCGAAACGTGCACGGAGGGTGGCGAGGAATACGGTCGATCAAACGGTTGGGGCACAGTGAGGTGCGTGGGTAAGGCTGGATTGTTACGGTATCTTGGGGGGTACGGTTGGTATAGGTTTGCGAAGAGGTCATGTCGGTGTTGGGTTTGATGTTGTGAGACGCTGGGGAGGTTGTGTAAAGCGAGAGGCGACACGGTTGCTTAACATTGAGAAATCGAAATCTCAAGGCAAAATCAGGATACAGGAATTCATAATCGTTTCGGCTGAACTTGAGATGAATTGCAATTTACAGATGTTAGAAGGTGTAGGATTATCGTTGAGCAAGAACACTCTGGCCGTGAGGGCGGTTGAGTCGCAGGCTTTTAGAACTTGATAAAATCTAAGAACCAGGAGTACCTTCTTCTTCCAGGGGAATAGTTGATCTGGTGGGTGAAGTGCAGAAAATCATAGCCTCTACTTGGGTTCACTAAGTTCTTAAGGACATGTATGGCAAACCGTCTAATGAGTTGCCCCAACCTTTCGGTATTCAGCGTCTAGCTTCTATAAGGAAAACATTTTTTAGAAACTATATAGAGCATTTTGCTATTACTTACTATGCGCGTAATAGGAACTCTCGTTACGTGCAGTATAATTTCACAGAGTGTCGCTTTAACTCTTAAAGTCCAAGCACGCAAAGATCCGCCCACTATATTACTACTCGGCTTCTAAGTGTTCAAGTTGAAGACATGTCATTCTATAACACGATCTTGAAAGAGAGATTCCCTTTCTAGAATTTGAATTTTTGTAGAATAGAATATCTTAGAAACATCCCTTTTTTCAAAAAATCCTGTGGTGTTCAGGCGATGCAGAACTAAATCAACTTAACTCGTAACAAAGCAATTTTCCGGGCACGGATGCAAAATCAACACCGATGAATATGAATGAGTTCTAAGCAATCTCGCCTAGTAATATCTTTGGATAGGAAAGAGTGCAAGAGGGTAAACTTGTCTACCATGTGGCTATATCTGAGTACGGGTTACAGAAAATAGCCGGATGTTAGTATTATGCTGGGCAGGAACCTAAGTTACATTCAAGATTTTAAGATGCTAGGGAGGGACTTGGTACTAAATTATTAATAGGAGTGAGTAACCTCAACACTACTCTCAGATGGAGTCAGGAGCTACTGAAGGATGAAAACCTCATCTGATACAAAGGCCTGGTAATTATTAGACGAGATAGCGATCACAAGATTATCTAGAAGCTTGAGGGCTCAGATGATGTCGTGCTTAACTCGATTCATGAATATTCACAAGGTGGCAAAGAGTGGGAAGATTTCACTGATCTCGAAGTTTCCAGGCATTTTGTAGATCATTTGAATCTAGGTAACGTATGTAAGAGTGAAATTGTAGGTTGATGTTGAAAAATAGTCGGTAGTAAGTGGTGTAAGTTGAAATGAAAGCACGTGGGGCGGTTAAGGTTACCGGCCCGGTGACGGAATATCTTTCATCCATATAGAGACGTAATACGGAGCTATAGATAGTACCAGGCACCTCTACAACCCAACGATTAATAGCTACGATCACGGCATTACACAGCCAGTAGCTACATTCAACGCGATGAAATGAAATCGACTGCGCGCGCTTGGGGTTATGGAGTCCAAAGACCTGCAAGAAACAAACTCGGAGAGGAAGCGCAACCCTGAGTCTGGCCCCTTCGTGCTCCGGAGTTTGATTGAAGATCTACCGCTTTCCGTAGAGGGAAATAGAGATGATATTGAGATCAATTGTGTGGAATTCTTAGGTATGTATAACTTCGCCATTGCGCTAGGACTGCTCATGCCTTTAGGGCAATTTGCAGATCAAAGATCTAACAGATTGAGGTAGACCAAAATCTATACGTTGGAACATCTGCATCCGAAATACTCCATTTTGTACAAATTCCACCAGATCCCGATGATGCTTCAGGGAAGCCGACATACATCCTAGCCTCGAGGCTCCCCCCTGCCTTTCACGAGTCTTCAAACCCAGCGCGACCAGGCGTCCAGCAGATTCTCCTGCTGCCCAGCGTCAATAAAGCATGCATATTGTGCAATTGGACCGTGACATTCTATTCTCTGCCAGAATTGAGTCCTATTTTTGGGACAGTCCAGATCCGACCATGCAACTGGATTGGTGGCACAGATCTCAACTCGGATCCGAAAAGGATTGGGCAGGATGGCAGAAGTCCTTCAGTGACCGTGTTAGCCTCTTTGAACAAGAAAATAACAGTCATAAAAATAGGTGAAGAACCTCGCCGCCTAAGGGTAAACGCGGAATGATCCCTTCGATTCGTTGGAGACCAAAATGCTAACCACCTTGCTAGACTATCGATTTCGCAGGAAGTACCATTTCAGTTCGTCGAGATGCATTTGCTTGTGTTGCAGATGCACGCTCCTACGCTCTTCTCGATGTTGATAGACTTCTCAAGATACCCTTATTTCCTATTTCATCACTCGATGATTCTCAGTCCGCTAGCATCGGGGGGCACATTGAAGATATCTCGGGGGATACCAGTGGCGGAATCTCACGAAGTGCATCTCTAGCCCAATCTCATTCTTCAACTGCCGATGATAAATCCCACACACGAAGTACGAGCCTGGGGGCTTTCATGACAGGCGGGTCACGCAAACCTGGACAGCCCACACGCAGTGGGGACCTTTCTGGTAGGGAGACGCCAGAAGGTATGTTCAGAGAAGATTCGCCAGCACCAGCTTCGAGTTCACTAAGACCACCGCCCCGTGATCCAAGTCCAAGCTCCCAAAAACCTCTTCCCCCGCCTCCAACTGAGCCTGCTGGAGCAAGGCAACCCCCATCGGCATCAGCAGCTATAACAATCCCAACTTCAAACCCACCCACTCTTAACTTTACTTCTGCCCCTGTACTCCTGAGGCCTCATATCGTTTCTCCTACCCCCCAGGAGTTCCTTCTAGTAACAGGCACAGGGCCTCAGGATCCTGGGGTTGGGCTATTTGTGAATTTAGAGGGAGATGTTACCCGATCGACTCTAGAGTTTGACAAGTATCCCGACCAGCTTGTTGTAGATGGGCGTGGTGCTGGCGTAGATCCGACTCCCACCACAGTTGATGATGAGGAAGAGGGTTATGTGCTTGCGTCCATGTTCCGAGATTTTGGAGATGATTTTCGGCATGGGATTGAGATACAACGATGGGATCTTGACCCAGGAGAACAGGGGTCAGAGAAATCTTGGTTGGAAGCACCGTGTCAAGAGACTTCACATGGTTTCATGGAGACTTCACGGATTGGGCTTCGCTCTATAGTGGATTTAGGCGATGTTTACTTTGACGAAGTTGTGGATAGGTTACGCTTAAAACGCTTCCATCCATTTGAAAGCAGGTCAATGGATGCTTCCATATTATCACTCCGCAGTACGGACTCCAGAACTGCGATGTCCATTGAACGAGTATCTGGGGAAAGACAACTCTTCGAGGCTGGTGATGAGCTTCCTGTAGGATGGGAAGATCATCGGAATGATGAAGAACTGCAATTTGCCAAGAGACTCGGTCAATCTCGCAGTCATATAGTGGCTTGGTCTAAGGGCAACATCTGGTGGGTTGTTCGCAATCCTCTGGCTTTGCAATTGGATTCAATGCTTAACACTGTGGCCACGACGGAAATACGAGACGACCAGACATATCCTTCACTTGATAGACGGAAACTTATTGAAGTGATCAACTCTCTGCGCGGACGTGAGGCAAAAACAGAAACCGAGTTTTTAAGTCTAGGATATATCAGACAGCGAGCTGGTTTACTTCTTTTCATGAGTGGCTTAGATGTTTTGGCAGTGCCTCCGGGCGAACCCGAAAACCGGATTTGTGAGGATGCGCTTCTTGAAGGTGGACTCGACCCCCGAGTTATTCTGGCCATTGTGCCATATCTTCGCCATGAGATTGTTGAAGGCAGAAGTGGAATTTGGGTCCACGGCGGCGTCAAAGATGTCGCCGACAGATTCATTACGAATAGTGCAGAAGCAATGGATTTAGCCAGAGGTGATATCACCTCAGAGCACATTTTGCAGTTTCTTAGAAGATTTCTGACTGCATGGCGCAAGAAGAAGGGCTTCGGAAGTATCGCAAATGAGAATGAAGTTTCCAAGAGCGTTGATGCTGCTCTTTTGGTTGTCCTTCTCCAATTAGACAAATCGTCTCCCCTAGGATCTCCAGAATCGAAGTCTATAAGGGTCGATTTATACGCGTTAGTTGACCAAGGAGTTGATTGTTTCGAGAGAGCTATTTCCCTTCTCGAATCTCACCATCGATTGTATGTCTTGAGCCGTCTCTATCAGAGCCGAAAGATGGTTGGCGAAGTGCTTGCTACATGGCGTCGTATTGTAGAGGGGGAGCTTGATGAGGGGGCTGGGTCTAAGGAGGTTGGAGAGCAGAAATTTCGGGAATACCTCACGAAGATTCGCAATCCTAGTCTTGTTCAAGAATATGGTGTTTGGCTGGCCTCGCGAAATCCAAAGCTTGGTGTACAAGTATTTACAGAGGACCTAAGCCAGGTGAAGTTCAGTCCAACCCAAGTTGTTGATATACTACGCGAAAGGGCCCCAGGAGCTGTCAAGGATTACCTTGAGCACCTTGTCTTCGACAAGAACCACGCAGAGTATATCAATGAGCTACTCGCGTTTTACTTGAACATTGTCACCGGAAAGTTGGAGGAGTCGGAGCAGGCGAGAGCAACTCTAGCGCAAACTTATGAATCATACAGAGCATTGCGACCTCCAAAGCCAACATACCGACAATTCATTACCGATAATCCTATCGAAGAAGAGTGGTGGCACAGTCGTCTTCGGTTGCTTCAACTGCTTGGCGGAAGCCAAGACTCTGCTGCTGATTACCACGTTGCTGCGATTCTCGAACGGATCGCACCATATACCCAATATCTTGTTCCCGAAGTTATTATTCTTGACGGAAGACAATCTCACCATGAAGAGGCCCTGAGGCTATTGACCCACGGCCTTGGCGATTATGACACTGCGATAAACTATTGTCTTCTCGGGGGATCTAGCATCTATAATCCTCTCTCAGGAACCATTGCCCGTGAGAACCTTCCCACTCGCGACGAGCAAGGTACACTTTTCCAGTGTCTTTTGTCGGAGTTCCTGCTCATCGAAGACATCAGCAACCGTGTTGAGCAGACAAGCAGCCTTCTGGAAAGATTTGGAGGTTGGTTCGATGTTGGGTACGTGTTGAGATTGATCCCAGATACTTGGTCTGTGGAACTGGTTTCTGGGTTCCTTGTTAGTGCTTTAAGACGGATCGTAAGGGAGAGGAGTGAGACAATGGTCGCAAAGGCGTTGAGTGGAGCGGAGAATCTGAAAACTTCTGCCGAGCTGGTGGGGAGGATTGATGATGCTGGAGCTTCGGTTGAGGCTTAGCTAGAATTTTAAAGCTAGGATTTTAATGTATATTAGATGATGTCAAATCGTATATACCCATAGCGTGCGTTGGTAGTCGAATAGAAGACCATGCACTTTACTCAACCGCGCGAGGGGAGAGACTCTAGAGCCAGATTAGGATTGACCTTTCAAAACTCCCTATAATTGACTCAAAAGATATACAAGAGAAGGAGCGATTCCTACGTGAAGGTCATACAATCTTATAAATGGGGTTAGCTATCTCGTCTCCTTATATTCCTTTCGGATATTTAGAAAGTCCTCCTCCGACAGCTTATCTAATCGATAAGATCTTAGCATCATGGATAAGACGCACAAACCCCGCACTATCATGCACTTCACTCATGTACGTCTCCTAAGGAAACCTTCCCGTCCCTCCTATCCTCCCAATCCACACCCAATCAACAAAAAGGCCTCTTCTATCCCTACTTAAGCCCTATTTAAGCCGCCTACGTATCCTCTAATGCCCCTTATCAAAGACCGACCCTTCACAGCCCTTCCCGAGTCTCATGATAGAAACGCAGAGCGGAGATGGAGGAGAGTTGCTGCACATGCGCAACGCTGCTTAAAAACATATTGCCACAATACGATTCGAACAGTGAGAAACCTCAAGGTGTTGACAGACGACTAGCCTGCTGCGCTCGAGTCATATGTGGGAATTGCATTGCCGTTCGTACCTCACCCCCCTCTCTTGCCATTCTATGTGCTACTTAGATGCTGATGAACGATGAAGAATAACCCAAGATTTGCTGCATATTGTACGTCTACCCCTATTTAATCTTATGTATGCTACTGGGAAGCAGCTATTAACCGGCGAATGCATACAGGTCCGTTCTGCCAAATCTCAATAATACCCTCCCCTCTCCCGCAAGGCCTCCGCGACCCCCCATCCTACACCCCCTCTCCCTCTTTACCACTCCCCAAAACCCAAGGTCCCGGTCCACCTTCTTATTCGGACGGACTTCCTCCCTACTCCACCTTCCCGAATTCCGGCGGTTCCTCATCTGAAAAGACTTCAATTCCCAATCCCGACCAACCCGCAGAAGACGTCCTCCACTTCCTCGACCCCGAGCACGACACTCTCACTGCCCTATCCCTCCGCTACAAGGTTCCTATATCAGCACTGCGTCGCGCAAACAATATAACGTCAGACCATCTCCTATTCGCTAGACGGTCTATTATAATTCCTGGAGAATTTTATAAAGGCGGGTTGAGTCTAAGTCCGAGACCGGTAGAGGGAGAGGAAGAAGAGAGGAGAAGAGTGATTGTGAGGAGATGGATGGTCGCTTGCAAAGTTTCAGAGTATGTTGTACCCTTCTGCCTTTGTATCATCTTCAAGTTGGAAGAAACACGAGAAACGATGGCTAATAACCTAGCCTTGTATCAAAATATAGTTATGATGTAGCACTCTTATATCTCAAGGAGGTCAACCATGACCTGGAAACCGCAATAAAAATTTACAAAGATGACGAGAGATGGGAGAAGGAACACCCAATAGAAGTAAACGGTAAGGGGAAAGGAAAGACAAGCCATGACATGGGACGAAGAAGATTCACCGGGCAGAGATGATGTCGTTTAAATTTGGGTAAAGACAGACTCTGCGAGTCTTTGTATATGTGTCATTTGGTTCATAAGTCCTTCCGACCGATCATAATCATGATTTTCATGAAGGTGCCTGGGCACCATGTAGTTATACATGCATCGTTCTAGATGCGGAAACCAACCTTCCTACGCCTGTAAAATTAGTACGCCGAGCGTGTGCGAATATCCTAGAAATCTTGTTAGTATACATCAGAAAGCGAGGCGGTGTAAGTTGCTTACAGATATCTTCCTCTCGATCTCTCTAACCGATCGATCAAGCTCCCCTGCAATCATTTGCTTCTTGTCTGTGGGCAAGAGGGTATATCTTTCACACAGATCCCCATCAATGACACCCTTTACCGGAACATAATAACTCCGATACATTAAGTGATCCCGTCCAGCCAAAGGTGCATCCTCTGACCTAAGATGCTGTTCCAGAGTTTGGAAGAAATCGACATCTTCACGGCTGACAAATGGGATTAGAATGCCCAGTGTGCCCTGAAGCCCACTCCATAGCAAGCAATCTCGACCTCCTGCCACGAGATTGGTCTTTTGGATACTCATTGGGATATCCTGGGGGAAATAATGTGCCATCAATGTTAATCGATGAGGAGCGCCTTGTAAGTATGAGCGCTCATGAACAAGATGTGCTCCCGAGCCCTCTTCGTCAGCTTCTTCACTTGCCTTAGCAGGACAACGAAGAAGCCAGAGATTGCCAAATTTATCTCCGCCCACTATCGTCTCGTAATCTACCATAGCCGTGCATGATGTCCATCGAGCTACAGTGTCGTCGACAAACGGAATGAGTTTGTTCTCCTGGAATTTGTAGACAACAAAGACAACGCTCTCTTGCACATCACTGACGATGATACGGCTTCCCTGTGTCTGGAGTCCGACAATTAAATTTGGAACAACCTCCGCCTGTGATTTCCGGAGGAGCTGTCGCATTCCGAGATCATAGATTCGCAGATCTTTCCCCACTCCTGCCAAAAGCCTTCCTTGAAAGCCCAGTAGAGCCATTGGTGGCTCTTCGACCTTTGTCTTGTGAATGAACTCGATCTCTTTGCCGCTTTCATGGAAACGATAAACGTGTATGAAGCCTGCAGTTGATGACCGTGGGCTGACAACCATATCCTTGCCAGTTCCGATGACTAGGAAAACTTCGTCGTCTTGACTTGCAAAGGAAACTGCTGCCATACTGACTGCTGCCTCATTGTCGTCGAGATCAATTTTCTGAAGAACTTTCTTCTCAACGACGGGATCAATAATGGAAATGCATGAAGCCCAGTGCCCGGTGCCCCTTGGATAGCCAAAATCTTCAGGCGGCAAAACTGCTGCGTCGCCATTCACAACTGCAGGATCCTCGAGTAATTTACTTTTAGTAGCGGGCGATAAAATATTGTTGTCAGATTCTATTGTGTAAAATAGGGAGAATTCTGGATGGCGGACGAAACGACGAGGAGTGTACGTCAGCGGTATAGATTCTTGGAGGAGATTATCTGTGAGTTTCTCGATTGTAAAGATCCTTTCAAAAATTAGCAATCGTATTTAAAAGTTATACACATTAAAAAGAGTTAATGATATGATACATCAGAAGGAACAATTGGATTTATAATGTTTAATCCTCATCCGCCACATGGACGTAGGAAAGTTTAACGATAAGAAAATCATCATAGTATCTTGTGAGCCGTAATATAAGAGATAGTAATTACGTACCTGAGATTTTGTCCCTGAATGCCAACCATACCTTCGGTGCACTGCTCGCTGCTGAAATTCCAGCCCCATTCCAAACCAGGATAGTTCAGTGGAGTTAGCATGAAGCCTCTAGTGACGGGATCTGTGTATCCAAGCCATGGCCTTGAACTCAGAGCAAGAACAGCTGTTTGCCCTTGAACTGAGACTTTAAAGAGTTTTGCAGGCTTCGGGCCAAGGAATCGTGTGCGGGTATCAGAAAGCTCGCCTGTCACTTCGTCCAGGACTGTTCGAAGATAAACACCGGAATACAGCCCGATATGGAGATATAGAGTTGTACCGCCAGAGGACGAGTCGGCCATAGCCATAATTGATAAGGCTGAAGGTGCTGATGTCAAAGCTTGGACCGACTTATTTTCCAAGGTTGAATCCGGGTCAAGACTTAGAATCCGAACCGTTGAATCGTCACAGCCAACAGCCAAAAACCTACTACGAACATGGCCTTCTGGGACTTCTCCAAGGCTGAGACATGTCACAGTACCACTCATTTCTTTTTTCTCATCATACTCAGCCAAGCCATCTTCGTCGTCCAGCTCGAAGTACACAATCTCACCCGAGCTGAGAGCAACCGCAACTTGCCTTTGATTAGCTGTGGCTGCCACGATAGACCGATGCTGAGGTGCGGCCCATTCGCTGACACGATGGTCCGGCCCTTTTATATGACGGATTCCCTTTGGATGCACTTGAATCAGTCCGTCGTCTCCAATCTGTTGAACAGCGAGGGTTGGTGCAGATGACAAGAAGCCAGTGTCTGTGACCTCTTCCACGGTTTCGCCGATACTTAGAACCAAGGTACCGTTGGAGAAAGATAGAATGATGTATGCATCATAGGTATCAGTTCTTGTAAGTTTCGTAGTCCAGACAGCAGATGGCACACCAGGAAGTTCTGACTCCACGATTTCACTGACTTCCAATCCATGCTTTAAGGTCCTGAAAGTACTTCGGGCCCCCGTCCCACAAATGGAGTATATCTGGGGTGCATCTTCCTCGGTAAGGTTGGCTACTTTCGTATCCATCAATGGATTCATTGAATCAATGCTTTCAACCAAGCTCAAGTTCTCTGGAGGTCGTGGGTGGAAGTAAACAGGTGTATATGGCTTTTTGGGATCCGCAGGAAAGTCGTCACTAGTGAACTCAGTCTCTTCGTCGTCATCCCCAAGTTTTTCGAATTGGTAAAAATGGTGGTTTCCAAACTCGCTGGCAACGAATAAGAACCCGCTCTTGAGGATACATAGGCTAGTAGCGACAGGGACGGTGTCAAAATATTTTATCTTCAAGCGTTTGACTTCTCCAGTCGGTTGATTGTTTTCATCAGCGACCATATCAATGCTAATCTTGAATAGATCGCCGTCATCTGTTTGAAGGAGAAAAAAGAAGGCGCCGGCTGCACCCTTGAGCTTATGCATAACACCAGCTACGATGACTCGCTTTCTCTGGGGATCCTCAGTAGCTCCTCGACGTCGAGGAATTGCAACACGGAATGCTTCTTGGTTTGAGTGTCGGTATGTAATATTATCTTCACCACAAACCAAGACTCCACTGGGTCCATCTGTGCCTCCTGGGACCTGAAAAAGTATTGTGGCAGTTCGATCAACCGGGTCTGACCATTTTCGCACAACATGGTTCAAACCAAGGTCAAGCTCGTAGTAGACCAAATTCTTCTCGATTTCATCGTACGCCTGTCCAGTTGGGTCTTGGTCCGAGTCTCCATAATCAACTTCCAAGGCTGCGAAGACAGGATTAGCGTAGCCCACATCGAGAGCTACCAAAGCATATACTAAAGTCTGAGCCCTATGAGCCTCCAAAGGCGAGGAGATGGTGAGCTCCGCTTGCGAGTTGCGGTTTAGCACATATACAAGCTTGTTCTTTTCTACGGAAGCTACAAGGCAAGCCCTGCCTTTTGGGTCGACAGCCAAGTATTGGCCTGGAATGACCCGCCTGACACCGGATTTTCCAAATGTTTCCAAATGGAGCCTGTTGAATTTGTTCTGTGCAGGAACAAACTCGACGATTGTTATACGGCCAGAGTCGGAAGTGATAATGATATAATCTGAAGGAATTTGTTTAGCCAAACTCAACCAAATCCCGACAACATTTTTCTCCCTTGTCCGTGACGATTCATGGTGGTATATTCCGTGCTGCCATCCATGCTTCAAATCACTAAGTGGAGCTCAATAGAATGGGGGCGAAGACTTACCCTTAGTACTACCAGCCAACCTGAAAGCTGCTATCGATCTAATGATCCCAAAGACGTCGTGAGAAAGAGCCGTGATAATTTTGCCTTGAGAGGGGTCTGGTCGGTGCAAGATCAGTCGCGACCCAGAAGCTGTAACAATCTGCTGCTCTTTGGTTCCGGCGAATTGCCCGAGGATTGCTTGGGTAATAGCGGTGGGAGGCTGCACAGTTAAGCTGTACATGAACATAGAAGAGGTTGTCGCCATGGTGTCGCAAGGGCGCGCAGAGCCTGCGCAGCTTCACCAAGCTTGACCGGACTGGAAAAGACAACTCTAAGGTAACGGGGAGCGACCTAGAGTAAAATAGATGTGCATAGAGCTGACAATGCAGCCTGGCGCCTTTCAAATCATACCGAGGACGAGTGTTGGTCTTGTTAGAGAAAATTCTTGCCTTTTGGTTGGCGAAACTCTCAAAACTTAAGCGTGACGCTAAGCCGTTTTAGAACCACGTACCTAGACTTGGCATCTATTCTCAAATAACTCGTACCACTTGGAGGGAAAGACTTGGGAACGTCAACAGCAATTGTGACGCTTTCTAATCCACTCAATGATGCGCACGCCAGCGGCTTACACCTGCCAAAGGTGCCTCAATGCCCTCAAAAACTCCACTCATATCCGACCACACCAGGCTTTCCCCGCAGGTCTAGCAGCAAGCTCAAGATATATTTCAACAGGGAGACAGACAGGCGCAAAGCTTGCGGGCCCTCAGATCAGATCCCAATTGCAACCGCAGACCCTTGGGCAACGCAAAACCTCCTCGTTGGGGCAGACTGTCAAGAATGAACCCTCTGAATATCGAAGCCCAGGAGGACTCGCAGACATCCCTCCGCCTGAGACCGAGGGGCGCCCTCTACTAATGCCCAATAATCTCTTTCATCCATTTTCAAAGTCGCCATCCCCAGAAATCAGAAGGAGAGCAGCTTTCATGAAACAAAACGCTTATTGCCCGCACCCAGATCATCGCCAAACTCGTCTTCCTACAAACCCGGACGACCCCGAAGCAAGAAAGGTCGGAAACCTACCTGCAGCACATGTCAGCTTCGAATGCCCGGACTGTGGGATACCAGTGGCATGTTCGGAGGAGCATTGGGTGGGTGACTACGAGTCTCATTTAGAGATATGCGACACCCTCCGGGAAATCAACGAGGATGATCATGACTTGAGGTCAGGACGTTTCTTTCCAGAATTCGAATATCCTGGGGACCAAATTGAAGAGGCTATGGTGAATATGACGAATTGGGATACATTTCTCTATTCAAGAGATTTTAGAGCTATCAATGACGAAAGAAGTTTACGTCAAGCTACAAGGCTCTTGACATATCCGGTCACAATTGGTAGTGTTTTACACGAATTGAGCCCTTACAGCATCAAGAAAGATGGAAGGTTAACGGTAGAAGGTCTAAAGAGCTTGAGTGGTAAATAAAAAGTTTCTAAAGTTTTTAAAGCCTAAACTAACAAATTTTAGCTCTGCGATATTCCCTTCACCCCCCAAGATCTGGTTCTGGACTTGACATCAAGGGTTTAAAACCAACCCCGCCTCCTATGAGAATATTCATCCTCGGTGCCCGCGCTGAATCTTCCCTTCCCAGAGAGGTGTGGGTGCAACTGACTTACTTGTTCCCGAGAGTTCAATTTCATCTCATCTTTATTGGCCCTGAAAGCATGGCAAATAGAGATTCGGAATTCCCACTTCCACCGCGCACGCCAGAAAACCCATTCGGTGCCATTGTTGAAGATCGTATAACTAACTCGATGAAGATTAGCACCTTCGTTGAGTATTATCACACTCTCCATAAAGCTGGACATTTCTATCCATACGATCCCTACTTTGATTGTTTTATGCTGTTCCATCCAGGACTTGGACATCCTGCTAGTTCCCACGAGTGGGCAGAAACACTCCCACTGTTGCTGGAGACCAAAGTACCTATTCTGGTCACTGGCTATACACCGTTTGATATGCAGCGAGATATTGATTTTGTCAACAAGACTGTTGGTGGTGAGATGGATTTGTTGATGGAACCAGGAGAAAATCGTTTCCGAAGTTTAAGATGGGATCTTAACGATTTCGATCCCCAAGATGTCAGTTGTGGGAACTGGGGTGTTTGGGCCTTTAGGGGAAAGAGGTATGTCTCCACTCAAACTTATTCACTATGTATACTTACGATTCATTTTTTAGATATGAGACCACAAAGAAAGAAGAGGAAGTTGCTCAGTGATGAAGATGATTATCAGTGGAACATCGCGTACTAAGTTGCGCTTCTGATGATGTTGCGTTATTTGCATGTGTATAAATAGAAGGCTAAAAAAAAGTGATCAATAGCCTTGTATCATTTGAGACACGATAACTTTACATATACCCTGTTATATGATTCTTCTTTCGTTATTATATCCATCTCCTTGAACTTGTATCCTCGGCTAGGTGTGCATCTCACTCACATGCGGGTCCTTACGCTACTGTGCCAGGTACTGCATTCGTTCATGCAGGAACACCTCCCTGACTTTTCGTTCTCAAACCCTAACCCACAAAGTTCTCATCGGTCTTCCTTCTAGAGATTCAAAAACTCGCTACTTCAAAAAGTCATATTCCTATTTCAACCTTTTATTAACCTTCTTGTCTTTTTCTGGCCACTAAAGGTCTTCTAGCCTGAGCCGAGGTTCAACTTTACCCCACATCCTTGACCCCAAAAACCTCAGTGACATCATTCTCCTATTCTTCAAATGTCGCTCACAACTATTTACTTGACCCGCCATGGTGTAAGTTTGACCCATTGCGTTTCTCTGCTTCTTCCTCTCTTTAGTCTTCAACCTCGCTTCACTTTGATCTCAAACGGACCCGTTCCCTCCCATACATGTTTCACAAAAAGTAACACCCCTCAAAGTTTAGATCCAATTGGGCTGTTGATCCCAAAACTGGAAAGTACAGCGCATCAATACCCTCTCCCACTGGAATCCCCAGTGATCCCGCTCTAGCAGGCTACGGTGTCACCCAATCCCACGAGCTAGCCGCCCACCTCACCATCCTCGACCCCCCCATCGAGCGCTTCTACTCCTCTCCCTTCTACCGCTGTCTTCAAACCATCCTTCCCGCCGTCTCCTCCCTCCCTCCAGCTACCTCTCCCTCCACAAAGAGGATCATAGGCGAAAATGGCCTCGGGGAATGGTATGGAACAGCCCGCTTCGACCACCCACAACCGGCCGACATTCCTCTGCTGAAATCGCTATTCCCGCTATACGACGAGAATTATGTCCCAGTTATCAAGCCCTCCGTCAACGGAGAGACGATCTCGAATCTGCATGATCGAGTTGCCTATGCGTTACACAGAATCATTGAGCAGTGTGATCGGGAAGGTGTGAAGAGTATCTGTATATGTACCCATGCCGCGACTTACATAGCCATTGGCCGTGCGTTAACAGGGCGTATGCCGAACGATATCTCGGAAGAAGATTTCAGACCGTTTACTTGTGGTCTATCTACTTTTGTTCGCAATTCGAAATCACAACCTGCGTTGAATTTCAGACAATGGGCAGGCCCGGAAACGGAAATCCCCCAGGTCGGTTGGAAGGAGGGGAATGGGGTAGGCGGTGGATGGAAGTTGGAAATCAGTGGAGATTGTTCTTTCTTGAGCGGCGGGGAAGAAAGAGGATGGTCAGTTATCCTTTGTAATTTTTACTAGAGAGGCGTGATGCTAATTATTGTCTATTAGGAGGTTCTCTGGAGATGAATCATTTGAACCTGTGCCTGGTCAAGCTCCGGCCTTAGATGCAGGTTCAGGCTTAGGTATTGTGGTCGAGGGTCATCATAGTCCAAAGAGTCGAAAGAAAATAGGAATTAGTGACAAACCGTCACATTTATAAGTTTAACAGAGGCAGTATGGCAAAGAGGCACCGGGTCGGCGTAGATCATATTTGTTTAATCATTGCTTGCATTAGAGAGAAAGACACCCAGTTCACGAATCAGGATTGTATCATGATTATTCGAGAAGCTTAGAGTAAATAGGATCGATATCATGCAACTTCTAACCCGTATGCATGAAAGCCTCTACCTAGGTGTACAGTCTATACAAAGCCATGCCGATTCATTCTTGCCAATATACTCAAACCCACATTTTAATAACCAGCTGGCTCGGGGTTTTCAGGGAACACAGGAACATCCATGTTAGAAAGACAAGCTTTTTTCCAATGGGAAGGGGTATACTTGTCCACTATAGTTTTAAATGCCTCCTAAATAATTCTTAGTCTCTTCTCGCTTCGTTGAAGGATCGAAAAGTGCTTACTAGAGTACAGAAAGACTCATCGCCGTCTAGATGCTTGCCGGCTGGCTTGCAACCAGGAATAGACATCACTTTGTCATTGTACCGTATTCTAACAAAGTAACCATCGAGCTTCGAGCGATCTGATTCAGTAAGTTCTCCGACCTTTTGTCTAGCAATGCCAATAGACTCATTTTTGACAGAATTCTCGTTCGCATTACTACTTCCGAACAAGCTGGTGAACCATGCTTTGCTCGCTTTGGGCTCATTAGAAGAAGCTATCCGTGCTGAAATCTCAGGACTTTCAGGAACGCGTGCCTGAGTCCCATTTGGTTGTTTGAATAACTCAAAGGCAATGTGAGATGTATAAGGAGGCCATTTTCCACCGTGGAATGTTCCTAACGAAATATTGGCGTCTCGAACAGTCGCAGGATTTCAATGCTCACCTAGGCTTGAAAGAACGGAAGCAAGAGTCGTGTCATGACATCCACTTAGACCAAGTTTAATGGCTTTCTCTCCACCTCGTCCAGGTCCAGTACTGCCATCTTTGCCTCCAATTTCTTGGTAACCATCGTTCACATTGTGCTCTACACTTCCGACCATACGAGCAACAACATCTCCCATTAAGGATCCAATTCCGAGAGATCGATATTCTTGTGATTCTTGATATCCACTGAACCACTCTTCACAACCAATCTTTTCGATAATCTCGATACCTTTCTTATCATAGAATTCTTTTGGGAGCATTGTCTCGGGGCCTGCTGAGAGTTAGTTCTCAAAACTTGCCTTAAGATATTGGAGCACAGATATCAAGATTGAAATTTCGCTTCGCTCTGAGTTTCGATTTTTAGATTGTCGGATTCTTGCTTTAAAGCGAGAGTCATTTAAGAGAGAAGACAGGGTGAGCATACAAAAGCAAACTTGTATAAATGAAAGAGGATGCCTCTGAAGGAAAATGATTATGTGACTCAGATCATTGAAGTAAGGAGGAGAGATATACATTGGAAGAGCGTAGGTATGCTTTATACCGAGACTCCAATTCGAGGGTTCTAACTGGAGGAACAAAATTGAAAGTCAAAGCTTGCCGCACATACCGTGTCCTAGGGTTGAATTTATTGTGTCCATGATTCCAGAGAGTCGGGGATGCGAATCAACTGCAACCTTCGGGCTAGAATCTGGCATCCACTTGCTAATTAAGTTGTTCACATACTCCATCTCATTGGTGCTATTCCACCGCTGGGCTGTCCGTTGTGCAAAAGCCCTCGAAAGCTGTGCAAATCGTCTGCAATTGGAGTCGTTTGGAAAGAGGGTCTCGTCTGCAGGTGCTCGAGTAATTATAGTAACAGGAGGAAACGGGCTCGCTCTAGTCTTCGAAGGGTACATGCCCCAGAAAGCCTGCTGGAGAGACTCTAAGGCTCTAGGGATTGGGGTGGCTCGGAGATATATCATATCGGCATCATGTATAGTTGAGGGCATAAAGTGTAATTGGTCCACGTAAAGCTTTCGCAACCTTTGGCCGAGCTCGTATGTGGTCCGCCTTCCTTTGTCGGTCAATTCACCCAGGTTGCAGACATCGTCGACCTCTCCTCGAGGTCCAGAGGCTATAATAGGGTTATCATCACTGCCGAACGTTTCCAACCGTCTTCGCCATTGCAAGGGAGACCAATTTCCTTGATCTGCCTCGAAGGTTGCATTCACCATTTTCCTGGCAACACTACAGTAAGGCCAGAATGCGACCAGGCCGGCATTCTGAAAACGAGCTGATACAGGGGAGCGTTCTCCATGACGGAGAAGGATCTGGACGAGTTGAAGCTCCAAGCCTTCGGGATAGAGCTTGCGGAGTTCCTCTTGAGTGTAGGGGGCTCTTGGCTGAAGGGTCGTCATGTTGTTATCTGTGTTTCGGCGGCATGGATGTCGAAGGAAAGGAAAAGAAAGGAAAGGAGGAAAGGTAAAGAGAAACAAAGGTACAGTATAGTGACGGTGGGGATGATGCAGTAGGTGGAGGGTTGCGGTGTGTGGGGTAAAGGGTGGCACAAGAGAAGATGGGATTCTTGATTAACCCTCGTAAACTCGCTTCTATCCCGTATGGACTACGGACTACGGAGGCTGCCCCAGGTTGAAATCTTCCATACTACTACATAAATTATATATACTCCCAACCTCATCCCTCCATCCCTCTGAGCACAACCTCCACCCACCCCTCGCGCCCCCTCAATGCGCTCTCCTCATGTCTGTCTAGCATGCCGGCGAAGAATCGGGCACATACGCCCCCCCAAACTCCTACAATGGCAGGCTCGAGCAACATTCGTATCGCTCGCCAGCCAAGCACCTCCAGCTGTCTCGGATCAACAATTGAAGGATGACTTTCTCGAGCTTGGGGGTCGTTCAAATAAGCGGAAGGCTGGTCTCGGAGCAGCTTCTATAGCTCAGAGGACGCCGCGCCCTCCAAGACCCATTAGGAACCCGGGGGATGAACTTGAGTCTCTTTTCGACAACATTCGCACAAGCCGACCCCCTATCATAAATGCGTCGCCGGAGCCTGCTGGCCCCCTGGATCTCTATAAGAAAGTGGATACTTTGAGCAATATGTTGCATGGAGGATCGTATACATTGCGAGACTCTTGGGATTATTTTATAAAGCATTTTGGTTCAGGCAGCGCAACGAAGAGCTCAATAAACCACAAGTTGCCTCCATATGTCTCCAAAGTGTCGTTGGAATTGTTGGGAATGATTGTTCGTGCGAAGAAGAAGGAACCCCTTTCGCAAATCTTACCAAGTACCACAGAAGTTTCCAGGGTCTATCTCCAGTTATCAATCCTTAGTGGTCCGCAATGGTCTGAAATGGTCGTACTTTTGATCGAGACCATTTTGAACATAAGACAAGGGTCAGCTCCGGACCGTGGGTGCGAGGAGCGACTCACATCAGATCTTCTAGGAGCATGGAATGTGATCTGCCGCAGTCTTGAAAACTTCCAGTACTTCCCTCCTATTGCAACGCCATCTTTGAACTGGTCATATTTACCAGCAATATCATCGCAGGATGCACTTGCATATTATGAAAGGCGTCACCAACACTACTTTTTTGGTTTGTTAACACCAGCCTTTCCAAGTCGGCATTTTGTAGATGTTCCTATGCTTGCTATTGCAACTTTTGGCTTGCTTGCCTGTACCCCGAAGTATGGGGAAGTAGTTGCTGAAGCATCGCCTTTTTTGGGCTTATTGAGTCGCCTCATTGCAACTCCTGGGCTTGACACAAGCTCATGGTTTCATTCTACAACAGTTGCCGCCAATGCTGTTACTGAATACGTTCGAAGGGATTGGGTGTCTATCAGAGATAAGGCCCGCGAGATGTCATCAAATCGGTCACCCCAAACAGAGATCAAACACGCAGTTGGAAAAGAGAAAGCAAAAAGCAAAAAGACCGTTGGAAGAGATGTACAGCCAATCACCGATTCACATACAAAATCCGGCCGCCTCGCAACGAAACTTCACAATGCTTTGGCTCGACGCAATTTGTACCAAGCGGAATGTCTATGGGCCGATGCAGTTCATTGGCCAGTTGTAAGTGGAAATGTTGGTAAGGAGCCGGTGCCCAGAAAAACTGGCACCTTGTCAGAAGATGAATGTAACTTATTCATTATGGCTTTTATGGGTCTTCGCGCGCCCAATCGTGCTATCGAAGTGTGGAACCATATGATCAGGAGCGGTATCTCTCCAGGCGTGAATGCATGGGATTCCATGCTTTGTGGTTGCAAGAGTTCAAGAGATGTCAAGTCTCTGGAGGAAGTATGGGTGAAGATGAAAATGATGAGAGTAACCCCAGATATTTTCTGCTGGACCACACGGATCAACGCGTTGATCAGCCTCAATGAAATCGAAGCAGGAATCAGGGCCTTAGACGAAATGGGTCGCATTTGGATTGCAGCGGTAAAGGAGAAATATCCCAAATCCTCTCCGGATGAACGACTACAATTTGGTGACATAGATGACGCCGCCACAAAACCGACAATTGTAGTTGTCAATGGCGCGATAGCCGCTTTATTGCAAAAAGGCAGAAACGAAACTGCGTATCACGTTCTTGCTTGGGCAGGCAGGTTTGGCATCAAACCAGATATAATAACCTACAACACACTTCTGAGGCCCTTATGCCGACATGGCTATAGTGAGGAAGCTTTGGCCCTTCTCCAGCAGATGCAGTCGGCAGGTATTCAAGCCGATGTTGCAACCTTCACTACTATCCTCGAGGAGACGTTCCGCGATGCCGGAGAACTTAGCCCAGACGAACAAAAGGAACTGGTTTCCCACACGTTCCAAGAAATGGAAGCTTCAGGAATACAACCGAATCTTCACACCTACGGGAAAATCATTTACGAACTCCTTAAAACCTCAAATGGAGACATGACGGCTCCGAGTGCAATTATGGAACACATGTCCAAACATGGCTTAGAACCCGGGCCGCACATTTATACCATCTTACTAAACTACTACTTTGATCAATCACCCCCCGATTTAGAAACCGTTCGTCAAATCGTCCAGAGAGCACAAATGTCGGTTAAGTGGTCAGATCACCGTTTCTGGGATAGGTGCATCGAAGGTTACGCTCGGGCTGGTCAGACGGCAGCTGCGCTTAAGATTCTAGGCAAAATGAAAGTCGAAAGGAATAAAGTCGGTTGGGTATCCTTACACGCGCTGTTACTTGCTTTGGCACAACACGGGGAATGGGAGCTCGCGAGGACCTTAGTGATGAATACGATTGCCGATACTGGAGGGCCCATACCAAGTCATACGCACGGAGAAGCGAGGCAGCATCAATTTTGGGCGTTGGTTCAGGAGTTAGGATTGTTTGAAAATGATCCATAGATGCTCGAATGGTGATGAGTCCTCATAGTTTCTGGAGAACACCACAACGCTAAAACATTACAAATAAGCCCTTATCATATTAGGGATAGCCGTAAATTATGGAAACAAATCCAAATTCTCAGGCGAAAAGGATCAAGGTATTTGGATGGTGAGAGCCATTTTATGAGGTGGCAGATGACAGGCAGCAAGGTTAAATGTGTGTTTAAATACCCAAGAAATCGACCAGCGAAACATTAGAAGTGATTACCGACATACAAATCAAAAGAATATCATCTGTATGCTAGGTGCAAGTGTTTTCTGTAGTGTAAAGAAAATATGTGAAATGTATCGCTACTACTTTCTATAACACATCTATAACAGGAACAATAGGCTCTCATTCTCCACCTGAAGTTGCTATCTATTCGTTTGCCTACCTCGCCCTCTCTCTTGATTTCTGAAGGCGGTAATAACCCTTCTCCCTCAAAAAAGAAGACGGCGGAGACAAATAGGCTAAACAGAAGTAAAAGCTTCACGAAAGCAAATAACTGTCTTATTGTGTGTCTACTACACCCATTTCAATACCTCCCTATTCTGTAATTCGTTGCATAATTATTAGTTCAATCAATCTTTTTCGAAGCTTCTCTTCCCAAGAAAGTCAATATAGCAAGTGTGCCTCTTGAAAAGACGAAAACCTTCCAAGTTTGGGACAGTTATAAGAATGAACATGTAGTCATGTTTTTTTCTACTTTGACATTCTAACAACCCAAATTCACCTGTCCAGGCAGTAGAGCCTGGTTGGTTGCTACATTAGGTCCTGGATCTATAAATGTCTGTACAACTTTGCCAGGAACCTAGTCTACGGGAAAGGAGTAAGCTGGATTGTCTTTGATTGCCTCGTCACTATGGTATCTATAGACTATTATTTGGGGAAACAGGGTTATTATTGAAGAAAAATAGTTGAGTCATATTCTATTTATTAGAAGAGCTCTCGGCTTGGAACTACGTATATTTGCCTCGTCATAAATCGTTCAAGATGTGGAATCAATGCCCAACTACAGGATATGAATCCCAAATCCAATTCCCAGACCGCCAACTGATTGACCAATCCCTTACCCCAACTCCAAACTCCAAATGCAAAGAACAACTAGAATAGCCGCTAACTTTGGTCCATGGGCTCTCCATCTCCATCTCCATCATCAACCATGCCAATAACCTTCTCTAGATCCTCCACTTCGCCTTTCCCTAGTTTCCTTCCATCTCCTTGCCATTCCCCGTCTCTTATCTCTCCCATCTCCCCCAATTCCAGACCCCTGACATTTTCTAAATGCTTCCTCGTCTCTTTTTCTATGAACTCCAGCCTCTCCCTCCTGAAACTCTTCTCCTCTATCCCAACCATCTTCCCCTTCTCGCCGTCACCACCCTCGGCCAACTCCTTGAGCCTTGGCTCCACATCCACCAGTAAACTCTTCAACGCCTCCACCTGGCTCAATGCAAACTCCGTCGTCGTGGTAACAGGATGATTCACATCCCCCTTCAACCCCCCTTTATCCCCCAAGAACTTGAACACAGGATAAATCCCCTCTTCCTCCTTGTCCCCCTCCTTTTTCGTTGCGCCCTGCGCCCCCATTAACGTTTTTAGCCCCCTAATTGTCGCCTCATTCCTCGCCCTCTCCTGCAACAACAGCGTATGCAGCTTCTGCGTCTCCCTCACCTTCTTCCTCAACAGAGTCACACTCTCCGTATTCGGCTCCTCTGCACCTCCAGCCGTATCCCCAAAACTCAACCCCTCATAATGCGCCAGCCGGACCCAATCCCGCACCTCGGCCGGTACGCTCAGGATGTTTCTCAACGCGTAGATCTCCAACCGATCGAAGTTCTTGTCAATCTTCGCCTCTAGCAGCGTCTCTAGCTGGTGCACCCCGTTTTCGATCTCGTGCTTGACTTGTTCCGAGATCTGCACTGCTTGTTCCTGGGCTTCGGGCGTGGTCTGCGGGGGTATCTTGAAGCCTAGGTCGGAGGGATTGGCGCCGAGGAGGCCCTTCTCAACGGCGTTCGTGGCCTTGAAGGAGAGGATGTTGACGGAATTGACTATATCGTCAATGAGGGCCTGCTGGTAATCAGTGGATATCCTGGGCAACTGGGAGCGGGGAGATGCAGACTGCAGGACGGTAGGTTAAGTGTTCTGTCAATAACGTGACATCCGAATTAGCTGGTGCGCTCATGGCGAAGAATACGTGCCCTAGAGCCCGCAAGCGATTGATATATATTTTCCTTCTTCTTTCGTTCAGAGGGTTGTTGTCAAGTCAGCTATGCGCTACGAAAAATGTTGTGAGATATAAAATGAGGGGTGACGCGCCGCGACTAACAGGGACGCGTCGTGCTTAGGATTATCACGAACTTCGAAACTCACACCTTCATCTTGTTGCAATATAAAAAACAGCAGCATCGAATCCATCTTGGGCATTTATGACTGTCGTATACTATTTAGGAAATTTTTCTCTCAAAAGAAAATATTAGAAGAAAGCTTAGTAGGACAGGCAGAGGTTTGGATTCTACTTTCAGTTCTGCGTCAAGGTAAATCACATTCCAACTGGCCACTGCGTACTGCATTTGGAGCCTCGTAAAATTAGAAGCACTATCTTAGACTTTCAAGTATCTAAAAGAAAAGAGCCAATTCACTACTACCTTCCATTCGTTCAGCAATGGTAGGAACACATTAGACATAATCTAGAACTTCAACACCTCGCTCAAGACGAAGAGTGTTTATCATTGCCCTTGTCATTGCTTTGCTTCCTGAGAATATCTACACACGCACTCTGCCTTCCGAAATAGAACACAAGAAGCATTCTATAAAAGCCTCGCACGACCGCGAACGCCACGCACGGCTACCCCAAGACCAAGTATAGACCACCAACGCCAGATGACTGGTATATCCGCTCGTTTCTCATGAAGCCCTCAAAATCAATACAAGCTTATAAACAGAACAAGAATATGAATGAGCCACCATCCAATACAAGAATAGCAAAAGGAGAATTTAATAGTGATTGTGATAGCTAAGATTGTTTCGGACTCGTATCATGGTCGAGGACACCATTGGGAAGTCCTGGCGATACTTGCAGTTCCGAGACGAGGCCACGGAGAGGGCTGCCGCCATTAATTGATCTTGACTTTTCTGACCTTGGAGGTGTTATGCCGTTTGTAAGTTCTGAAGGGTGGCTGAGATCACTCAGTTGCGGATTAGCGAGAGACGAGACGGGTGATGGTTGAAACCCAGGGATCAAGTGATGAAGACCTTGCTTCCTGCAAATCTCTTCGTAGTCGGCTTCGCCCTCAAAAACTCGTGTGATGCCATCTCGTCTGGGGACTCTGTCTTCAGGCAGCGGTTCTTTTGTCATCCGTGTCATAGGCTGCCCGCCTTGTCGAATAAAAGCCCCATTGACAAAATATTTTGGTAGAGGCGCGAAAAGTTGGTCAGGAGACGTATCGGGATCTTGTTTCCATTTCGCTTGATAAAAGTCCTGGCCAAGTTGAGGAAAGGTGTGTGGGACGCGCAGCTCTTGGTAGTTCACCTGCATTTCGACACCACGAAGATGGGGAAAACTTGGCACAACAAACATAAACTCCGAAATCTGAATAGATTAGCAAGGTGGATGAGGTTGGATTGGACCGTTAAGTTTTACCTTCAAGAAGAATATGTCCATATCAAGAAAGAGTGATTTATTCAGGTCAAAACTCTCGCGAGGAGCTTTTCCACTGGGTGGGAAGTTGTTCAAACTATGTAGCTTACCATCCCTGAGCAGAATCTGCCCATTCAAGATGAGATATACTGCATCTTTTTGAGGGCGTGATAAGGGTATGCGTTCCCAAGCAGTGTCTAATCAAGATGTCAGTATTGCTTTTGGGAACTGGAAAGTGCACTTACATCGCGATAGTTGGAGGTCCTTCTCTCCGAGAAGTATCGCAGCCTGAGTATTCAACATCCACTGCTCTCGGCCAATCGCCTCGCCAGAAGCTTCCTGCCTGATGGTGTCGTATCTGAAGCCTTCAATTTGGCGGAAACGATCTACGACCTCTGGGCGTTGTGGCTCATTAACCAGCTCAAACCATCTAAGAAGGAGTGGTAGCTTTGCTAATTTCTCCTCTCTTTTCTCTTTCTCCATTCTTGCCTTTTCGGCTCGTTCTGCTTCTGCCTTAAGTGCAAGTCTGCGTTGTTTTTCTTGAAGCTTTTGCTTTTCTTGTTCCTCGTATAAGGCTCTCTTTTCTCTCTCGGCGCGGTCGTGAGCATCCTTGTCCTCTTTAAGCTGTCGTTCCTTGCGTTCAGCCTCTTCCTGCTGATGCTTTAACTCCTCGGCCCGGGCGGCTTCTTCTCGGGCTATTCGCTCTTGCTGTGCCTGTTCAATTCGAGCGTTTTCCTTTTCCCTTTCTTTCTCTTCTTCAAGTTCTTTCTGCCGAGCAGCCTCTGATAACTTCTTTTCCTTTTCTTCCCCAATTTCCTTCTGTCGAGCTGCCTCTGCTGCCTTCCTCTCACGTCTAAGCTGCGCTGTCCGTATAGCCTCGGCTTCTTCAGTCTTCGATGAGGATGAGTTTCCTTCACCCCTTTCCTTGGATTGCGGGCGTTCAGCAGATTTTTTATTCTTTTTCGTTAAAGGGTCAGATGTCGTTGCCTTAGCGGCCCGTTTGGGAGATATTTTATCGCCGTCGACTGAGTCCTTTGTTAACTCTGCAGTCTCCCCGTGTTTGTGACCAATCCGATGTGAGACTTTATCTTTGATGTCTGAGTCTAGCTTCGCGGCGTTTTTCTCACGAGGTTGTAAAGATTTTGCGGTAGAGCTTCGGTGATCGGGAGACGAGCTTGGGGTGCTTTCCGTTTTGTCTATCTCGACTTTTCTGCGCTTCTGTGGTGCTCCGCTTGTACTATAGGCGGCCGTCATTTCTTGCATGTTCGAGCGAGGCGGAGTTTCGCTTTTACGAGGTCTCTTTACCGGGCTACTATCGCCACGAATAGCGGAGAGCCGATCTTTGGAATCGTCCCTCTTAAGCGAGCGTGCTCTGTCCTTTTCGGCAGGGTGTCGTTCTGACGCCATGTCGCGGTCATTATGAGAAGAACTTGACCCCCTTGGAATTCGTGGAATATTAGGGCTAGCCCTTCCATCTAACTTGTCCGGCTTCACATCCGATGATCCGCGGTCCCGCTTATCTTTAACAGACATACTAGAAGCATTAGATGCTACGCTGGTACGCCTTTGTTTCTCAAGCTCCCGTTCTCCTCTGAATTCCTTACCCGAAACCAGCTTTCGTCGCGGCTTTACGGCTGGCTCGCTCTCCGAAGCATTTGCCAGATCTGGCTCTGCCTTTCGGTTGGATTTTTGCTTGGCGGGATGTTCTTGATCAGACAACACAGCGGAAGTGGTACTTTCATCTTTCCTGGGCCTTCCTGGTCCCCTCTTCGAGATGATGTGACCCTCCTTAGGCTTATTTGTGGACGAATTGAGTTTATAATGACTCTTAGTTGGCTCTGTTTCCCGGGAATTCGGGCTTGCTGTGTTCTGTTTATGTGCCTGAGGACCTTGTTGCTCATCTCTCCGCCTCTGCTTTTTCCCCTCGTGTTCTCCCTCCCGGCCATCTCTGCGAAGCACTGGCGACCGGCTCTTTTTTGGTGAGGGCTTGTGGGATGCCTGATAGTCGTCGAATGCCTTTTTCAGAACCTTCACTTCCTCCTGCCACCGTGGCCCAGCACGCCTTTTTGCAATCTCATAATAGGTTTCCCCTTTGATACGACGAGTAGGATCAAATTTGGATTGGCCAAGAATGAGTTCGACAATTGCAAAATGATTGTCCTTTCCTATCGCAGCTAGTATGGGGGTTGCGTGGTCGGCTGGTACCCCTTCGAGAACTGGGGGGTCCGGATTAAAATCTCCTAGAGCAAATAGTAAGTTGACAATACTATCATGCCCACCTCGAGCGGCGTTGTAAAGTGTTTGTTCGTCATCAAGCTTTTGTTTCGAGAAAACCTCGAGAATACGACTTATCGTCTGGATATCTCCATCGCGTGCAGCATTCCGCATCGTAGGGATATCCAAATGTTGATACAGAGCCCGATCTTTCGTCTTCACCATGGACCTTGCTGTTCCACTCTTCTTCGTAGCAGTGAAAGTCTCCGAATCATGATGATGGCTGCCTTGAGTTGGCCGAGAGAGCCGGCTTTCGCTGTCATCAAGTTCAGAAAATTCTTCAGACTTCTGATGGGTGTCAGCCGTAAATCGTGCCTTCGCAGCCATGATAGCTGCTGTCATTTCTGCCACTTCTTTACGTTCAACCTCATCGTCGGGATCGTCAACGCCATTAAGCAGATCAAGTGGTTCATTGCCCGCTTTGTTTGGCTTATTGGGATTTGCTCCTGCATCAAGTAGGAGTTTGACAACATCCACATTTTGGTTATCGACCGCATCATGCAGGGGGGTGTCTCTTTCGAGGTTGACCTCATCAAGTTTACATTTCCCGGTGTCAATTAGGAATTTGACAATTTCCGTGAAGCCCAACAAGCTGGCGATATGGAGGGGAGTATTCTCGGCATTATCTGGTAGGTTAAGGTCATCTGGGCGTTCGTCATATCGTTGTTTAACATTGTCCAATTTACCACGGGAACATGCAATGGCCAGGAGAGTTTGGCCAGAAGAATTTACGTGCTTCTTGTGAGGAGCCATCTTGGCCGATGATATCGTGGAGTCGCCGGTAGTTTGAGCAGCAAGGTGTCGCAAGCGCGAACTTCGCGGATGCGAGCTCCCACTGGCAGAGGAATCGTCGGAGTGAACCTCGGTGGATTGCAATGGAGCTGGAACGCGCCTCTTCTTGTGACTCAAGCCATGGGAAGTTTTGGCAGGAAATTGAGAAGAGAGACTGCGCCTGTGGGGTTTGGGGTGCGGTGAGTTCGAGCGCGTCCGCTTCCTCGGGCTGTTCTCACGGTTGTTGGGTTTGTCGCGCTCCACTCGGTTTGGCTTGCGTTCAGCACCTGAACTGCGCTGCCTTCCAAACCGCCTCGACTCGATGTCCTCATCATCGCCCGATCCGGAGGCGCGGCGTTTTCGCAGCAAAAGCACTCTATCCACGGATTTGGCTTTATCGCGAATAGAGGAGCGTGAACGGGACCGAGGCGAGGGGGATCTTGATATTTCCGAGTCTGATGCGGCTGGTTTGGAGAGGGAGGATTGAGTTGTTGCAACGGGAGAGGTGGGCGCTGAACTGAGTCCACTCGAAGGAGGGTGAGCGAGGTCATCGACGCTGTTGCCGGTGCCGTTGCCATTTCTATTCCCATGTTTGGGCCGCTTCCTCTTCCCCAACAAGGAAGTCGCGATAGTCTCGTTTGCCTCATCATCATTACCATCGGCATTGGCATTGGCGTTATCTTTGCCTTTGCCCTTCTCTTTCCCCTTCTCTTTGCCCTTCTCTTTCCCCTTCTCTTTCCCCTTCTCTTTCCCCTTCTCTTTCCCCTTCTCTTTCCCCTTCTCCTTGCTTTTCTCCTTGCTTTTTCCTTTGTCGTTATCTTGGATTTCGTCCTCGACGTCGGCATTTGAGCTGTCAGGATCCGGTGCATCTTTCATCTCTTCGTCGTCGCTCTTGTCCTCGTGTTTGATTGTCTTCCGCACCTTCGAGGGCGAGAAGCCATCCTTTCCAGGAAGGAGAATGGTCTCCGCCTCCGAGTCGCTGTTGTCACCTCCATTCTGCTGGACGGTGGTCTTCCGCAAGTCGATCTCCATCGTGACATCTTGTAGCATCACCGGCGGGGATGATCTGATGCCATTTGGAGTACCGGAAATTGCGCTTTTTATTCCATCAGGTTTGGGGCCTTGCGCATCGGGCGGTGCGCTCAGTCGTGCTGCTTCGGCTTCTACAACTGCTTGCGCATCCATATCATTTAGCCCGTGTGCTGCCTTATTCCGCTCATCATCATGGGCCACTGTATTGGGAGACACTTTGGCAGTGTCTGGGTGGAAGGACAAGGAGGGTCATCCGAGTCCTTATCTGTCGCGAGGCTGGCGGTGGGGGCTTCACAGAATCGAGAAAAGTGCTTAATGCAACTCCAGCAAGTGCGCCGCGGCCAGGTCTGTGGTATCTCGTAAACGTCGTGATTCTGGCCGGAGGTGTTGGTGTTAATGAAAGATGCTTCTCCTCCCAACAACGTGAAGTGAGGCTCGCTCTAGTGATTGGACTCGCTACGGGCCATACGGGAGCCAAACAGACCAACTTTTCCCACTGCCCCATAAATAGGGGATAGTCTTATGATCGCTACCAAGTTGGGCCCAGGACTAATCCAAGTACTTCTGCCGGCCTCGAGCGGTCTATCTGTCTGGCAATACACCATCAGCAGAACCGTGCAAACTCCCAGGCCAGTCTAGCACGACAGGTACCATCTCTCCATGCCCCCCTCGGTGGGGAGACGATTGACTCGAATGCAGAGTTGTTCCTGTCAAGGGCGCCGCTACTGTCTCAGTCTCACACACCAGACTATCCGAGGCTCCAGGCTTCCAACATCCGGTCTCGCTCTGCTTCTAGCCGATTGCTCGATCGACCAGTGTATGGCAATGCGAGCGCTTTGTGTGGATTGACTGTCCTTCTCGAGCGCGTTCTAGCACAGCTACGCTGTCCTTTGAATGCCGACTTATGGATCCTCACAGTCTGCAGCTAACCACCATGCCAGCGAGCCTCGAAGACGCCAGGATCAAGAGCCTACCTAGGAGCGCCTACTATGTTGCAAACTTCATCGGTGAGGAAGAGGAGCAAATCCTATTGAATAAGGTTTGCAGCCCCCAAGGGCTTTGTTCTTGTAGCTAAACCATTCAGATCAAGACAGCCCCTAAGCCACGATGGAAACAATTGTCAAAACGACGCCTGCAAACTTGGCCTTCTGATTTAGCCAATAATACTCTTCTTGAGAGTCCCCTTCCAACTTGGTTAACGAATCCCGTTATCCCACGACTTACATCTTTGCCTCTCACTACTACTACACATAATCATATATTTTCAGAGTCGCCTCACGGTCTGCCGAATCATGTTCTCATTAACGAATACATACCAGGGCAAGGAATAATGCCGCACAAAGATGGCTCTGCGTATCATCCAGTGGTCTGTACTATTAGCCTGGGAGCTCCTATATGTCTTGATATTTATGCCACAAATGAAGACAGCACGAGAGAGTGTGATCCGAGGTGGAGGATTTTGCAAGAACCGCGGAGTTTGCTCATCACCACAGGTGAGTTGTATACGGATTTTCTGCATGGAATAGCAGATGTAACAGAGGATATCAATCTTGCATCTTCCACTGTAGCAAACTGGGATCTCCTTTCCTCCCCCCAACAAATACTAAACGGTCAATTTAAACGCCATACAAGGACGAGTCTTACGTATAGAGATGTGCTAAAAGTCTCGAAACTTGGCGGGAAGTTTGGGATATTTGGGAAGCGCTGAGGCTTAGAACCGAGAACAATCCATTCAATACAAGTAGGGAAACATTCTCCAGCGACCTGCCACCTTGTCCGCACCGAATTTCTCGATATACCAGTTCCGAGTTGAGTCTGCTGTGACCCCCAGGTTGGTGACTACGAATCCCAGCCCTGCCAAAACAGTCCTGTTCAGCAGCTGCCCTTCTGGTGCTGCGAGGATACATATTGCTATGTATATAAAACATTCGCTGGCATAATGTGGACAAACAATCCAATTGAACAATCCATGAGTCGGGAGAGTGTATTTTTTTAGACCAGCAAGATGCCTGTGGCAGTCGTTTTGAACGCCGGACGCTAGGATGAAAACTGGCAGCGCAACACCGGTTTTCATGGATGGTTTTGAGAATTCAAGAGCCTCGGTCAAAGATCCAAAATTTTCAAGTGTTGCTAGGACGATCAGGACATATCAAACACTGGCCGTGGATCGGAGCAGAAACGTACCAATGCCTTCAATCCAAACCGAGATACCCATGGCAAAATAATACCCAAGGCCAATCAACCATAATCCAATCCACATCTTTGATTTCGAAGGCTTCGTGAGTGTAATACATTCGCAAAGACGTCTTGAACCTTGAATTGTCATAAATAGCCAAGCTAAAAACACCTGGTTGACTGTCATAGAGTTATCCCGCTTCGAAGAATAGTAGGCCAAAAACTCGAACGCCGGACCGTGTGTGTAAATCTGGTGTGCCCAGAAGACAGATGACAAGACAGATGCAACATAATAGTGAATAAACCATGTATGGGGCACTTGAATAGAGGCAATCGTGTCAAATAAATTCGCAAGAATACTTTTGGGCTGATTTTTTGGCGGTGCTTTTGTTACTGTGCCACGCGATCCGTAATTCATAATTTTCTCTCGAAATGAAGGTATGAGCGTCCCGCCAAGGTCAACGGCTGTCCCCAGACTAAAAAATAACTTGCAAAGCAGTGATGGCTCCATGGCGAATTGTGGTGATAGTGTAAAAGAAAGAGATGTGGAGATTCGAAGTACCATACCATACTATGCACGTGAAAATCCCACTTGTTCCCAAAAAGTAACTTGGCCCGTGCACCACCAACTTTTGACTTCGATGTCATTATTTTCCACCACGATCCAGACAACTCTACACACCCAAACCCGCAACATTTACAAAGCAACACTGCTTGTTCTACTACAAATATTCTAGCCGCTACTCATTTACTCTGCGATCATGTCGACTACCGTTGATAAGGTATTCAGCCCCGTAGCCAGCTTTTATCTCTCACTAACAACCCCGCCATAGATCAAGGATGTTGAGGCCGAAGTATGTTTCCTATATCCCAATCCTTCTGCTTGGTTCAGCCGCAGATTACTCTCAGGGGCTTCGACTTCTATGAGATCTGCCAATCCAGCCCGACCTTGGTATTTCAAATATGAAGGCGAATTAACCGTTTCTAGATGGCCAAAACCCAAAAGAATAAAGCAACTTCCTACCATCTTGGCCAACTTAAAGCCAAGCTTGCTAAGTTAAAACGAGAGCTTCTCACTCCTTCTTCGAGTGGTGGCGGAGCGGGGGCTGGATTTGACGTTGCAAGAACTGGCGTCGCTAGTGTGGGCTTTATTGGCTTTCCGTCCGTTGGGAAGAGCACCCTCATGAGTAAAATCACGGGAACACACTCAGAAGTCGCCGCTTACGAATTTACGACTCTCACGACCGTTCCGGGCCAAGTTCAATATAATGGAGCGAAAATTCAAATGCTGGACTTACCGGGAATCATCGAGGGAGCCAAGGATGGAAAGGGAAGAGGTCGACAAGTCATCGCCGTTGCTAAGACCTGCCATCTGATCTTCATCGTCCTTGATGTTAACAAACCTCTCACAGACAAGAGGGTTATTGAAGCTGAACTAGAAGGCTTTGGAATTCGGATCAACAAAGAACCGCCTAATATTGTCTTTAGGAAAAAGGACAAGGGAGGAATCAGCATCACGAATACTGTTCCTTTGACTCACATCGACCACGAGGAAATCAAGGCAGTTATGGGAGAATACAAAATCTCATCGGCTGATATCGCTATCCGTTGTGATGCTACAATTGACGACCTCATCGATATATTAGAGGCGAAGAGCAGAAGTTACATCCCCGTTATCTATGCTTTGAATAAGATCGACGCCATATCTATCGAGGAGCTAGATTTACTCTATAGAATACCAAACGCTTGTCCAATTTCTTCAGAGCATGGATGGAACATTGACGAATTGATGGAACAAATGTAAGTCTCAAAAACGCTATAGACGAACGTATATCGTCTGTCGTCACCCGAACTCATCTGTATTAAACTTAAATGGGGCTACATCTCTGATATATTCAACTAAAATACCCTTCGATAATGTCCACTAATCCTTGTTTAGGTGGGAGAAGCTCAATTTGGTGAGGGTGTACACAAAGCCTAAAGGCAAATTACCAGACTATACACAACCAGTTGTGCTGCGCTCGACAAAGTGCACAGTTGAGGACTTCGTGAGTGGCCTGTTCTATGTCTGGTTTTTACAATCAAAGTTGCTAATTGAGAATTCCAGTGTAACGCGATCCATAAGACAATTGTGGAACACTTTCGTGTGGCTATCGTCTATGGCAAATCTGTAAAACATCAACCACAGCGTGTGGGCCTTAACCATGTTCTGGCTGACGAAGATATCAGTAATTCCCCTATTCTATCTCCTATGTACATTTGTAGTCTGACAACCTCCTAGTAACAATTATCAAACGTTAAATTGCAACAAAGGGGGAGCGAACCTCAATCAGTACGGCCTAGAGTGAGAAGTGGCATGCCAAGAGAGGAGAATAGTATGGGACACTCCATGACGGCTAAGGGATCGGTATGTGACAGTATATGGCAAACTGATGTATCTCAGGAGATTTGTCAGAACTCAGCGGCATCATTCTCGGTCAGACAAAGGATGCATTCACATCAATGGTAAAGGGGCAACTTATCTCAACCTGCTTCGAGTTCGCCTATTCTTTCCAGGCCGACATCCTCAAGAAATGATGTTGCTTCCGAGAAGGTTAGTTGGGTTAGGTGGCAAATAGAGATACAAAATATCATTTGAGTTAATGGCCAAAATTTATTTGCATTTCATTCCGGATAAGGTAAGGTCACTTGGATTCTGGAGTTTTGAGCTTCTCCGGTGGTCTCGATCGCCTTCGATCTGAATCTGATACTGTACCGGTATCCAAGGGAGAGGCAGATGGTCACACTAACACTCGGAGAAGAAGCTACAAATGCACATTTGCATAACCGAAGCCTTTCCTTGCGGTTCAAGATTCAATCTGACAACAGAACCCACCGACAGCGGGACAAGGCACTCGGCGCTTACAGCAAAAGAAAAGCGGCGACATGGCCTACCGACCCTGGCACCGCACCGTTTTCATTCGACCTATAAAAGCTCAAGGCAGGTGGAAATTTTACTATTTCCGGGAATTCTCAGCCAATCATTCCCTGAAATGTTGAAATTGGAAACCGATTCGGCAGGATTTCATTTTATTCCACCTTTCAAAGAGCTTCTCGTACCGCTCCAGAAAGTTGAAGAACTCTTCTTTGTCGGACTGGCATAAACCCCCGTGCCCGTGTCTCTGTGCAACTCCTACTGTATGCTGTGAGATGGAGGGAGGAAGGTCGAAATTTTCCAAGCCCTGGTTGCACAACATCAACGATCGACCAAGCACGGACACCGATGCCAAGAAGGAAGAGTAGACACGTGCAGGTTATCGACGTATCTCATCTGGCGATTAGGGCTCCGAACGGATGCGTATCGCCATGGGATGTTGGTTTTTATCCAGAGCCGGTGAGAGTGAAGCCATAGGGAGCCTTGTTGCTCCCAGAGAGGATTGCGGTCTCCAGATCCTTTATCTTTCTTCTCTTGTGCCACACGGCGCAATTATATAACATTACGATAATCAGTTGCCAAGGGAAAAGAAAGACCTTTTCCCGCCATCGGCATCTCATAATATGTCCGGGCTGTCCCACCTAGCCCGATTTGACGACGAATTACGCCTCTAGAAAGCATGTGTGCGAGGAGGACAAAAGCATGGTAAACGGTTCCTCGGCAATTCCCTCCCTCCCTCCCTCCCACCTCGATACGGGCCGTAAGGGCAAACTCTATCGTCCGCAGGCTTTTGTCGTTGAAGATACTTGCTGTTTTCCCGCAACCTCAAACTGGAAAGGTACAGGAAGGCGAGAATACAGAGGTAATAGCGAGAGACGAACCACTGGGAACTCTCCCGTGCCCTTCCATGTCATCTTCGTCCAATTGCTAGCCCTGATCTTATAATCAGACCTAACCTCTCTCCACGTTTCTGTACGATTGCTGACCGATGACAACGGCCGACTTGACTTGGGCAACATCCGGGTGTTAGCCCCAAAGAGTAGTCAAATGGCCCTTACATACCTGGGTTTAGCCTCGTTTTTGATGCCTCGTTCAGCGTCCCGAAGTTGGCCGATGAAGCCGCGAGACATGGCTAAATAACGTGGTGGACCTTGGTGGTTACGGCAGCATCCAGCCCGCCACTAACTTTTCCTCTTTTTTTCTGGGCAGAACAAATTAATGAACCACAGAGTTACGAGGTATTTTCCATTCCATCGTGGAATTTCAACGCCATTCAAATTTACTGCAAATCTACTACTTGCCAGGCTGCCAGTCTGCACCTAAAGACTCCTCCGGCCTTCAAAGCTCACCGGCGCTCTTCTCACCCACTCCCGCGCTATCAGTCCGTCTCCCCTGGCTCGTAACAGGCCATCCAGCCCACCCAGATTACAGGCTACCCTCGTACACGCGCTCTCACCCAACCTTCCACCCTTGAGGCCCTTGATTTTCAGAGCCAGGAGCCAGTCACGACAGCCACAAACTTCTCCGCACAACTTCACAAACTGCTGGGTTCTCTCTCCATCCCCCTGCGACCTGCCTCTCTCCAATGGCCCATCTAGTGTTGCCTCCTTTGTAGTACTTACATCTCTGTGCTTCCACTCCGGCACTCCTACCGACCCTCCCCCAGTGCATGTTTTACTGCTGTTGTTGCCTTTTATGCTGTTCGCGCGTCTATTCTCCATTTCAAGCTCGACTCGCCCTTTTGTCTCTTTCCAACTCCAACTGGCTGAGCAAGGGTTCGTTGTTGACGCCGCACACCCAGGAACCCCCATTCTTATCATGCATGCAGTCTGCCGTTCTTGAGGAGGGACAGCCTTAGCCAGGAACAACTTCGATGCCCACAGAGGGCAGTAGGCACATACAAATTGATCAATCGAGATTTCAATTGCGCCGTCGCATCGTCAAAGTAATAAGGTTAACCTTACTTAACTGGGACCACGCCGGAGTATAGAGGATGCAGGATTCAATGATGACGCAAATTGGAATGGATCATGAGCATCACAACGGCCCAGACAATGGATTTGGGGGCAACGAGGGATGGGTGAACATCAATAACCAGTACGCTCCTCAGAATCAGTCGCCAATGTATGAGCAGGGAGGATTTTCTGGATATATGCAACTTCCGTCGCAGCAGATCCAACACAATGGGCTACCGATGGAGCAGTCGTACAATCCTCAACCCCAAAGAATGTCACAACCACCGCACACCTCACTCCAGCAGCTGGGCCCTCTGATAATGCCCAGCAATGCGGCGTGGCCAAGCCTGTTGACGAATCCCACGACAACAAGTTATTCAACACCTCCAGTTGCGATACCTCCAGCAGCACCTCCTGTAGTCAAAGGAAATGGCGCGAAGCTACCATCCGTCCATACCACACCTACCCCAAGGAAAACTCTCACGGACAGCGACAGAAGACGTATGTGTCAATATCATGAAGAAAACCCTTCAGTAAAGCAAACAGAAATTGGAGGTAATGATCAAAACTCGCGCTGCTTGAGAGATCCCGACTAATTTGTCTCTAGCAATGTTCGGTGTTGAACGAAGGTAAGCTTTTCTAGTAAATCTCCAGTTCATGAATGTGCTAAGTCTCGGTCTCAGTACCGTCTCGAAGGTACTTCGACAGCGAGAGAAATATCTCTTTCCTGAAGACAGAAGCCTATCACCAGTGAAACGTGCCAAAGGCAAGTTCCCTGATATAGATAGGGCACTTGCCAATTGGGTCAGGCACACGAAGAGCAAAGGCATTCCCATCTCAGATGATGCAATCGAAGAGAAGGCCAGATTCTTTGCCATTTCAGTTGGCAACAATGAAAGCCATCTAAAGTTGAATAGCACGACCTGGCTCGAGAAGTTCAAGCAGAAGAACGGTCTAGGTGGACACAAAATAACAAGGCGAGCTTCAGAAACGAATATCTCTGATAATAGCTCATTGCACCCGGATTCTGGCAGTCAATCTGCCTCCCAGACTCCAAATGGGATTTCTCCTACCTCGCCTAACCCTAATGGCTTGTCGTCTCCTTCTCCGCTTTCAACAACGAAAAGCAGCGAGGACTTGAAGTCTGAGAGTCTCAATGGATACTTGGAGTTTGGCCAGGAGAATGGCTACAGACATTCCAATTCTCAGAGCACAACGTCTCTATCAAGTGCTTTTACGGACACAGCACCTTCGTCGTTTTCCGGCGGGCCAACAAGTCCAACAACACCGTTTACCTTCTCACCAGATGGCAATTCCGGTTCTTGGATACCACAGCAAGGCAGACTCCCTCCGCCGCCTTCTAATATGCAGCGGCCAAGAAGTCAAACTTTTCCCACACTTGGTATAGACCCATCATACATTTCCGCACATATCAGCAATCAAGAGCCCTTGACACCAAAATATACGTTATCCTCAACCGCATCATCTTCAGCCCTCGACTCTCCTATCCATGAGATTTCCCAATCTTTCACCATGGACTCCGCAATATCCTCCCCGCCTCTCCACCACAGCAGTAGTAACAGCTCTATGGGACCCCCATGCTCAACGACCCCAATAAATGGTCTCCAATCCCCCCCTAACTCTTCGACTCCTGGATCTCCAACTCAAGACGACGCTCGAAGGGCTCTAGATACAGTTCTTGCATTCTTCAGACAAGCTCCATCTGGTTTGGTTGACAATAACGAATATATGACTGTCTTGAACCTGACCGAAAGGTTACGTTTGCAACAAAACAGCCAATTACCCGGGGGCCTCCATCGAATCGCCGAACAGGAATGCGAAGCTCCTTCCAACAGTGGCTCCCGCCCTCTTAAAATGGAACAAGAAACCGCTGATTGTTAATATACCTTTCTCTCCGCCTAATCACCTTCCCAAAAACAACGCATGTACATTTCTCCTCCCACCTATACCATAATCTCTTTCGACGCAGTCCCTACAGCATACATACCCGGCGTTTCTAATCCTGCTCCCAACCCGTACCTTACTTGTATATCGCCCAACAATACCCAATTCCAGCCTTCGATTTCGAAACCATGTCCTTATTTACCTCTTCGATATACTATCTATAACTTCGCTCTCGGTCATATACCCAGTACACTCTCCCCGCTCACGCGAATCGCTTTATATGTACCTTTTATCATACTTTCATCCATTTTTTTCTCTCTCCTCTTCGGCAACATAGCGCAGTCTTGCGATTTAGCAGCGAGCCCAGTACGCTTTCTTAGCATTCATCGAGCAGACGGACGAATCTTTGTTTATGCGTATGCCGGGTCGGGTATGGTTATTTCTTACGTTTGGAGCTACCATTTGCTAGGGCATTTAATGAACTTGTTTGCATTGAATTGAAATGTCTGTTTCGATGAGCTCCTGTATTTTTTTTAGGATGCTGGAGAATCCAGCAGTGGGGCTTGGATTATAGGATGGACAAGGTGGTGCGAAGACTGAAAGGAGTTGAACGGTTTGGTTGCGCTACCCTTAGATATAACAGGCAAAGCAAAGAAGGAGGATTTCAACTTTGAGGCAGTCGTCTAGTGTTTCAATCTATCAGGCGGCCCATCTGGATTTTGGGAGGCCCTTTTGAAATGAAAATTATATTTGGATATCTAAACTTCAATATCGTAAATCGTGTATCAGGTTGTGAAATTAATTTCCATCTTAAGCTAACCAAAGCCTAGTTGAGTCTCTCTTCGAGCAGCTCTTCAATCCCCTTTTCCCCCATCTCAGGAATCAACCTTACAATCACCAATTCTACAATGCTGTATAACAGATGCTTATTGCAATAACTGTCATCAAACACATCCAAAATATCCTCTACCTCTTTTGTCCTCCTCTCTTCCCCTCCACCAAAGTAGATCCCTTGGACCTTGGTCGGAATAAGCGACAGAATCATCTGAGCGCAACGTTTCCGAATTGCCAGCTGCTCTGCAGGAGAGGGGATTATCCGTGGGGGGGCTGGAGCATTGTTGGGGAAAAGGGCTGCGCGTGCATTACGGAGGAGGAGGGGCAGGAGTTTTGGGTCAAGAATCTTGGTTTGGATTGCGTGGGATAGGATTCTGGAGGCGCTGGTGTTAGCTGTGTCTCTCTTAATGGTTGAAATATCTGCAAATGGTGCAAACGAGACGTTATGCAGGTCTTGAGCGGTGTAGAAGGCGTCGAAATTATGCAGCTTGATATGTTGGATGATTGTTGAGGGGAAGAGGAAAAGCACGAAACGGGAGAGAGAGAGAAGGGAATCAAGGGTTCGCAAGGGTCGGATGCTGTCCATTAAGCTCAGTGGTGCAATAACGAGGCGAGTTATTAAATGATTGGCTGACATGACAACATTTTTGCGGGAGGAGGTGCGGGACGCCGCGACAAACCACATTGGGTTTGTGAGGTTAAAACGCCGGGCGCTTAAAAGAGGGCTGTCGGAGGGCTTGCTCGCTCTTCTTCCACTGATTGCAAGGAAAGGCAGGGGTGGTAATGAAAAATTATGCCGACAAGGTACCCAAAACGTTCAAGCAATGCGAGATGAAGATTGTCAAGGATGATTGGCAAGGGAATAAGCCTTCGAGCATGGAATATCTGTTCATAATGCAATTGCACAAATACAGAAACACCTAGCGGGGAACGCGGATCATAGTTGTACAGCATCAAAGAAGGATGCGACTATGTATACCCAAGGAAACTCGTTGCAACGTCAAAACCATGAGAGTGTCATGCTGATGTTCGCAGGTGTGGCAGCCATCATTGTAATCCTTTCTCGAAAACCGAGATATCATAGTGATATCTCTATTTTCTTTAAGCCCACTGGGCCGATTAAAGTCAAATGACCGCAAACTCATGCGGTGCGACACAGCGTCCTGAGCGCTTGGAAGCGGAGAGCATTGGGCTGGAAAAGGATCGAAATCATCCACTCACTTATCGACCATTCCATCTGTCTTACCGACTCCGCCAGGGCCCATCAATGCACCCCACTGAAGTAAAGATAGGGCGCCGCTCAACCAGGGCATGCGGACATCAAGGTCCAGTAAAGTTGACGCGCAAGACCATATGTTCATCTTCAGGATAGGTCGCTTAGAGTCAGCACCTTGACCCTTGGATATCCTGTCCGTATTTATTTGCATTGGCGCATTCGCTTGGCCTTGTGTACCAGTCGGACCGGCGACGGGAGTGAAAAGTGATATTCGAGAGGGGAGTGAAGAGGAGGTAGCGAGTGTAACAATGAAGAAACGAATAGCCGTGAATGCTAGAAATCCATATTGAAGCACAAGCCAGAACGTTTTCTGAACAGATCGTTGGAACCTCCGCATTCTCTTGCTCCCTCCAGTTACATTTGAAGGCCTTTGATTCATCAAATCAGAATTAGACCTCTCAACACGGACTTGTGCTTTTGACTTTGGGAGCTGGGTTTGAATCTCCTGGGCAATTTTAGTGATACCTTCCCATAACAGCCAGGGTTCGCAGGCTTTGCCGCCAATCCCACCGCCTATTATCATTTCTGAGAATATTTGCCCGACAAGTGATGTCAGACAGTCATTCTCCAAATCCTCGGTTGGGAGGAGGATTGCCAAGACTCCTTGCACCACCAACTCTCTGTATGCTGCTTCATTCTCCAGCTGCTGCAGATTCCAACCGTCACCATCAGGGACTGGAGACAAGGGTGGAAGCGGCCATAGCGAATGATATATCTGTCGAGGGTCTTGTTCAAGAGGAAGGGGGTGGGAGGAGTGGTGGGAAATTCGATATGCTAACAGATATATTAGCATGTGTATTAGCATAATTACTCGTAACGATTTTTCCTTACCTTGCACATGCATTTCCAGTAACTCTGGCAATTCATCAAGCAGCAAGCCCTCAAGATCGACCTTCCTCAGCCTCTGTTCAAGGGCCCTTGTACAATGAGCAATAAGTTTCACAATTTCCTCCACAAAAACCTGATCTGGCGTGATTTTGGTGTACCACGCTTGGACAAACTCCCTTATTATAATGGCAATGAAGGCATAAAGTTGTAAATCCACTTCGTTGCTACTAGTCAAAGGGGGAAGTAATTCATCGATAGGAGCTGGAGTACTGCGGCCTTTGTCCCCTAATTGCGAGCATAATGTCCGTCGTATCAGGGCAAGGGTTGCTCGCTCTGATAAAGAATCTGGATAGGACACCCGATTTGATGGCCGAGGGACCGATGGTGATCTGATGAGAGGCTCTTTGCTCACGGGCGCCAGAGCTGGCGGCGCTTGTGAGGATATATTTGAAGTTGCCTGGGCTTTAGAGCGTGGTTGAAGTCTCGACATTGATAATCAGGGATCGTATAGTACTCATATATGACGAGAAGAGCCAGACGATGGTGGCCACCCTTTCCGAAGCAATCATCATATACCTGTGGTAAAGAAAGTCGCAAAAAGAAAGGACGATGTTCAGGTTGTCCGAGGTAGGCTATTCCATATAGAGATTAGCGTGGCTAAAGCTCAGCCTCGTCTCATCAACGACGTTAACAACGCCTTTTTCCAAAAGCTCCGTCTCCTTAAGAACCTGCGTCTTCTATGTGCTATTTCCTTCGCCAGATTAGCCATCAATATATCAATGATTGATATTTTTGAGGTTTAGCTCTAATGAGTGGAATTCAATTAGCCATCCTAAGAATCAAAAATAGATTCTAAATTAGTTTGGCAGGTAACGCCTAGAAAGACTATTATTAGAGGAATAAAGTATGTTATGGTACTAGGCAGCTAGAGCGTGAGCTGTTCTCTATATTTAAAGTTTTCAAATCTTTAGTATTAAAGGCTTTCAAGCTCCAGGAAGGGTTTTGGTGGATTAAGCTTCATATAGTGCTGTTTTGTACTCCTCTCTTGGATCATAGCACTCACAATGTAAAATCAGATACTAATATTACTTTATTCAGGTAAGGCATATGTACGCAGCACCCACTCCTATCAACATAATCTCAATCATCATTCATAATTTCATAAACCAACCCCACAACAAGCAAACCCTCACTCCCAGGCATCAATCCTAAGACAAAACCGAGCTCAGAGGCAAGTTCCTCGAACTCGACCCCACATACACAGTCTTTGTCTCGCTCGAGATAACCCAGTTCTGACTGACCGTATCCCAATTACTCAAATCCCTCCTAGTCACATCCGCCGTAAAAATGGCACTCTGTCCCTTATTAATACTCAACCTTTCGAATCCTCTCAACACCACCTTTGGATTGTTCGCCCCGCCTAGAGAAATGTATAACTGTGGAACTTCTTCGCCGTTCAAAGTACCGTTGTTTGTGATTGTTGCAGTAATTGTGTACAACACATCGTAAAGTTGAGGATTTCCACCTGGTGCGCCACCACTTGAGAGGAGTGGCTGGGCAGAGCCGTTTATGGCGTTCGGGGGGAGAAATTCAGAGGCATCTTGCCCATAATAAGGGTCTCCTGAGGCAACAGAGGCGTCGGTTGTGTTTAGGTAGGGGTATATATATTGCCAGATATGAGGGAAACTTGCATTCGGAAACAAGTAGTCCGACAAAGTTGTGGAAAAGTTCCCGAGTGTCGGCGCAGGGTTGGTCGTTCCCGTAGTCGGGGTGTACGGACTTACAGTATGCTTTGTAACGGTCAAGTTCGAGTATTGGAATGTGGTGTATGACAGGCCGAATCCAAACTCATAAATTGGGGTTATGTTCTGGTATTCAAAAGCTCGGTAGTCAATAAAGACCCCTTCGACGAAATCGGCCTGTGGCGCTTCCTTGCCGTTATTGGGAGTATAGAGAATGTCCGTACCATAGCTCTCACGGGTTGGACCCCAGGTGAAAGGCGTGCGTGCTGCTGGGTTGACTTTGCCATAGAGAACATCGGTGATGCTGTTTCCACTTTCCTGACCAGGAACACCAGCCCACAGAATCGCAGTAATGTTAGGGTTATCATACCAATCCGTTAAAATTGTTGGACCGGTTGAATGAATGACGACAATTGTGTTTGGGCAAATTGCAGAGATGTTCTTAACGAGGTCGTCACCCGAATGCCACAAGGTTAGATTTTTTCTGTCGCCTTCGTTGCCATCAAAATTGATAAACCCTTCTCCCGAGTTTGCATTGACAAAAACGATAGAAGTAACGTTGGCTTCAGCCACCAAAGCCGTAATTTGGGAATATGCATAATTGTCTAGAATGCTTTGATATATGGTTCCATCTGCTAGCGCTTGGGCTTGTAAAGCAGAATCCGGGGTAACGAGATAAGGGAAGTTGGCAGTTCCAGATCCCCAAGCCATTCCAAGAGTTCCACTGTCACATCCACGATTAGGGCAGCCGTTGGGACCAGAGGGGTTTGGACCGGCATCTTCGCCAATGACCGCAACAGACTTAGGCTTTGACAGAGGAAGGGCGTTGTTAGTATTTTTTAAAAGGACTGTTGCTCTGGCCCCGATATCTCTGATAATGTTCGCGTGATCGCCACGAACATCTACGTGAAAATTGACTTGCTGTATATCAGCTCCAACAGATGCATGGAGGGGTCCGTAAGTATCAAGAGTCCATGAGTCGAAATTTATAGGTGGCTCGTTCAAAGTTAGCCCAACTTTGAAGTATGCAGCCATGATCCGCAGAGCCATATCATCTAGACGCCATTCGGGGACAGTTCCGTTGATAACCGCGAGGGTAAGGTTAGTTCCCCAAAAACTCAGTCCCGTGTTGAAAAGTGTATCTCCTGGCATTGTCATATCTAAGCCTGCTGTAGCACTGGCAACACCTGAGTGCTGAGCTTGCCAATCACTGCACATTCAAAATTAGTACATGCTGCTCGATAGTCCCAAAATTTGAGAAAAAGTGATCCGTCAAAACAAAGAATGAGTTTTTTGTTTGCACGAACCTCATTACAAAGCCTTGAAACCCCAGCTCATCCTTGAGCAAATTATTCAGGAGCTTAGAGTTTTGACAAGCATAAGAGTTGTTGACTTGGTTATAAGAACTGTCAAAGCATTAGGCCTGTTCACCCGTAAGTCAATTCTCGGATAACATACCACATGATTGAACCAACACCTGCTCGAACAGCATCTGCAAATGGCCAGAGATATAACTCATGCATCGTCACATCGTCAATGTTCGATGAGACCGACTCATTGATGTCGTAATCGTATCCTTGAGCCTCGCCTGCCTGCCGGAAATGTTCCTTATGAAGTTAGAAATTTCATACTGCTTCCAAAGATTTCAGAGTTGCTGTGGAACCGCCATACCTGCTCATTGCCAATAAAATGCTTTGCGCAAGCAATGATTCCGGCGTCTTGAGTTCCCTTAATGGTCTCCGCAATAGCAATCCCAGCTTGAGTTTATTAGTTTGACATCTCTCTTGAAAGTTGAAAGAAACTCACTAAGATAAGGGTCTGGCGAAAAGCCCTCCCAGTTTCTTCCGCCCTCAGGTGCTCGTCCCAACGGTCCGGCTACAGGACCAAGTTGAACCGTGACCCCTTTGGCCTTATGTTCCTGGCCCATAGCATAGCCTCGCGCATAGAATAAACTCCGGTCAAAGGTAGCTGCCACAGTTTGTCCAGAAGAGAAAACACTATTGTAATCGGTGTCTCTAAGTCCAACAGGCGAATCCTTAAGTTGATCTTTAGCATGTTGTATCATTCCACACTTAATATTTCTAACTTACCTGCATACATAACGATCGAAACCCCAATCGAGGAATGGAGCCAACCTAAAACTTGTCAATATCAAATCTCTCATCAGTTCTCGGGTTCCCCTACCTGACCAACACATTGTTCTCCCTCCCTAAGACACAACCTTTCGTTAGCCTAGTCCCCTCGTGGTGATTCTTTCCATTTATCCATACCATCCAACTCCAGTTGTCAAATTGACTTTCTCCAGAAGAGTGAGTTGTGACACGAAATCTCGTGCTTTAGCATATGCGTCCGCCCATTCGCCCTGCCCCGAGATCCACGGCGATGGATAAAAGGGCGGAGAAGTCTGGTGCGATTGAGCTCCAGGTACGGCGGCTGGATCGACAGCTCCTGGATATGTGCTATTCGGGAAAATCTGACTTGAAGTTAATAGAGAATCTTTGCCGGCTAGATGCGCGGCCAGAGCTATGATGATCTCTTTCAAGTGTTGCATTTTGATTGGCTGGCTGCCTTGGAAAAATACGAGGCTCTCAACACCTTCTCTCGGCACTATCGAGATAGACTATGGGGTCTATGGATATTGAAAAAATGGACGCATGGTGTAGTTCTGAATGTGGAGAGAAGAAAGAAAAAGCTCACGCTGGTGGTATCACTTTGTCTAGGTAAGAGGAAGGCGGTTGCGGAGGCAACCAGGGCCGACAGAGTAATCAACTGGGAAACCATGATGAACCGCTGTCAAAAAATACCAGTTCTTTCACTCTAAGAGGACAAAGGGGAGGGAGAACTGGCGAACCAAGGAATTAAATACCCCAGCAGATCAACATGATGGATTCTTACAAATCTCCCTTGGCTCTGTGAATTTAAATTTGAGTAGCTCCGGAGCTACCCCTTGCAGTTTTACGATCCGTAGATCTGCATGTCGACCGGTTGCGGATACAGGCGAGTCTGGAAATGTGGAAATGTGGAGGTGTGGAACGGCTCGGGGAAAGGGGCGTCTCTGCTACTGCAAGGAAAGCAGGGCGAAGAATTGGTTTGTGTTGCTCAGGTGTTGACTTGTGTTTTTTTTTCTTTTTTTTGGATAAGGAGGCTTTTACTTTTCTCCCTCGAAAAGCTGTTCGCTGGAAACCGCTGATCACAAAACCGATGGATATTACGTAGAAACACGGGGCCCCATGCCATTATTTGGGGCTGCTGACTTTTGCTGCCAATGTGCCGGATCTATTCAGGTTCCATGGCTCCCCATCCGAGATCTTCTGTGGAGCTACTCGTATTCAAATGGACTTTTGGAGAAAAACTTGCTTCAACGCCAACCAACTTTCTGATCTTCCCACAAATCCTTTCACTCTTATTCGGGAGAAAGAGAGCTGCAGAAATTGGCATACCCCACCACTAAAGTCAGCATCTTCTGATTTGGAGAGTTGGCTGAATAAGACTAGCGGAAGGGTGAAGCGCCTAGCTCTAGACTCACAATTAGTAACACAGCTAAACGATGGCAAATAAAAACGTGAGGCTATAAAGTACATGACAGTTAATTGGTGCTGTGTCTGCTAATTTCTGTTTATTGGTCTTTCCTTACCGGCCAACAGAGAATTTTGGCTCCTTGGCGGTCATGGCTTTTACACTAACAGAAAGTGACATTATCTTTACCCCGCGTTTTTTAAGTAAATGGCGCCAGGTTTTTGACTTTCTCCACAAGTAGAGTTTTAGGCTTCCGCACCCGTACACGTCAGTGTCCTTGCCATACTCCGGAGTAAGCACGGTGGCTATCATCCATGGATCCATAAGGCGGGGTATCCAAAGACCAGACGCCCAGGTTTTCCTTAGTTCTTTGCTCGGAATCACCCGCCATTCTTGCAGATGGGAAGCAACCATGGGTTGGCTAGGCAGAGAGAATAGGGGATCAAGACGTCGATGTTGGCAGCGTACCTGATGATCTCTAGATGGGGAACAGTTACTTTGATCTCTCTCGAAGCCGGTCAAACGTGACTCAACCAGATAATTCAATTTTATCAACCATCACGGGTACTGTGCCACATAGGTTCACGCGTATCTTGGATGGAAACGTCAGCCCGAATACTGCCTCGCACATCATGGCAATGCACCCGAGCCCAAGAATTTTACCAAGTCACATGGGATGTCTTATTGATTTGCCAAGTCTGCTTCTAATTCCTAATGCAAAACCCACTCCTGCCTACACGGCTATGCTCCGTAGAGACGCTCGGGCTTCTGCGCACATCATGGCCAGTCCTACTTGATGATTCCTGTCTCTTAGTAAATACCAGGTATAATCCTGTACCTGACAATCTCCGTATATCTCTTCCAATCTGCGCCATACTTCCTCAAACACTTCTCCTCGTCTCTCATCTCACGATGAATGAGCAAAATACCAAAGTAGATCAGGTAGAAGTAAGTGAATATCATGCCATATCCCCTTGCAGCACCTTGGAGCACTTCGGTATGCACTGGAGATCCCCCATAAACGAAAGATTCACCGACAGCAGATTGGCTGTGCTGAACGAGATATCCTGCGACGCCTGTAGGAAGGCAATAGGCCCATGCTTGGATCCAATCACCAAAGTAGTTGATGTGTCGTGCTGTCCCCCACCACCCTGAAATGAGCAGTTTCGATCCAGATTTGGTTTCGAGATATTTCAAATGAGAGACTCTAGGGTCCTTAGGGTCCGTCCTGAACCGATTCTTCTCGTTGTTCGAAGAACGGAATATATAGTAACCAAGGCTTAGGACGGAAAGGACGCCCGCGCTGCCATAGATGCCGAGGGACAGTGGATACACCGAGAGATATCGGGTCTGAATCGAGTAGATGAAGGGAACCCAGCAGAGATCACCAAACGCGAGCATGAACCCGAACCCATCGGTTGTAATGTCCATCGTCGTAAGAATAGCAGACTCCATCCAGTATGAATCGAGAACGTACCCCACTTGGAAAACAGTGGTGAGAACCATGCTATCAGTCAAGTAGCCATAGCTTTTGTATTGATGTGCCATGAAGCTGAAATTCATCAATGCCCATCCTAACAAGCCTGGGCGAAGCTCGCAAAACTCTTTGATGTCGATTACACCAAGGAGGGGCAGATTGACGCGGGGATTAAGCTCTCGACCAATAAACCAATCATAGAGCATGTTCCCGGAGTGGCCGCCTTCTGCAAGTTCACGAAAGTCCGCATTGCCCGGCTTCACGCTGAAGCTTCGAACATAGACAAAGGTCGCCAGAAAATATGCGATCAACATGTTGGCCGTAACAATCTGTAGATAGTTCTCGTAAATAAAAGTCCAGACAGGAAACCCGGCGCCTAGGGCCGCAGTCCCAGCTGCACAAATAGCGAGAGTAGTCATCGTAGAAGACCAAGCTACGGTCAATCAGAATCTAGTTGTTTGTTGGGGGTCGCAAGCCTACTGTTGAACTTATATTTCAATCTCCCTCCACACGAAAGAACCACCCCATCTACCTCCTCGCCTGGGAGCACTCTGAAGAGGACCAAGCTGAGCAAATACCATCCCAACACCTTCGCAGATACATCCCAGCTTGCTAAACCCCGAACGCCTGCCGCAGGCCATCCCACGTCTTTTTTAAGGCTCTCTAGAGTTAAAGTCGACGGAGACAGCGCCGAGGGAACCGGACAGCCAGAGATATCGTTGCAGAGAAAGGTAGCGAGGTACACAGCGAGAGGGAGGCCAAACGAGATGGCGAAAGCGCCTAGACTAGTTCTCGTTAAACCCAGTTGATGATTTGATTGAAGAGATTTACATACGGTCCGCCAAACTCGTAGCCATGTATATTTTGGGAGGCTTTGGGAGCCATCTTGAAAGGGAGGGGGGAGCGTAACAATTAGATTAATTAGATTTGGCACAGCAAAGCCATTTGGTATTCGAATCCTTTATAGGAAGAATGAGTAGACGGCTTAGGCGTGAGATTTGTGGTGGCAGAGGTGGTCTCATGGAAGACTGCTCGGAGTCCTGATGTCCCGGCCGGAGGCTGCGCTTGATGATGGCTTCAAAGGCCAAAGTAGCTTAGTGTACATATCGTAGCATTAGCGAGAAGCAGGTCCATCAGGCACGGGCCGTGTTTTTATAGCAATTGGAGGATTCATCGATAGCACTCAAGCGAAGATGGTCTCTCCAAGTGGTTTGTATTACAACTTGTGAACTGGATAAGGTTAAGGTTTGAGACTCTCATAACCTACTCTCATAGTGTCAAGTTGGGTTCTGGAGGGGCAAAGCTGTCTCGATTGCTTTTCCACCAGCTCGAAAACTCTAGATCCCTGACGAGCTGACAATCCATACCATACTGGGCATTTAGATCCGTTGACTACCTCGAAGTAGAAGAAGCCGCGGATGCTCGCGAGCATTAAGCCTAAGAAGTACATACTTGCTTGTTTCTATTTAGAATAAGAAACTAGAGATTCTCGTAAAAGACAGATAGCCCTAGGAACAGGTTCGCTTAGGCTTGTTTGTATGTTGCAGAGCCGTAGGTGTTTGGCAATATCGGAGGGACCCCAACAGGGCGATACTCGAGATCAAGCTTCAGCTTGCACAACATAAGAAACTCAAGAGGCTTGAATACTTTTGAATATGAATACCTTTGAATACACCTCAAAGAGCCGAGTTGGTACCTCACGTAATAATGGAATTGTGGGGCGGCAATGTGTCTTAGTCGGGCTCGAGCGGCCGCCGAAGGAGCTACTACGACATTGAAAGCTGTCCTGGCCTGGTTCCTTTCGCAGTCCGTTCTCAACAACATCCCATCATCATAGAACACGCCTTCTTTCTGTTGCGCCTCGAGGCGCTTTCTTATCGGTAACTGTTATCAGTAACTGAACATCATGCTGTTCTCAAAGGTACCCACGACTATCCTCCTTGCTCTCGCGTTACACGGCCGAGTCAATGCTGCTGCCTCGGAGGACAAACCTAAAGTTGAACCATGCACCATTGCTGGATCAACGGGAGCATTCTACGACCTGAGACCATTGTCAATCCTCCCGCCATCAGACGACAAGAAGAAGCCGGCAAAGGGCGCGAAGACGGATGACTGGCTCGCCCGGGGGTATGATTACCATGACCATAAGGCGAACTTCACCCTGAATATCTGCGCACCGGTGGTAGGGAAGAAGGAGAATTTCGTGGGGATAAAACAGAACCAGTGGAAGAACGTCAGCGCATACTATACGTTGGGGTCAGATACGTACTCTATCGGGTAAGACTTCAGGACGCTATCCCAGTATACTGAGATCAAGACTAATCGGCATGCTCTCAGTCAACAGTCATCTAACCTGACCTTGAGAGGGAGGAGACTTGTGCTCCAGTACACAAATGGCTCACCGTGTGGCAAGGATGATCGACGAAAATCAACCATTATTTCTTTTCATTGCGATAAGGACCCTCTCGCAACCCAAGCACTTGCAACATTCGTTGGCACAGATCCAGACGAATGTTCCTACTCTTTCGAAGTCCTCTCCAAGACGGCATGTATCACCGCAGAACCAGCAAAACAATCAGTTGGGCCAGCCACAGTTTTCGCCATTATTGGCGTCATAGCATTCCTTGTCTATCTCTTGGGTGGTATCTTTTACCAGCGGACTGTAGCACATGCTCGTGGGTGGAGGCAATTGCCAAATTATAGCATATGGTCGGAAATAGGGAATTTCATAAAGGTGAGCGCCTTGACATGTCTCCAGCGCTCGAGATTAGTCCCCAGGGTGGCGTCTGTACGGGATGGGATTCTGCCAACTATGGAAGTCCGACCTCCAAGTCTCAGAAAGTCTCGGTATATGACGAGATCATCTTGGGAATCCACCCATCTTTCATAATATACATGGCCTATCACTAGGTTTCGAGGAGCTATCTCGATCAGGAAGTCGAATAGTCATTCGCGCGTCATGTACAAAAGTTATCTGCCCATCATGTACAAAAAGCATCTACCCGTCATGTACAAAATCCTTTTCTTCCATTGGTTCCGCATATCATATTGTTATGGTTTATAGGATAGCATAGCAGACACCAGCTTTGAATTTCAGCTCCAATTCCAAACTTTTCAGCCCTTTCAGAAGAACCGTGCTGACAATCTGTAAATAGGATATGTTTGTCATTGCCACATCATCGTGTGCGCGATTTCTCCCAAGTAGGAGGGGATACAACACATTATCTGGGTCTGCCAACGTGAATGGAAGAGGAAGAAGCAATGGAGCCGAAGACGAGAACCGTTTGATTGACCAACTTGACGAGGAATGGGATGATTGATGTGAAGACGATTTAAATTTGGACATCATTGCAAAAGGCGTTTTAGGAAAACATGGGATAGACTGGTGGTTGGTAACGGTTGTAACATCTAGGTGAACGGGCCGCCGTTCTTAGGGCATGTATTCATAGATTAACCGGAGGGGCTTAAACACTCTCTTGAAATTTAAAGCTTTCTCAATTGTTTCCTAATGTTAATCAATATCACTCCTTGGGTATCTTCAAAATCCATCCGTAGCCCCTTATCCGCCTTCTTTTTACTTTGCTTTGGCTCTGTTTCTTTCCTATTTCTACCTTTGCCAACTTCGTTAAACTCCCTAGCACCAGCCTCATTATCATTATTACCGTCGTGAACGTCCAGCTTTTATCCCATTGCTGGTATTAAGAGCAGCTTTGACGTTTGGATTCTTTCGGATGTTGAAGTGATCCTTTGTACTATTGTCCGTTATTGCATCTATATTATTTTAAACCAAACAAAAACTGGCAGGTTAATAGCATCCGTCTAGCCGAGAGCTGATATCAGTTCATATCACCTCGCTAACAAGGAACTCCAGGACGTAGGTGCGTCGAGATACACCCAGAAATGCACCTCGATTGCCCCGAAATTTAAGAACGAGTATGTAACCATAAGACCAAGATCACATACATTTTCGGTGAATCTAGTTGTGGTTGTGAAACATGAGCTTCTATTACTCCAGCTACTGTATCTCACAATCTATTTCTCCCTCGCTACCCCTGTTCTCACCCGCTCTCAGATCTCCTTCACGAAGCCCACCTCAACCAAATGGTCAAATGGAATGTCCAAATCCGCCATCTTCGTTCTGCTATTCTCCCTAATCCACAGAAATGCCCCTAGGACAACCCACCTGACCCAGTTCGTTCCAGGGCGAATCTTCATCTGTTCCTTCCCAACTACATACGTCGTCTGTTCCATGGCAGCCTTCTCCACAACCTCCAGCTCCTTCGCAACCTCGGGGCTATGCTCTTTAGAACTAGCTCGCTCGCTCCCGCTTGACTCCGGGTCACGAGTGATAAATAGGATGAGTTGCTCGATAATTGTGCGGCCGAGGTTGGGTGAAATTATACTGTCGGTGTATCCGTGACGAGCGGTTATGCGGTAGCAATTGGGAATCGTGGTTCGCTGGATAACATATCTTTCTGCTTCTGGGATCGAAGGTGTGGAGAGAGGACGCAGATGGAAGAAGATGATGATTTCTGGCCGAGCTTTGAACTTCCGAACAAATTGCGTGAAGACGATTGGCACCATGTCTCCCACTTTGTCGAAGAAAATGCCAACTCCGCTGACTTTGCTCACGTTTCCACCGCCAAAGTCGGAGGTGAGTTTTACCTCTCCCGAAGGGACAGTGGTCAGGAGCTGGGAAGGTTGGAAGCGATCTGTGCTTTCGGAGGACCATTGGTTTTCTTTGCCATAGCGCCAGAGTATGAAGATAGTTGAGAGAATTGCTGCAAGCATTAAGGTGAACCAAGCTCCGTTGGGAACTTTAGTCAGAGCGGAAGACAGGTAGACTGTGTCGAGAAGGCCAAAGACCAAAAAGAAGAAGAGGACGATGAGAATGTGGATTCGCCAGATGATCACTGCCACAAGGGAGACCAGACAGGTGGTAATGAATGTAACAAATATAATGCAAACCCCATAAGCAGCACCTAGACGCGTTGTCTATGGTGTGTGTTAGTAGTGGAAAGATTTTTGGGGAGAAATTAAGGGAAGCACGAACGTTGCTGTAGACTGCTGTGACGACGACGGTACCTATCATAAGAAGCCAGTTTGCCAGAGGGATATAGATTTGACCATGGAAGAGCTTCGAGGTGTGAACTTGCTTGATATGCGGGAAATAAGACCTATTTGGAATTAGCATAATAGTATTTGACCTCTACTAAAAATATAAGGGCTTACATTGCCATAACCTGAGAGAGCAACTGGAAACTACCAGTAATCATAGCTTGACTGGCAACAATAGCTGCTAGAATTGCGATAACTAAACTAAAATAAAAGGTTCCCGGAGGAACTGTATTGAAAAATGGATTAGTATAAGCTGTTCCTGTTGTATCTTGGCTAATGTATGCAGCTTGGCCAATATAGGCAAGTAACAAGCATGGGAAAGAGAAGGCAAGCCATGACATTTGAATAGCTCTCTTGCTGAAAGCACCCAAATCAGCGAACAATGCCTCCACTCCGGTAAACGCCAGAAGAAGACCACTGAGGGAGCGCCATCCTTCTTCTTTGTTGCGCATGAAGTAGGCACCTGCGAAATAAGGAGAGAAGGCTTTGAGAACGGAGTGGTCAAATTTAGCCAGATTGTAAACACCAGAGCAAAAGTTGAATAGAAGCCAAATTATGACAATAGGAGCAAAGGTGGTGGCGATTTTAGTCGTGCCGAAAGGCTGAATTAGGAAAAGAAGAACGAGGATAGCGCAAGTTACACCGACAATCGTTGCTAAAATAACAGTTAATATATCTTCACAGGAAAAAGGTGTCAGGGCTTACAAGATGTAATGTTGGGTGCTGCCACCTCAATGCCTTGAATAGCTCCAAGGACTGATTGTGCGGGGGTAAGGACGCCATCTCTACACCTTAGTTAGTAGTGAATCTTATGAATCTACCACGGGCAACGTACGCCATAACCATAGATACTCCTAAAACCCCAAGTATCTTGAGAGTAGATCGAGCCACTACAGAGTTCTCAATAAAGGTTCTCACTCCTTTGTTTAGGGGTTTTAGTTCGCCCGTGTTGTAGCGGTCCATCTTGACAGTTCCCTGTGTGTTTGGATCCCGGCGAACGATGCGTGCGTATCTCGCCAACAGACTGTATAGAGCAAAAGTTCCACCTTCGCCATCATCATCTGCAGAGAGGACTATAAACATGTACTTAACGCTAACCATCTACCTTAATGTTAGTCGAATTTTTGGTTATGCAGTGTGGAGGGGATCTGTGTACCAAAGTAAGTGTCCAAATAATGATTGAAAGCGCCTACTCGAAGTTAGTCTGGGTGAAAATCTCGAACTTTAATGTACCCTTTTACGGTAGCTGGGAAGAATACTTACGCCCACAAGGTCATCGTAAGAAGGTTGCGAAGTGAAGGTCGAAGAGTATACGTAGAGTGGCGAGGTACCAATATCACCATAAATGACCCCAGTACCTGCACTGGGTAAGTTTCTGGAAATATAGGGGAAGCTCATTGAGAGCGGATTTCACATACTTTGGTATGCAAGCCACAACAAAGTCCATCCTGTATAAACCTTAAAGACAAATATTAGCATTGATATCTCTAGCACAATGCTGAACTACTTTAAAGTTAGAATTGCGAAACTTTTGCGCCGCATACCTGTTTCTTCTTGAGATTCAAATCCGAATCAGCAAGCCTTGCGGCCCTTTCCTCGAGGTCATAATCGCCTCTGGCTTTTTCGGTTGAGGCCAATTCTTTGCGATAAGTAGTGCTACTTGTAGTCTTGACAGGATGAATGCCTTCAACAAACTCAATGCGGTTGATAGCCTCTGATTCTGCCATTGCCAGCGAAATTTCGACTCAATGGGAAGTAAGAGCAGCGAGAAATGGGCTCTTTCACTGTAAAAATAAAAACAGACGAAGAAGACTAGAAGATACAGGGAGACAAAGTGGGAGAGTGCAGAATATTTATTCAGGGCACTAAACAAATATTGCTGCCATTGTTTTCCGCCTCAGCATAAGCTGCCTCGGCAAGGGCTCAGCTCTGGTAGCAGCTTCGAAGCTTGGTGCCACAAAATAATACGGAGTATCAAAGACAAGAATATAAATTTAATATCTGCCCTATCGTTGAATCCAGATTCGAGGAGGCCAAAATCCCTCATGTTGAGGTTGTGGCTTGAGAATAATCCCTCATATGAATCGGGAAGTCAAATACGCGAGGATCATCATTTTTTAACGCAGGCCCTTGCATATGACTTAATAGACTGGGATAGAAAGCATGAAGTGGATAAGGGGGCTATGGCAACCGGAAAAGGCACAGATTGGAGGAGAATTTTCAGACGGCTTTTTTATTCAACGGTTAGAGTGCGATAGACCCAAGAGCAGGAGAAGTCGAGAGTAGCCGAAAATGGACAAAAGTCGACTATACATCTCAAATATGGCTCTCGAGTTAAAGAGTCGCATCTAAATATTTTGATAATGACCAAGTTTGGAATAAACTGTCCAAATACCAACAGAGATATGAATGTCGAATAATTGGCAATATCTACTTCCATCAGAAGCGTTTCCAAACGAAGATCATCTAGTAAATATATTCTTCCCAAACTTAATTTAATTTATAAGAGATCTGCTTGAAGTATATAACATATCTTGCTAGATTAACAGATATAGAGAAATAGCTAAATTGGTCTGGGCTTTTAATATATTTGCGTAGACTTCATCCTTAAGGAAAGGCAAAACGAAGGACAGGACTTAGCATACTAGCTTCCTGCCAACCGCGAACGAGTTTCTCGAAGCCGTCTGTAGTAGTTATTAAGATAGCCAAAGAAACTGGCGTCCAAGTCATCGTGACATCTGAGCGTACATTTTGGGACAACGATGTGCCAGTCTAGGCAAATCATGGGAGACCTACCATAGCATAAGCTACGCACAAATTTCCAGGCCAAATGCTAGGAGGGCTCCTCAGCTGCTACCCCCAAAAGGAATACCTAGCCTAGGGAAAGCGAATATGAAGTTTGACCAAGGGGAACTAGAAAAGGGCCCAGGTACCAATTGTGCGGCGTGGAAGCATCAAGATACCCACCCCACCCCCCGTATCAGAGCACAGCAAGACCGAAGGTTTTTCTACGCTAACAAAAGAACTCGGATTTCCACCTATAACAATACCCCATAGAGAAGATGAAACTATTGCTCTACAAATTCTAGTCATAGTCAGTAGGTAAGAATCACACGGTACATTGAAAGCTAAAAAATGGTGCTATAACCATATAAGGGTTATTGACAGAAGCTCGATACAAGCTGCTTAACGATGATAACGAGGCTAGTTCTAAGGAAGCTAAGAAAGCCGACAGAGGTAGAGGAAGGAAAAGGGGCTAAGCCGAAAGGAGGTGAAGAACCTACAAATAAATCTGTGAAGAGGCCTAAGTAACATAATTATCCTCTCTCTATTTTAACATTCAGGCTCATAGTAGAACTCTTAGCGTACTGAACAGATACACACTACAGAGCCTCGAAACCTAATATATTTATCTACTAGTACCACCTAATTTACACCAACAGCTTATGCTGCTGGAACTTCGGCTTGGGTTTTATTCTTCCTCGACCTCTTCTTCTTCTTTCTCGTACCATCAACGACGTTGGCACCATCATCAGCCACTTCTTCCGTACCGCCAATACTCTCACCAAGAATTATCTCAGGCCCATCTTCATTTCCGAAAGTCTCCTTCCTCCATTGGCGTAGTCTAGCCTTCTTTCCGAGTTTCTTCTTGTCCTTCCTCTTTTTGTCATCGTCCCGGAAGGTGGCCATCTTTTTTAGCCCAGCAAATTGATTCAAATCAGCATCAGTAGCCATTAGAATATCTCGGGCAGTTAGACCAAAAGATGTGGGTGACGTCTCTCGATAACGGAAACGGGCCGGCTCCTTAGACTTAGAGGGGAGATCGAGGTCCATCTGATTATCCACAAGCTCTTCAATTTTCTTTCTCTCTAATCGTGCTGCCTTTTTCTTTGCCTGTCTCTCTTGCTGTCGATCCTTGCTTGTCTTTCCCTTCTTCGGTGTTCCTACATTCTCCGTGTCATCGTCATTTTCAGAATCAGAAAGGCTGAATGTAGGCTTCTTGCGAGCTTCCTCCTCCTCCTCGAACTCCGGAATGATATCTTTTATGTCGATATCGTCGTCCCACTTCGGCTTCTTCATTTTCCTCTTTTTCACAGCACCGTTGGTATCACTATCAGAATTGGACCCAGCCTCCTGTTCAGCATAGTATTTATCCCCAAAACGCTTGTTCATTTCAGCTTCCCATTGATCATCCTCCCAGCCTTCATTCAGGAATTTCATCCATTCGTCGTTCTTGAGAGTCTCGCCTCTTATCCCTGCTGCGTCCTTGATTTTCTGAAGCTTTTCCTCCATCTCATCAATCCTCAAACGTCTCAATCGGGCCTTATCGTTTTCAATTTCCTCTTTCTCGGCCTCCCGCTTCTCACGTAATGCATCCCTTTGTTTCTTCCGGCCGTTTTTTTCCTCACGTCGGACAGACTTTGCTGCGATCACATCTCTTGCATAAGACCGTAATACCTCATTGCTACCCTTTGGGTCCTCAAACCTGAGATTGTAGGCAGCTTCGAACTTCTCAGCCTCTTCATCATCATCTTCGTCATCTGAGAGTAGCGGCTGAAATCGTGTTCCATCCCCAGGTACCCATGCACGGGCGGCCATGAAATTCGACAGGAAGGTTTCGGGATCCTTATCAGCAGTTGCGACGTCCAGTTGAACCTTAACTTTGGAAGCTCGTGAGGGATGTATTCCCTGGTTCGTGGGCTGCGGCTTGGATTTTGGTATGAGAAAATCATCATCCTCGTCATTTTCTTCTTCGGCGCTTTCTTCAGCAGCCTTGTGCATTTCCTTCACAATCGACTTCTTGAGATCCTCTTGCTCTTGTACAAATGTCTTTGGAACAGCCTCGTCCGCGTCATCGGCGAAAGTACCATTAAGTAGATTTTCCCGATGGTAATCGCTCAAGTACATTGGCTTCTCCTTCTTGGGGGCTGTAGAATCTGCGTCTGGCTCTGAATCCTCTTCAATTGGTGCATAAAAAGTGACCTTCTCGTCATAAACTCGTGGATCTTTATTCCGAATAGCTTGAAGAGTGGCAGATATCTCAGCGTCCAAAGCTTCAGTGGCGAGGAAACCATCGTCGTCTTCGTCCTCATCCGAAGATCCCTCCGAATCCTCATCATACTTGTCCCCATACAGGCCGTTCTTTGGTTTGTCTTTCTTCTCGTATTTCTCTTCCACTACGAGGCCTCTTAGAAAATTGAAACCTGGCCAAGCGCAAGGAGGTCTACTCACATTTCTGCAATTCTTCCCGCCTTTTGTTGTGCTCAAACCGTCGAGCGAACGCTTCATTGATCTTGAATCCAGGTTGCTCTAATTGGGCACCCCCATCCGACTCATCCTCGCTGCTGCTGGCAGAATCACTGTCGTCCAACAAGGCAGCCTTCTTCAATGAGACTCCATCACCCCGCTTTGCTTTCTTGCTATCATTGTTAGATAGAGCCTGGCTCATGGTATCTGCCTTCCTTTTCGGCATGGTGAATTTTCTAGGTGTTGGTTTGGAGGTGGTGGATCGTAGATGCGCTTGCAAAACTCTAGAAGTTTTTGCAAAAAGATATCGGCGTTTGGCGCAAGGTCTCCCCGGCGCTAAAATAGACATGTGCTAGCTAGGCCGCCGCATTTGTTCTTGCTCGGTATCTTGCCGTCGTCATTTCCTTCTAGACATCCAGATATCCAACACTTCCCATTAACTTGCGCGCAATTCCTCTCGACGACCTCCCAATTTACTCAACAAACTTCCCATCTTGGTCGACATAGTCTGCAGGATACAGTTCGTATAAGCCTTAGACACCGTCGCATAAGCTCCATATAACGACATTCGGTCGCGACGTACGACATGGCAGATTCAACAGCGCCAAAGCCAAGCAGTAGTGTGAAGCTCGTTCTTTTGGGTGAAGCTGCTGTAGGAAAGGTATGAATGCTTCTTATGACCATCGTTGAGGCTACGTTAACGCATACACTAGTCATCCCTAGTGCTCCGTTTTGTCAACAATGATTTCCAAGAAAATAAAGAGCCAACTATTGGAGGTATGGCATCTAGGTACATTGTAAGAAGTGTTAAAATCATACTGACTTGTGCTCTAGCGGCATTTCTCACACAAAAATGCAATCTACCAACCCGGACTATCAAATTCGAAATCTGGGATACTGCGGGACAAGAACGCTTTGCCTCCTTAGCTCCTATGTACTACCGAAATGCGCAGTCAGCTCTTGTTGTCTACGATCTTACAAAGCCTACATCGCTCATCAAAGCAAAACATTGGGTCGCAGAGCTCCAACGGCAGGCCTCCCCCGGGATCGTCATTGCACTCGTTGGGAACAAACTCGATCTGACCAATGAACCAAGCACTAGTAATCCTTTGGGCGACGATAGAGATGCAGCCGAAGGCGAAGAAACAGAGGGGGATGCAAGAAAAGTTTCCACGGCCGAGGCCAAGACATACGCGGAAGAAGAGGGTTTGCTATTTTTCGAGACAAGTGCCAAGCTAGGTACAAACGTAACGGAAGTTTTTACCGCAATTGCAAACGCTATTCCAGAGACATCCTTAAAGGGCGCTAGAGGGCCAGGTACATCTCAAGCAAATATTGGCAGGACAGAAGATTCGTCGAGAGTAAACCTGACAGGGCCCAGAGATAACGCTTCAAAGGAGGGTTGTGCTTGTTGATCCTATGAATTATGTTCTTATGAAGTCCTTTTATCTTTGCGTCTGGTTGTTACTCGAGCTTCTGTTTGTGATTTTTTTCTGAGGGAGATGAGCTTCGCGTAAGCTTTATGTTGATACATTAGCATTGACTTTAAAATGGTCAGAATGAACGATTCCCACAAGTACTATGGTATATTCACTTGTGAAATACGTACCTCAGGTCCTTTCAATACTTCCCAACTGCTAGCCCATGATGTGCTTGCTTTCCGTAATCTGATTCGATGAACGTCAATGAAAAATACTAGGCTGTTCCATTATTCGACATGTTGTGCCTCGATGCTTGAGTTTCAACCAGTGACAAAAGGCTTGTTTTCCTTCTAGGCCGTGAGAAGGAAACCCGGATTTCGGTTACTGCTTAAAGCCTCCCAGGACCTATCACGGAACACCCGAGCTCATACGCTTTGATGTATGGCCAAGTTACACACATTTTTTATGCAGGTGCAGTTCCACTGCCAAGCAACCGTGCCTCTCCCACGGTGTTTGTTCCGGGGGAACGTGGGGTGGGGAGGAGGAGGAGGGTTTACTCCGGTTTAGTATGCAGGTGTTCTTACTAGGGCTTGAAGCGTCTGACATTTCGACCACTATAGTATATCTCTCCCTTCAGAACAAACTTAGGAATTCCTACGGAATGCTAGATGAGGGGCCAGTTGACCCAACCCATCTGAAGTGTGACATATGCATAGACTTATTACAAGCTAGCTAGTCTGGGGATCCCCAGATCTTTGGGAAAGTGGAGTTGCTATATTAAAGGAGGATCTCTCTGGAGAATCCCCAAACCGCATTTCCTTCCAAAACATTTTAATTCTACATTTACAGCCGGTTTGCATGTCTGTCCATTGATAACCTCTGTTTCATTGCACCAAAATCCGGAATACGTTCATCATAATACCTATCAGGATCACCTTACCGGATCAAGAGTTATGCTGTAGTTTTAATATTATGTTCGTCCAGCAGTCAGATCCCAAATTGATACTGCTAGCTTTAGCGAGATCTCCAGGAGGGCATAGGGCTTTAGGATATTGAGAATTCTATTTCGTGAGCTCATCATCTATTTATGTCCATATATCTTACAGTTTGTTTTATACACCCGGCATTCCTATTAAACTTCTAACCACGGGCACTGTCCTCGGTAGGAAATAAACAACAAAGATGCCGCTCATCGCTACTAATAGCCCTGTAAACTTCGCGCAGCGTTAGCATGTGTAGAGCAGAAAGGGTCAGGAGGTTCACCTTCTCAAACCAGGTGTGAAAATAAACAGCAGTCATCAATAACATATATAACATCAGACCAGCAACCCCCATAGTTATTTTTGCACTAACAGTCCACTGAGGAGCTTCCGCCGTGTGTCTACTTTGCAGAGAAGCTTCCACCTCAGCGCTTTTTACTGCTCCGTCTGTCATCATGATCGTTCTCTCGTCTTTTGAAACCGCCGTGCTCCAAACTGCGTGTAACACTTCCTCAAAAAGGAACATGCTCCCCAAAACCAACAAAAAGACATGCCCACTGATGTCGTGGCCGCCCCTCCATTTCCCACCCACAGCTTTGCAAGCCACATTGGTAAAAAGTTGCCTGCCCGTTTCCATGTCCACCTGCCCCGCGTTGGCTTGCTGTACTAACTCGCACTGCCCTCCAGTGAGACGAAACCCACGATCAATAATAGCAGGCCCAAAGAACCACTGTGTGACAAATATCCACCATAGCGTCACAAGCCCGTATCTAAGCATGCCGCGAAGTCGTTTGGATGTCAGTGTTCGTGGTGGCCCGGTCGAGGGGTGCGTAAATAGAAAGAATAAATAAGTAAATGTGACCCAGGCCCATCCCTTCTTGACAAAGAAGACATTGAAAACATTGCTCTTCTTCGCAAAGTAGGAGGGCGCTGAGCTAGCGAAATGCGATTGCGTGGAGGGGTTGTAAGGGGCATTTCTCGCCGTGGGGTCGATGAGCGCAAAGAGGGAGCCGGTAACTAGGATGACGGGGTACGCCGACAGGAGAATGATCTCGAGAGGCGTTGGAAGGAAAGGGGATCTCCGACTTGTCATTTTAGCGGTTTTCATTGGAGTCTCGTTGTCAATGCTGGAGGAGGTGGATGTTGTTGTTGTTGGGGAGGAAAGGTTTTGGACTCGTTGAGAGCGACGAGGCGTCACAGATGGCGAATCCATTTCTGAGTGCTATGGCATGAGTCTCTGGGTGACTGATATTTGACTGTGATTCTGCGACCTTCTCCTGGTAAAAGAAGCCACCTAGTTCTTGTTCATGGATAGTGGCGGCGAGGGCGATTTTTGATCTTGTTGCGGCTGCTCGCGCCTATGACGTTGGGAATTTCTAGCGCCCTCGCCAAAATATGTAAAGCGTGAGGGCTGTTGTTTTCTCGGCACCAGCTATCTCCGTGCCCTCCATAATGGCCTGGGGATGGCTGGGGATGGGGTGTTTGGTTTCTAATGGAATGTGGTTAGAGTAAAGGCCCCCTCCCTCGGAAAGTTTCTCAGAAATTTCTTTCAAACTTCTTTCTCAAATTTGCAGAATTAAGCATATAATCATATCCACATTCACCATGGTTTCTACTCGTGGCCACCCCGAAGACTTGCAAGATACCCCCACCAAGGGCACCACTAAGATCGCCTCCAAGAGCAAATCAAAATGGGCGCATACGCCTTCGATCATAGTCATCGTCTGGCTCTGCGTCTCGCTGCCTCTTGTTACCTGGGACACCGGATATGTTATGATGCGTCCGCTGACGATGCCGGGAGGCTCACTTCACTGGCCTATCTGGGCGCCATATGAGCTCTATGGCAAGGTGGATTACATATACGGGTGGAAGGCTTTCAATGAACACAACGGGTTTACCTCCGCGCAAGGATTTCTAAATGTCTTGGAGACTCTGATGTATGCGTATTATTTGTACATTGTTTATGCGCACGGGAAGCCATCGAAGACGTCTACTGCCGGGATCTTAGGCCAACAGCGACTTGTTGAGGGACGAAATGGAGCTGTAGCTGTCCTTGTTGCGTACAGTGCCGCGGTGATGACCGTGAGCAAGACTGTGCTATACTGTAGGTAGAATTGGGGTCTGTGTGAATTTGGCTGATTAAGGAAAGGGATGAACGAGTATTATTCTGGATTCTCCAACATTGGCCACAACAGTTTCTCGGATCTCCTATTGCTGTGGATCATCCCCAAGTAAGTCCCGAGGGTGTAGTAGTGTTAACTGTGATTTGTGTTCAAAATCTGACTTGTTGTCCAGTGGTGCTTGGCTAGTCCTACCATCTTACATGATTTATCTGACTGCTACTGAGATTGTGCAAGGCTTAATAATTGGTTCAGGTGAAGGAAAGACTGAATAGAGGCTTTTTAAGTGGCCAAGTTTGTGGTTCAGCATTAGGCAAAGACGTTGGAACTGCCATTTAATGTATACGTTGCTGAGTGGACGTATTTTTGGTTTGAGCTCATGAAGGGGGTTTTCTTACAAGTTTAATATCCTACGTAAACTTTGAGTCTTCCCCTACCAAGGCACAGAAAGAAGGTGGAGGCTTGCCCGGCAGCTACATCCTTTTAAGCCTATTTTCTGTCAAGGGGCTTAAAGTTAGAGAAAGAGCCAGCTTTTTGAGGAATTTGAAATAGCTTGAATGTTATTGCCCATAGTAAAGCAAAGGTTGATGTTGTTTTCGAAACGAGTGATGTGTGATGAGATGGATAATCTACCTTGCCCTCAGCCAGTTCCGTTATTTGTAGGGACTAAGCCTTCAAATTATATAGTTACAAATAATGGTTGATTTGTTACCCAATCACAAACTGGCCTCGATGGCGCAGTGGTAACGCGTCGCACTTGTACGAAGTCACGATGTATTCTACTCTTGGCACTTTCGAAATGCGAAGATCCCTAGTTCAATTCTGGGTCGAGGCAAACCTTTTGGTTACGTTTTATTTTATTTTCTTCACGATAGCATCGTATCAAGTTAATCTCTTTACAAGCTGAACAACCGAGACGCAAATCTTTTTTATTCATGGGGAAACTGATCCTGTAGTTATGCTAGAGTTAGCCGAGCCGATAATTATCCAGCTCTCGAAGTGTTAGCTAAATATATTATTGTGCAGCTAACACCCCTCCCCAATTTCATAGCGATCTTGTTTGAAAGGCCAACTTGGATTGACGCTATTATAATTCGTTGGAATGGAGTCTACATTGCCAAGTCTAAGGCCAGACAATATAACTAGTAAATTTGATACCTTTTATCTTCCTAGCTGTTAGCCCACGGGAGCTTTTCCTCTTATCAGTAAACAAATAATCTACTTGATTATGATTTGCTTTAGGAAACTTGATAACTTAATTAGATTATATTTAGTTCGTCTTTTGTATAAAGTATTTAACTTCCACTCTAAGTTCCGTAAGTGGGACAAAGGTGAAATGTACGATGGGAAAATCCACCAATAGTCAGTTCACTAGATGTGGCTTCAGTCTTGAAATTCGGATACGTTCAGTATAAAACCTCCAAGTAGTCTGTCACTTATGAGGCTAAATTTCATTCTTCCTTAAGTAGTAGCGGGTTAATTGAGTCCTGCTGAATTCATGCCTTTTATACTAGGTAGATGGAACGACGAGCACGACCTTTCGTTTTACTAACGAAACACAGGCTAACGAAAAAAATCCGTCGCTAACAAGCATCTAATGGCTCATGCAGAGAGGTCTTGATTTCTTGAGTGATTAGGACTTGATGCGGCTATCGACCTTCTGGAAATAGACAAGAAAGTTGGAGCGAGCAACTACGGTTTTTACATATTTAACTATCTTCAACTGAGTCAGTATCCAAAATCCGGGGATAGCACTTAGTCACGAAGAGTAGGGAAAACATGATCTAGTGCGATCTAGAAGGGGGGAGGAAGGCTGGCGTAGATGTAGAGCATAACTCTCGCATCATAAATTGAGAATATGGTCAATGCTCTGTACAACCGTCCCTGTAAGTATCTAGGCATGGAGAAAAAGCTTAACCTATAATATTCTAATTCTTATTAAATGAAGAACCCCCAACAGCAAACCTGAAGGCCCGAGGCCTAATAAGTAATCAAGACAGAGAACTACGCAGTGTACTCCTGAATAATGGGTTTCAACCGAGCTCGAACGAAACCTCTCGACTTTGCGCCTGGATGCTGAAGACTCCCTCTCCCCGTTGGCCCCGGAAGCTTTATATAAATAATCGATTGTTATGGCGACAATGTGAGAAGTGGTATTTGCCGCCTTTTGGAAGCTCGGTTTCTCTGAAGGCTTATTTTCTATATCGTGCTTGTTGAGGGGTGCCCTAAAAGAATGGCCCTACGATAAAAGACAAAAAAGAGTTCTAGAATTCAAAGTAATAACGACAAGAAAAGTAAGTTGTGAAGTAGAGTCTTCTTCCGACGTGGGTATTGAGCAACAAGATACCTACAGTATCAAGAGACTGGCCGGCCCCCCCTTTTGTTAAACAGCAGATCAAGTGGTACTTCTTCGGGAGCAAGCAGAGACGTACTTGACTCGAGAGGTTTACTGGGTTGGCCGGACTGAAACCACATGAAGGAATAAATTCAAAGATAGCTAGCTAGTGCACAGGGATTACTGTAGCTAAGATTGGAATATGCTTCGAATGCTAGGATCAAGTCTATGTGTGAAGAGTCGGCCATAAACGCTGTCACTGCATAGAACTTCGGAAGTTAGAACGGACAAACCCAACCTAGACATTTCTTTGTTGACCGCCACCTCTACCAACTGCACAGCGGTGGATTGGTGGAAAGGACAGCACATCCCCCTCCACCCCCATCTCAACAATATTCGCAGGCGACCTGCCTTTTCTCCAAAGTGGCGATACAATGCTTAGATGAAGTTTGGAAAAGGCTCAGGGGCTTTGTCCGGAAATCCTTCTCGGCCCTGGCCGCTCCGAATGACTCGGAGATTCCTCCCCAAGTCTCAAACGCAATGGCATCAAACTCATTTGCCAAATCCCTCTCTGGTTGCCGGGTTCAGATTCCGAAATAGAAGCTGGAGAAAGGGCGCGTCTCCTTCCCGAAATACAACCAGGCGACCGAGGGAGATCTGACTAGGCGGCGCGGGTCTCCCCTCTCCCCTGATTAGACCGCCAGTCGCAGATTTGCTCATGATCCATGGAGATGGGAGAATATTGACACCAGATGGGGGGTTAGGGGCGGCGTGTAAGGACCGGGGCCACGACTATCGCTCAATCAGTCAGACGATTAATATCGATTAACTGATAGCGATAGGGCTTGTGGACGGGAGACGTTGAACCACGGGAGACAATCTGTTTTATACTGTCTTTCGGTCTCTGGAGTCCAACCGACGAGTGATGGGAATCTGGGTGACGCTGGAAGAAGACTCCCGGTATGAAGCACTGTGTCGATTCCAATGGCACCGCTTCCATTAACTATTCACAGTGCATTTCATTCATTTGGGGGTCTCTAGCCATGCAGACAGTGGCGGCCAATTCCATTTTTCATCGAAATTTGATGAGCAACCAGTACGTACCGTGTAACGGACCAGGACGCCCATCGATTGCCGTTCGAAGCCCTTGGCCCCGACGGCGAGACCCTGGCCGGATAGGAAGTGAAGATGAAAGATCGCTAGACGATTGTTTTGCCAAGTTCTGCCGACTCAGGGGGGGAACGGCGAGAGATGGAGGGGGGAACGGAGAGGAGATTGGATATCAGACTATCCAGGGCCGCTAATTAAAAATGTTCCTGCAGTAGCGTCAAGGCGACGCGGCTGCAACCCACCACAAGAGCAGAAACAACACTTCACTCGTCAAGATCCAGATGCCCCAGTCTCAAGCTCCCAAGTGATAAGTGACAAGGCTCAAGGTTAAGGGTCAAGACTGTCAAGGCTCAAGTCAAGGTTTGGAGGCTTAATCAAGTCTCAAATTTCAATGCCCAAAGCTTCAACTCTTCCGGATCCCATCACAGGGTTTTTGTTTCGGGCCTGGGGGCTCTTCTTCTTCTTTACCCACTTCGGTGGTCAACGCGAAACAATCGCCATCGAACCCCATTGACGACTCTGCTGCTTGATTGGTGGCGTCTGTTGTTTCTGCTTTTTCATCGTCTTCTTCTCCCTCTTCTCGGTTGATATCATGTATGCTATGCACTTGAAGCAATCCCCTGGGTGGCACGCCGCGCTGCTCGCGGTAGTCTGGTGTCGATATGTTGATTTCTGTGCTCCATGTTGTGCTTTGCTGTGCTCTATGATTGTTCTCTACTGTTCTGTGTGCTCTGTGTGTCACCATGTACTTCCTTGAACAAGCCCCCTCTCATTCTTCTTCGCCCACTAAAATTACCCTCGTGCTCCCCACCTGCTTTCCCTCGTCCCTCCTGCAGGATTGCCGCCAACAGACAGACTGCTGCATGGTCCCCATGCTAGATGTCGAAATGAGTGCCACTCTCGCTGTTCACTGGCTAAATTAGGTGACGGCTTCTTTTTTCCCTGCGGTGTCCATTTGTTTAATCTCCCCGAACTCTTTATATGCATCACCCGCCCTCCAACATGTCTTCTTTTCTCATCAGCCAAACAGCCAAATCTCCAATTACCATCATCTTCTTGATCTCTTGACTTCGGTCGTCCATTCTTTTAAAGAAACTCGCGTATTCTTCTACCGCTCTTCAGCAAACCAACGAAACTCACCCTTTCAAAAATCCCCAATACCAAGATCAAGATGCAATTCTCAATCATCGCCGCTGCCGTCATGGCAACCGTTGTCTCTGCCCAGAGCACCAGCACCGACGTAAGTATCTATCGCAGCAAATGCGTCCTTCGAGGCGAACTAGCAACTAACCGACACCCAAATAGTACATCACTGAAGTCGTCACCAAGACCCAATGTGCTGCCTCTATCACCAACTGCCCAGCTCGCTCCACCATTGTCAGCACGACCACTTACCCCGTCGTTGCCGCCAGCAGCATCCCAGTTGTCTACTCCAACTCCTCATCGAGCGCCGCTGGTGTCACCTCCGTCCCCGTTGTTGCTACCTCCGTCCCCGTCAAGGTCGCCACCTCGGTCGAGACCTCCGCCGCCGGTGTCCTCACCTCCTCGGCAGCCGTAACTGTTGTCACCATCTCTACCTGCGTTCCAACTGTCATCTACTCAACCGTCACTGTTGCTCCCACCACCAAGGCTCCAGCTGCGTCATCCACCGGCACCATCTCATACGCACACAACGCCACGTAAGTAATAAAAGCTCCTGGTATGTAGAAGCGGTTTCTAACAAACTCCTAGTGCACCAGCTGCCACAGCCACCCCATCCAACGTCTTCACCGGAGCTGCTTCCAGTGTTCAAGGCTCAGTCCTCGTGGCCTTCGCCGGCCTCGCTGCCTTCATCTTCGCATAAGTCATCTCTTGTATTTGAAGCCTGACTCAACCGGTCTTCAATCAGGCTATGGCTTTAACGACTATGAAGGGCTTGACGTTTATACCTTAGAATCTGGATCGCATATCCGCGGCTAGATTTACATTTATGTAATTTCTTAATTCAGGGCTTGGGCTGGCTAGCCGGTGTTCATATTTGGGGTCGTGTGTCAACGAGTTTTGCTTGTGCATATGAACGGAAGCGGTTGAACCCTCCATTTTGGATAGCTTGTTAGCATTAGAACAGTCGTCCGAAATCCAATTTCCCGATAAATATTCAATTCTTTGTTTGGCTATTTCTGACTTGGTATCTCTTTGTCTAACGTGCTTAACTTTGGTGGAATCTAGAACCTTCAAAGCCGCGCGGTTTCGACCGAAAGGTTTTCTGTCTAATTTCCACCGGCTATCATGCTTCATTTAAGAACCCTGTGTTTCCACTGATAATATAACCCACCCTTGTTGCACATGGGCATCTTGAAACGTGCCGCAGGCTAAATTGCAAAGATAAAGTGGGGGTAAGGAAAGCAGTAATCATGGCGACGGTGAGTCGATGATAAACACCAGCTCAACGCTCGAGACTGCTCATCGATGCCTCCAAACTCCCAAGCACACAGAAGCTCGGAAAATGATATAATACATAAAATCAATTCCAGGATGTCGCCGAAAAAGATCACGGGTAGATCCGGTCAGCCAAGCAAGGCGGCTTGGGAACCCAAGGCTGCTCTCTGCAGGTTGGGAAAAGGTGTTGGTGATCTTCTCTCCTCATTTTCCTTATTATCATTCTCATTCTCATTATCACTATTGTCCAGATAGAATCCAGAATCCAGACCTCTCTATCCGGAGAATTTCCCTTGGCTAGCAAGAATGACGGTTCCCAGCAGCAGATCTTTTGCGTGGGCTCTTGCAGCCAAGACCATCCTCTGCATGAACTTGTCGCAAATGCCGTGCAGCCTGGAGTTCACGGCCTTTTCGCCAATCTTCTCGCCTGATCTTGAATTCAGCGTTGCTAGACATGTCGAATATATATCCTCAACAAAAGATTCGATGGGATCTATGTCCTCCAACCCACCCCACCCCACCCCAACAGGGTCATTCGATGTATTCCGACCTGTGTATCGACTGGATTACGTCAGAGCTCGCTACCACGATTATGACCATACCATGCCTTCATCTGAGCGACCTGCGTGGGTGGGCGGCCGCTCTCAGCCTCCAGATCTTCATCCAATATGTCTTTTTCTCCTATGCTGTTGCGTTGTGGTCTTGACAAGGGTCGTTCCGAGACCTCTTAGCGATATTGGCCATTATCATTATCCATCTTCGAGAGATCGAAGAAACTTATCGCCACAGCATCCTCCGACTGCCTCCCGTCACTGCTCTCCCGGTTCCGTCGGTCTAATTCCCAACATACTTTCCTATCTTCCCTTTGCGGTCTCAAGTCACGCTCGGTGAATTGGAACGGCGGACACGCAATAATGGACGAGCATGTGAATGACACGTTTACGGGGCCCCGGACTACGGAATGGAGTGGAAGCAACTATGTTGTCCCGGGTCGCCCGGCAACACTTTCTCCTGCAAATCTCAACGACCCTTCACTTTATCTCTCGGACGAAGAGATGGACGACCTCGAGGAGTCGAAGATGACGGATGAGGATGCCCAGTCGCTTCTGGGCCCATCGATTAGCCTCTCTGCTACACGCTTACGGTCGCCCAACACCCCGGCCATTGAAAAAGCGGCCGCGATAGAAGAGCTAGATGGTGGTGGGCTCTTTGATAGTGATGTGGAGACTCCTCCGCTACAGACAGAAGTAGGTGTGTCTGAGGCGGTTCCAAAGTACGAGGTTTCCAGTCGACTCGATCGGCCAGATCTACCTGTCAAGGAGCAACCGCCATCTCAGCCTGTAGGTCAGAACGAAAGCTTGTCGCTGGGAAGATTGCCCTCTCCAAAGCTTGAGGGGCGCCGGACTTCTACACAAAGTCATGCTGGTAAGTGGTCTAGACGCTCATTTTACTTATATCGCCATTTTCACGTGCTTGAGTTAATCCCTTGATGTTTTTAACGAGTATACCTACCCTTTGATATTATCAGATTCTGACTCTTTGTAGGACCGAAAGATGCAAGAAGCCAATCTGCACTCCATGGTGTCTTCAATCATCAAAGAAATCGATCACTATCTGGTGGTGCTGAGGCTCTCCGAAAGCTGCTTCCCAAAAATTTACCATCTATGTCACAAGTTGGAAATCTCTTTAGCTCGTCAAGTACTAACCAGAAGACCAAATTTGGTCTTTTTGACGACCGCAAAAACTCGGAAAATGCTGGATCCTTTCGTTTGGCAATCTCTCCGACCTCTGGAGGGTCACCGCAGCATCAAAATGGTGGTTTCGAGCCAATAAAAGCTCCGAGGCCACAAACTCAATCGGGTGAGAAAATATCTGCTGGAGCTCTACCTAGGCCGAAGGTGCTTCGTCGAGTGACATCGGATGACTCTTTGCTCTACCATACACTTTCTAGGGCTTCTTCTCTAGGAGACGATACACGCTTCGAGAAACAACAAGAGCAAGTAAACTCACGTGTCAAGGCCATAAGAGATTCTCTCCAAGACAGGTCTGGGTTCAGGATGCCACAGATGCCTAGTATACCAAGTATGCCAAACTTCACCCGCTCACCCAGTTTTGGTTTTGGTTTTAGCATGAACTTTTTGAATTCCACCAGCTCCAGCGTTAATACCGGATTCAAGCCAGAAACTGATGGGAATCCAGAAATACTGCCAGGGAATATCGTGCGGAAGTCCACACCTCCTGTCTCAAGACCAGCTCTAACACCAGCCATGGTTGGTGCGGCTGTCTCGAGACCGGATGCTGCCATTGAAAATGCGAGAACGATATCCGAGGGACCAAGTTCAAACTCTTTAGATCGAGCTATGGAATCTTTGACGGGAGACATAGTGATTATGGGTGGGTATCGAGGATCGATTCTTCGTTCAACCAAGACAAAACGACAGCTGTGGGTTCCAGTCAAGGTTGGGCTGAATATACGCAAAGTTAACTTGGAAGTTGGACTTGAACCAGAAGACGAGGAACGGATGGAGGAAGAGATCTACGCTTCAGGGATGTTACAAAATATTGGACCTGTCGACATTAGTAAAAGGTTGTTCAAGCGACTATCCGAGTGCGAGAATACGAGAACAGGAAAATTAAGAGTATGGGATTACGGCTATGACTGGAGGTTGAGTCCACACCTTCTGGCTCGGAAGCTCACTGAGTTTCTTGAAAAGCTTCCATCGAACTTGCCATCAAAAGACGGCACCTCAAATACAAATCCAGGCGCATTCGTTATTGCTCACAGTCTAGGTGGCTTGATCACCCGTCATGTAGTCAACCATCGTCCTGAACTTTTCTCTGGGGTGGTATATGCAGGAGTCCCACAAGCCTGTGTGAATATCTTAGGTCCTCTCAGAAACGGAGATGCTGTTCTTCTAAGCTCAAGGGTACTTACTGCACAAGTCAACTTCACCTTAAGGACGAGCTTTCTGCTGCTTCCAGAGGATGGCCATTGTTTCATTGACATCAACACAAAGGAATACTATCCTGTTGATTTCTTCGATATCAACGAATGGATCAAGTATCATTTGACTCCTTGTTTGGATCCACCATTACCCCCAAGGAATCGGCAGTTAGGAAGCATAAGCGGCATATTGAATAAATCTGGAAATTTCTTGTCTCTCTCACAACCAAGAAGGCGTCTCACATTGAATAGTGATGATGACCAAAATCCAGCCGACATCGCCCCTGACGCTGTTGACTCTAATCAATCGGATGCATCCCGATCGCAGTCACCCCTTACTAAGACAACTCTTGTAGCAGACGCATTTCGAGGAGCAGGTGGCGGTACCGACAGAACACTAGCCCCACAGATGAGAGGAAATTCAAACCCAATCAGCAAAGGCCAAAACACAAACCAATCCGTCTCAACGGCCGTAACCATCCCTCGAGATAAGGCCATAGAGTACCTCCGTCGCACCTTGGCAGAAACCAAAAAGTTCAAACAAGAACTCCATTTCAAGCCCGAGCTGTCAGAAACAAACCGCTACCCCCCATTGGCACTGATATATGGGAAATCGATCCCGACGCTATTTGGCGCAAAGGTAGATGGCAGGGCGGGCATCCCATGTTCGGATTCGTATGATAACCTCGCTTTTGCGAGCGGGGACGGGGTGTGTCTTGCGAGGCAGGCGATGTTGCCAGAGGGGTACAAGGCGGTTTATGGGGGGAGGATTTCCAGTGACCGGGGGCATGTGACGTTGTTAGGGGATTTGAACGCTGTTGGAAGGGCGATGGAGGCGGTGCTTAAGGGGAGGGCGAAGGGCATTGGGCTTGGACTTGGGGGTGTGAAGAGCGGTGGGGTGTGAAGTGGAAGTGAGTGATATTGAGTAAATGCTGTGGGGAGTAGAGAAGCAGTGCTGATGGACGTGCCGGCTGAGCCGGCAAGTGATATGATGAGATTGGATGAAGGTGTATGATAAAATAGATAAACCCGACCATTTTGGGCCTTGGATATTACACATAGCATGGCGCTAGGAAAGACTGGAAATGAAACTTTTTCGTACTTTACTCTTTAACGTTTAGTATAATGCCTCGATAATTCAACGTCTTCCGTATTCCATGTCCTCCGGATGAAAAGTTCCTGTATAACGGAACACTTGATTTAACTTGGTTTAGCTTGGTTTAGACTAGTAGGAGGGAGATAAAATGAGCAAAATACCTAAAAATCTATGCAGCAGATATGTGTTTATAGTCCACAGTGAAACCTTTGTATAAAAATATTATCCTCAGCCATATTGTTAAAATTTCCTCTTCTGGAGAAAGAGACTTCTTCACAAGTTACCTCTAAAGATGCTTTTTCCAGACCTCAGGCGCATTCTTGTAAGGAAGGCCCCTGGTGAAGGCTTATATTATTTTTCTCTACTATATAGTAATAATGTGAAGGAGGAGACTATGGATTTCAACCTTGAAATCTGAAAAATATGATATCGGTCCAGAATTGTAGGAACTGTACTAAGCCTTGAGGTATGTGAGAACTTGGGCCGAGTGGCGAGACTTCACCAGTAGTTTTGGGACTTAGTGTGTTCAAGTTCAAAAGATGTATTATTCGAACAAGTATAATGGACTATATTACGAGCTTTAACTATAAATAGCAGCAAATATGTACATAATTGCATCATCTTCCGCGATGAATCATGTGCCTGACAAATGTCTAAGTTCTGACTGTAGTAGGTATATGTTCCTTAGAACGTAGCTTCGAATTTCCCATCAAGCTCCACAATCTTATCTGCCGCCTTCTTGTAGCCCGGCTCATTCTGCAACCTATCAACGTAAGCGGACAGCTTCGTGAACTTGCCCATGCCCATCTTCTCTCCTCCTGCGATGAGAGGAAAGCTCAACATGATATCCGCACCGGTGAGGTTGGGCCCGCAGAGGTAGCCGCCCCCATTTGGCGCCGTGTCGAGTTGCTGCTCGAGAAATGCAAAATGAGACATGAGGTTCGGGGTTATGAAGGAGGAGAAGATGTTTTTGGAGATGGCCTTGGTGATGGGGCGGATGAAGAAGGGGACGGGGGCGTCTTTGATTTCTGGGATGTTTGTTAGGAGGATGTAGAGATGAGAGGGGGGGGGGTGAATAATTACGAAGGCCGATCATGCCAGCGATCATGAATTGCATTAGATTCCCCTCGGCATAGTTCATAAAATATCGGAACCTCGTCCATTCTTCTGTCTCTCCCCCCACCTTGCCTTCTTCGCCTTCCCTCCACCGCTTCGGCAATAGCGTGCTCCCATTTGCGAAGTGATCCAAGAGGTACTCAACGATGAAGGCGCTTTCTGCGATTACGATAGGCGTGGAGGAGCCGGGGGCCGTGATGGAAATTACTGGGGATTTCCCCAGTGGGTGGATAGCTTTGAGTTCTGGGGGAGCGAAACGTGTGACTTTGTCCCGGTGGAAGATCTCGAGCTCGTAGGGGAGGTGAAGTTCTTCTAGGAGCCACAGGATACGCTGGCTGCGAGATCGATCAAGCCTGGGAGAGTCAATTGAGGGACAATTTCTAAAATTGAGTAATAGTTACCAGTAAAGCTTGACTTTGGCTTGCTCCGGTGCAGATTGCTCCGGTGTAGAGGTCGACATTGTAGATTAGAGATAGTGGAAGAAGATAAAGAGAGTATGGAGCCAGGAGATTTGGCTGCAAGAGATATTTATATAGAGAATACCTACGGTAGAAAGAAAGAAAAATATATACAAGTTTTGCGGGCAAGGGAGAGGGTTCACTATGCAACTGTCGTATACTGTAGCCCCTCTCTTTTGACCCCATGTAGCCGGGTGCATGTGGTTCTTCCGCCGCCTTGGCATTAAGCACCACGAACCTCAAATGCACAACGACCATAGCAACTAACAGGCAATCGAAGTACGAACGCCAACGAACATCATCATGGCGGGCGATCACGGACATCATTGTAAGCTCAATTGCATACATGGCCGAACGGGCAGTGCTAATAGGCAATTATAGCTCTTGCGCTCGACCCGGCGTTGGAAAGATGGAGGAGTATGCTAAGCTCCCTTCCCCCCTCCGATGGATCGAATGATGTTGATTGAATCCAGACATGACTGTAAATCGACACAAGTACTTTAGATGGACTGGTCGGACCGCAAGAATCGTCTTCGCATATGCTGTGGTGGTCCCGGCCCTCTTTGGCGTCTTGGCTTATTCAACCGACGTGAGGATATTCTAGGAATTGCAATCAATCTTTGCTAACTATATGTAGGGCAAATACAGCCTGAGGGGAAAGAGGAGAGGAGACACCATTGTGGATTATTGAATGGAGTGAATGCTGGTTGGGCTGCTGGTGCTGATGCTAAGCTGTATATACAGTACCTAGGAAATGGAATGGATTTTGACTGCGCTTTGATGCTGAAATGAAATACAATGCTGGAGCGGCTTTTACGTGAACAATTTGAGTGCTTCCCTCCGATCGGATCGGACACTTTTGGTTAACAGTGTCAAACTATATTTTGGTAGGATGAAGGAGGACCTTTGGAGAGGTTGATGGATACTTCAGATGCAGGTGATATTTCACTGTAAAAAGCTATTGACATACTCTCACCTGCTGATTCAAACAATTCCGAGTTAGAATGGACGAGAGTTCAAGTTGTCAGTCGGATCATTAGCTTGCGTCTATCAATATCTACCTCTACCTGCTCCAAAGCCTCTCCCTCTCCCACCACTACCTGGACCCTCGGGTAGCCGCTCTCCTCTCCTCCACTCTCCAGTTGGAACAAACCCAGGACCAAAGTTTCCAGCGCCTCTACTACCTCTCCCTCTGAATCCCCCAAATCCATTCTCTCTTGGCCCCATTCCCCCGCCTCGCCCTCCAAAGTCCGAACCCCTCCCTGCTCCAAACCCACCACGAGCAGGACCAGCTGGAGGAGGTGCCACACTTCCATTCTCCATTGGCGGCATAATAGCACAAGAAACGTAATCCCCAATCACAAATCTAGCATCCTGCAATGTCTTCTCGGGTTCGCCCCCTAACGGACCAGCCATTGGCCCACCACCTACAATTGCAGCCTCTTCCTCATCGGGCAAAATCCCAGGACCGCCATCCCCTATCACAACGCTACCGAGATCCTTCATCATATACCTGCCTGGCCCAGACGCTGCAGAGCTTCTTGTATCGGGGAATATAAGCCGGAATGCTAGACGCGTGCCAATTGCGGGATCAGGGAGGATGGTTGGTAGAGCAGATGCGAGAAGGTGTGAAAGTTCGCGGAGAGTACATGTTGGCCACGTATAGATCTGGAGATGCGGAGGGAGATCCGTGGATGCGCTGAACTCTTCGAGTCTATGCGACGGTTAGTTGTATGGCGCGTACCAAGGTGACAAGGCTGAGGTCTATTTACCTATTGAATCCACCGGTTCTATAAAAGAGCTTGAGGTGAAAGGGCGTCGTAGACTGACGATCGGTCTTTTCTGGAGGTGATGCCATAGCTAAACACGGTGCATGCGTGATATTGAATGGCTTAAATTATTGAAGCATTATATATTGTGAAGTATCGAGGTCAAGCGTTGGCGCAAAAAGTTGAGTTCAAGGACCCGAGGGCGTCACCTAAAATTTGGCGATCTTCAGCCTCGCTCCTTGATTCACCTTTTCTCTCCATTTTCACCATTTACTTTGTAAATCACAACTACACGCCCGAATCTCTTATTTGGAATCATCATCGACTTCGTTATAATCGTCTCGCGGAAGATATAACGATTCACTAGGACATTCTCCGTCCTACTGCGCTCAAGGTTAGCGACCGAGCGGGATTCTGAACAGCACCAACTTTCCACCTCTCGATTTCCCGTTTAATACAGAAACCAAAGCTCCCAAGCTAGTATAAGATTACCGCCATTATGGATTTCGCGTCTCTGATGGCTAATGCGATCTCCAAATCGCAGCCTAAAAAAGATGACGCCGCTGAAACGTCTAAGAAATACGTGAAGCGATCCGATATCGAGGCTGAACGCCGCGCAAAGTACCTCGTAGAACAAAAAAGGATTGAAGCCGAGAAGGAAACAAAGTTAGCACAGAAGCGCAAACGAGAGGACGATGAAGCCGAAGCAAATCGGATACGGGAGGAGAAGCGGCGCAAGCTTGCTGAGGAGTCAAAGAGACGGAGAGAGGAACAGGAGGCAGAGGAGGATAGGGCAAGGAGGAAAAGACTGGGCCTGCCCGAGCTAATTAAGGAGACCAGCGAAGAGGTTGAGGTGGACGATATTAAAGACGAAGAACTCGTGAAGAAGTTGAGGGAGTTAGGACATCCCGTTATTCTATTTGGGGAGAGTCACAAACAAAGATTGGCAAGATACAGGAAAGCTAGCGTCGTGATGACGACAGGACCTATTCCCACATCTCTAGAGCTGGTGGAAGAGAAGGACATGAAGGTCGATAAGATGCCCGAGGATCCCGAGGCTAGGAACTTCTTGTTCAGGCAGTTGGCTTCCTACTTCACAATGGTTTTGACCGAATGGGAGTCTGCTTTGGCAAAGGAAGGAAAGAGAGATACATTTGCTAGTAAGGCGGCTTATACAGCTATGGTCCAAAGCAAGGAGAATATGACACCAGTAAGTCCCACTCATAACGTGAGGTAGAAGCACTCTTAGCTAACATATATCAGCTATTTCGGAAATTCGAAAAGGGTGATATCGATGAAGGGGTTCTAGAGCCCATAGTCGAGATTGTGAAAGCGGCACAAGAAAAAAGATATGTCGATGCTAACGATGGCTACTTACGTTTGAGTATTGGCAAAGCAGCTTGGCCTATTGGAGTTACTATGGTTGGTATTCACGAACGTAGTGCACGGGAGAAGTTACATGAGAGTGATAAGGGACACGTCATGGGGGACGAAATTACGAGAAAATTCTTGCAGAGCATCAAGAGGTGCTTGAGCTTTGCTCAAATTAGGTGGCCGCCAGAAGATATCAGACAGCTGATGGGTTGAAGCATCGAGTGCCAGACTCCGAGTTTCTATGATGGACTCCTTTATACATACGTATCACATGTTCATGATTGCGAGTCGAAAGCATTGTAAAATATCTAAGTCTTTAAACAAACATAATCTTGGGCTTCTCATAAATGGCCAACTTTTCTAAGATTCTAGGAATAGGTCCATGAGTATTATGACCCCTCTACTGAAAGTAACTATAAAAATATACCTAGTCTTAAGGTAAGAAAACTACTAAGTAGTAAAACACTATTGGTCTTCTAATAAGCCACACATGAAGATCGCCCGGCATACCAAAGTTTAATGTTATTTTTGGGCGTTTAGTGACCCCTCCACCTAAGATCTTGCGGATGTTTCTTCTTTTTGGCTATATTATGAAAATATTTTATCAAATGAAACTATCATTTTACTATGCTAATTAAAGACTTTAAATGCAAGTTATTCTTTTTTTAAGTAGAACAAGCGGAGGAGCCAGTAGAATTCTAGTATCAAAGTTGAGCTGCGACACCTTTGCTTTCCTGTGACATTCGCTTTCCCTGACGAGAAGCGAAGCGCAACAGACGGGGAACCGGCATTGACAATCAAATATAAAAAATCTACCTTTATAAAAGCCCCTTAGGAACCAGAAAAAGTTAAAATATAATATTGATCTCCGTAAAATTTTCATAATTGTTAGGTTTGGCTGGTTTTCAAGGTAATAGCTCGAGTCACGTGCATATCATATTGTATCCATGTCAAAAATTTCGCTGGCCAAAACTTCACCAGCGCTTTCCCCAGGACAGATTCCTGCAAGTCAATCCGAACACAATTTCAGCAATCCTAAAAGTGGAAAGCTCTTACAGCGACATATTGATACACGCTCGAGTGTAGCAATTGATACTATGTCTCTCTACTATGAGGCTGCAGATCTCTTGACTGCACCTGCCAACTCAGGCGGTAGTTTAAAGTCGAGGATATTTAGCAAAAAGGACTTGAAATCGCAACCTTCTCAGATATATGCGTTGGCTATTGAATCCTCCAAATGGAGCTCGGTGTTGAAAGAAGTGGTGGGGAATGCAGATATTTTACGACTGGAGCGGAAGGCAAGGCTACCTGGAACATCAATTGAAACTTTATTAACTTTTATTCTCTAGCTGACGCCAGTTCTATCTATTCTTCTCGTTCATGACCTTCTCCTGGCAAAGAGAGGAATTGCACTCCCAGCAACACATGGCCTCCGGTCTGCAGTTGAGCGCCACAAAGGCCGACTTCAAGCAGAATTTACCAAGGCCAGAATTCGAAGGAAGTTAAGTTCCGTTGAGGCCCTCAAAGCTTTTGTAGAGGAAGGTCTCGAAAATGCAGGTGACGCGTCAGGAGCACCATATCCTCGTTGGGTACGGATCAATACTCTAAAGACCACCTTGGAGGACCAGCTTAAGACTACCTTCGCCGGTTTGAAGCGTGTCAGCGCAGTCGAGCATGTGAGAAAGCGAGGTTCAAAAAGCCTGTTCGTTGACGGACATATTCCGAACTTGGTGGCTCTATCGCCAGACGTTAATCTCACGAAGAGCGAAGCCTACAAGTCTGGAGCCATAATCTTTCAAGATAAGGCTTCTTGCTTTCCGGCATATCTACTTGACCCTCTGCCCCAAGATGCCGACATCATAGATACATGCTCGGCGCCAGGTAACAAGACTACACATATTGCTGCTATTCTGCTCAGTCATAACCACAAATCGGATAAATGCTCGCAGACAATTCACGCATTCGAAAAGAACAAGGGGCGAGCCGAAACGCTTGAAAAAATGGTGAATTTGGCTGCTTCAAACACCTGGACGAAGCTTCATCCTGGACAAGATTTCTTGAAAACAGATCCAGCCTCGCCTACATTCAAAAATGTTGGGGCCCTTCTGTTAGACCCAAGTTGCTCGGGGAGTGGCATCATTGGTCGTGATGAGATGCCGGAGCTTCACTTACCTATCCAGAAGCAAGCTGTCGCCTCGAGCAAGCCGCAGAAGAAAGGTGGCAAGCCCCAGGAGCTCAGCAGGGAGACCAAAAAACGGAAACGAGATGATCTCGAGCCCACAATGGATATCATGGTCGATGACGATGGCGAAGTTACAGCAGTCAGTTCGGAGATTGATTTGAGAACTCGGTTAGAAGCGCTATCAAAATTCCAACTTGAGCTACTTATCCACGCTTTTAAATTCCCAGCAGCTAAAAAGATTACGTATTCGACATGCTCTATTCATGCCGAGGAGAACGAATCGGTCGTCCGCAAAGCCCTCGAGGATCCAGTTGCAAGAGAAAGAGGCTGGAGGTTGCTAAAGCGTGAAGAGCAGGTCAGTGGTCTGAGGGAATGGCCGGTTCGAGGGGTTCTGGAAGCAGCGGGTGGAGATGAGGAACTCGCAAATTCTGTCATCAGGGCGAGAAAGGACGACGAGCATGGAACAATGGGATTCTTTCTTGCTGGTTTTGTTAGAGACGAAAATCTCCCGGTCGACATCGACATGTTAGCCGCCCGAGATCTCACGGGAACCCCTGTGAAGGCACAGCATGGAGAACAGACCCAGAGCGATACCAGAGGAGATGGTGCTGCTGAAACGACGCCCCTCAAGGAAACTTTAGTCGACCAAGGTGACGAAGATGAGTGGGGTGGAATTGAGGACGACAAGATCACCCCAGATCCTCTCCACGATGTAACTACCCCCGGGGTATTGCCGACCTCTTCAAGCGCCAGCAAGCAAACGGTCAACAAGCACGCATATAATGCTATCAAGAACCGGCAACAGCTGGCTGTTAAGCCTCAGAAGAAGCGAAGGAAGGGCAAATCTTCTAGCTAGAGTTCTCTTGGTGCATCCGAGATGCCCAATTTGCAAATGGATTGTTCTTGACTCGCTTATTTACTCTACGAGGACTTCCCTTCTTTTTCTATTGTCTCCTCAGCTGTGTTTGGTTTCTTTGTTTGGTCGGTTTATTCGTACTTGTCTTGGCTTGATACTTGGCGAAGTCCCTGCGGGAAAGTGGATCAACGCTATCGGTGCCACCCGAAGCCCTGCATTAGCCCTACTGACTGCTATACATACGCAGTAATAATCTAGAATCATTCTCGAGTTCTAGGTTCCAAACAGCAGATCCCAATCATTGCAAGTGTGACAGTCATAGGGGGTTAAGGGTGCTCTATCTCTGCTTCACGCCATCCAACTCTCATCAACCCTTTCGATCCTCCTAAGCGGCCGGGTGAATGTTTTCCTCTTACTCTCGTGAGTACCCAAGGGCGTACAAGTGTTGCAAGTGCCTTGGATTTATAATCCCGCGATGCACGGACGACGAAGGGGTCGGGATGACGGCACTGACGGCACGTTTTTCACGTTTTCCTCGACCCAAGTGGTTTGCAGTCATGACAGCCGCTCCTATGATCGGTAATAATCCGGCCAGAAATGGCCTTAGCCCCGTCTAGTGCAGGGGTTTATGCAAAATATGTGCACGCTTCTTCTTGGGATGAGCTGCTCCCTATCCCAAAGATTGGAAAAAGCATCTCATTTTCTAGGCGGTAAGGAAATATATGTGGGCAGGTCGAATAGTTGTATTGGTAATTATTTCGACCTCTTGCCATGTCGACCTTTGCGCTTTTCTCTCCCTCTCATACTCAGTATACCACTTCTCTCTGGTTTGTCTCCAATATCTTTCGGTCTTCTCTGAATTCCTCCTCTCCTCCCCTCGTTTTCTCTGCGTCTTTCTTTTCGTTCCTAGGACCACAATAACCATGAAACAGCCGGCTTCCTCCTCCTCGTCGATAACGCTCGATGGCACATTTCCGAGGCGCGATGTAGAGGCTCTGAAGAGGCCTCAGCAAAAGGCGTCGCATTGGTCGCTGGTATGGGATCAGACCCATGTGACTCCCGAAGTCATCGATTGGCCATACCATGGCCATGGCACCGAGGAGAGTCCCTATATTGTAGAGTACATTGAGAATGATAGGAGGAATCCCATGCTCTGGCCCATGTGGAAGAAATGGGCCATTACACTCTTGGTAGCCTGGGTGGGTTCTACGTATTTCACGCCTCCTCTTCATTCTGCAGACGCTCTGGGTTGGGACCCATACTAACGGGATTGGCAGGCCACTTTGGCAGTAGCGTTCGTCTCGTCAGCATATAGCGGTTGCGTGGGAGGAATATTAAAGTCGTTTAATACGAGTGAAGAGATTGTCACGCTGGGGATATCCTTATTCGTCCTGGGATTTGCCATCGGCCCTCTTCTGTGGGCGCCGGCGAGTGAATTATATGGGAGACAAGTTCTCTTTATCGGGACCTATGCCGTGCTCACGGCGTTTAATGCCGGGGCGGCTGCTTCCAAAAATATCAAAACTCTGCTTGTCTTGCGCTTCTTTGCCGGTGCTATTGGTTCCTCGCCGTTGACGAATGCCGGAGGTGTTATCGCTGATATGTTTCCTGCCTCGCAGCGAGGGTTGGCCATGAGCGTTTTTGCGGCAGCGCCCTTTCTCGGTCCAACTGTTGGTATGTTGCTTCCTCCATGAACTCCTACTTGTTGACATTTAGAGCATTACCAACTCTTTCTAGGTCCGGTTGTTGGGGGCTTCCTAGGTGAGACCGAGGGCTGGAGATGGGTCGAAGGTGTCATGGCAATCTTCACCGGGACCCTCTGTATCATTGGATCCCTTACGATCCCCGAAACATACACACCGGTTATCCTCCGTCGCCGGGCCGAGAAACTTTGCAGACTCACCGGCAAGGTATACAAATCCAAACTAGAAGTCGAGAAGGGAAAAAAGTCCGCCGGAAAGGTTCTCAAGATTGCGCTCTCTAGGCCTTGGGTATTGTTGTTCCGAGAGCCTATCGTCTTGCTTCTCAGCATCTACATGGCTATCATTTATGGCACACTCTATATGATGTTTGGCGCTTTCCCGATCGTCTACCAGCAAGAGCGCGGCTGGACCCCTGGTATTGGGGGGTTGGCATTCGTTGGTGTCATGGTGGGTGAGCTCATCGCGGTTTCGTATTCCATCTGGGACAATAAGCGCTATCAGAGGATCGAGGCTGAGAACAATGGTGACGCTCCTCCCGAAGCTCGGCTTCCGCCCACGATGCTTGGCTCTGTTTTCCTGCCGCTGGGTTTGTTCTGGTTCGCATGGACGAATAGCCCGAGTATTCATTGGAGTGTTAGTATTATTGGGGCCGCGCCATTCGGTTTCGGTATGGTGCTCGTCTTTCTTAGTGTCACGAACTATTTGATCGATTCGTATGTCATTTACGCGGCGAGCGTGTTGGCAGCGAACAGTGTACTGAGGAGTGCGTTTGGTGCTATTTTCCCTTTATTCACAACCTGTAAGCTGCATAATCGACCGGAGCCAGTCTACGTCTGCGCACTAACAGTAATTAGACATGTATAAAAATCTCGGCATACACTGGGCGTCGTCCATCCCGGCATTCCTGGCGTTGATGTGCGTCCCGTTCCCATTTTTGTTTTACAAGTATGGGGAACGGATCCGAATGAGTTGTAAATACGCGGCCAAGGCGGCCGAAGAATTGGCGAGATTGAACGCGGATGAGGATGAGGAGGATGGGATGTTTGGTAAGGATTGACGGATGAAGGAGGAAGAGGTCGAGGAAGAGAAGGGTATACCGGGCGATGAGACGGATGTTGATGGGAGGATGCCAACGTTGCATGAGCAGAGCGACCTCGAGATGGAATACGGTGACGGGAAAGGGATGGTGTTGGGGGAGAAGAACGATGTTGAATAGTGGAGGAGGAGGTTGGGTAAGATATCTAGCGTTCGTGGAGAAAACGAAAAGGTAATAGACAAGGAAATTGAGCTGGTGGCTCGAGGGAAGAGCCATGGGTTGTTGAAGAACAGAAGAGAAGGTCGAGTGAGATAAATGGTGTCGGCGGCAACAACGAGAGAAGGCCAAAAGCCGAGAAGAACGAGATTGAGAGCTCCAAGAAAGGGAGATGAGTACCCCACACTGGGGAGTATAGCGGGGTAATATGGAACCCGATCCCGAGGAAGAGTTTATTCCTTGACGTTTAGCATAGCGTTGGCATAGCATTTGCATAGCGGGTCCTGATGTTTGCCTGTCTGTATATCAGCGTCGCGTTTCGGCATTGTAGATACCAATATCTATCTGTACATCGATTGATTCCCGCTAATGATACAACACTCGTAAAAGAAAATAAAAAAATAAATAAAAAAGTCGAATATCAATCAAGAGACTAGTCGGTATTGGGGATTTGGGGCTGTATTCTGGCGCTTTCATGGTGCGTTTAAAGAAGTTTTGCTGTTACGATCGCTATCAAGTTATCCTCGTCGTTGTGTTTTGTAGAAGTATGTATTATGTTTTATCGGTTCCGTCGATGGGTGTGAGGAAGGGGAAAGAGGAGATTTGATATCGCGCGGGGAACTACAAATGGTTTGATAGCACAAAATCATCTACAAGGACATCCTTCAAGCAGACGTAGTAACTGATAATTGATAACTCATACCCCTCCTTTACCAAACGACTATTCCATATCGTAACCAATAAAATAGAGCGCACCTCCAGAAGATCTCTCGCTTCGCTTAACGACCCCCTTTTCATCATCACAGTTCAACTGCATCTGCCCACTGCCGTTTTCGACCTTTAAAACTTGAGAGCCCAGCGTTGTGATAGTCTGTCTATGTTTAGTCATGACTAATTGAGGATGGGCGAGTTTAGGTAGGTAAGGTAACGAGGTATCTCCTTTTTACACCTAGATGTGGACCAGCCTTTATAAACATGTGATTGAGGGAACGGCTGGTAGTATTTGTTTGCTTTACTCTAGCTTCGGTGATAGGGATATTAGATAATCCCGACTTACCTACATTCTAGCGTTACGGTAGTGATGAAACGCGGTTAACCTTTTTGAGAGTAGTATGCTTAAATGGGGCCTTGGGATATGGATGTATGATTTTTTCAATCGAGGGCTCTGGAAGCATTTGGATCTTTGCTGGATATAGCTTTTCAATGGAAAGAGACTGTGGAAAGAAATGTCTAAATAACTAGCTATTACCGAACATCAAGCTTTTCTGAAAGTCTGACTGTGCTCTAAAGGTTCCAACCAGGAAAGACTAAAGTGTAGGGTTCACTTATAGACAGAAATTTAGTAGAACGAAAGAAGAAGCATCCATTACCCTAGGACTCCCATTCCTGCATAATCAAGTAAAGAGGAGTAACTCATGCCCCTAGACCTCAGCATCTTCACGAGCAAACCCCATTCCTCCCGTAAGCCGAACCCGGCAATTGATATACTCATACAGATCCCCCAAGCTCCACCACTTGTCCAGCAAATATATCGCTCAAACAAACATAGCCCCCATCCGTAAAAAGGAAAAAAAGCACCTACTTCATATCGCCCATCTCCCAAACGCCCCCGATGCCATTGTACGCATTGGGAGGTCTTGCCAACCCAGCCTCGACATCTCTTGCAGCTCTCGATTCCATCTCCCGCCTCAAACTCTCCTCTCTCTCCTTCTTCTCTCTCGCCTCAGCCCCGACATCCGTGTAGTTCCCCGCTCCGCCTCTACCTCCCCTATACGCCGGCTTCGATCCGTCAAGCGTTTGCAATGTACCCGATATATCAGCTGTGGAAGTCGCGCTGAGATTGGAATCGTGCTCCTGGCTGAAACCCCGGGACTCGAGTTCGCTGGGTTTCATCCAATTGCCAGCTCCTCCTCGGCCGATGTGCTGATATTCTGGCGGCGGTGCGGCCGAGGTGTCAGAGCGAGTTAGATCGTTGGTAGTTGTGATAGAAGTTTGGGCTTCGAGATCTTCCTGGAAGTGTGTTAGCTCTTGCGTCTGGGAAACGGCGAAATGAGACGTCTATTGGGGGAGGAATCGGAGGGACGAGAGAATGGATGGCAAGCTGTGACTTCTAGAAGGCAGGCAAGGCGCGCTGCAACTCTGCAACGCGAGATACATACGAAGAAGCCTCGAAAGAGCCATTTTTTCACGCAGGTAAGAAAGGGACTAGGTACAGCGGCGGCGGCAGCAGCAGCAGCAGCAGCAGCAGCAGCAGTCTTCGACGCATCCTCGACATCCTTGGGACCATAGAAATTGCCTGCTCCGCCCCTGCCGATTCTCTTGTAGGGTTCTGCCATTGCCAGATGGTTTCCTCTCGGACCAATTGAGGGGGGTATGCACAGGCGTGGTGATAATCTGTGAAATTCGGACCCGAAAGAGACTCTCTCAGGAGTGGACTGGCACTTGAATCCCCGGCTTAGAATTCACATCCGCGAAAGTGAGTGCCAGAGAGATCCAACTTCAATTGGCTTGGCAGTCAGCACGAGCAGCCTCAAGGAGCAATGAGAAAAGTGTTGCGAATGATTTCTTTCTCTGGAAATTTTCTTTACGGTGGGGGGAGGCTCTTTGCAATCTGACCATGCTCGCGATCTTCAAGATAAAGGGTTGAGCGGGTGGAGGGGTAAATGCCGATCTCGGCGGGGTCCTTCTCCGCCAATATAAAAAAGTTTTACAGCAGCATTTCACTTTGGGCAAAGGCATGCTCTCGGGGGGGGAAAGGGGACGGGCGTGGGATGGGAGAATGTGAAAGCCATCCATCTGATGGAAATGGGGAGGCGGTAGATATGCTCTCTGACGCCGGCGAAGGTGAAAAGCAAGCACACCACCTCTGTTGTCCCCCTCCACGCCAAAAGAGTCATGGAAATGGCTGCTCGCATTGGTTCTGCAGCAACGGAGTTCTCTCCACTTCAAGGCAACCCGGCTGGATAGGATGTACGCTGCCCTTTCGGAGGCCTTGGAAGTGGTTAGGTTGTGCAACATCGAAGACCTGTCATCTGGCCCCTTGGAGACGATGCGTCATAGAGACTCCCCCTCGCATCTCTTTCGGGATCGTAAGCGGCACTACTGCTACTACTAACTACTAACTACTACTACTACTACCACTACTACTACTACTTAGCAGTGGCAGTAGGTCCCTCCGGTCGAGCACGGAAATATGGATCGATTTCTTCAGCAAAAGACCGGCAAATCTCTTATCGGTAATACTTCGTGGCTCGCTACTGGACCAGCCTTCAGCCATCAGCCATCAGCCCTCAGCCACCAGCCACCTCTAGCCACCTCCAGCCACCTCCAGCCACCTCCAGCCACCCAACCCATTCTTACCTTCCGGAAGCAGCGCCGGTCGCTCTTGACCTTCCGGGATTTGTATTCAGTATCTGTTGGTATTGCGTACTCTCGCACAATTCGCATAATTAGGACATAACTTGTACATTCCCGATATACAAATACAAATACCGAGGTAGTGGCATGACATATACTAAACCTTCCGCTCCCCCCTCTTCCCTGGCTCACGCAATGGGGATCCGAGTGACTGCGGCAGGCTTCCGGATCCCCCGGGCGACCCCAGATCAACGCAGCCGTGGAATCCCCAACGTCGGTGTATGGGATGTCGAGTTTCGAGGTGTCAAAGATGCTCCTGACCGAAGCCACGCGCCCGCCCTGGAAAGCGGCGACGCATGATTTGGGACGTCTTCGGCATGCCTATGCTGGCCTATACTGTCCTGATTGCGTAGCACAGCCACCAAAGTGGCCTTTTCTCTCGCCCCTCTCTTCCCTCTCGTCCCCCCTTCTCTCGCCGCTTGAACATGGCCCAACCCTTCATGATTCCCGAGCGTGTGGCTGACCTCGTCCTCTTACGTACAGAGAGTACGGAGAGTAGTTCGTACGGCGCGCTGCTCCAGCATCGCTGCGTGCACGGAAGTACCTGGGCTGTCCGCCGCCCCTCGCAAGCGGTGCGTGTTCGGACGGCCCTCCTCATTGGGTGTGCGCCCTCCTCTAGGCTGGGCTAATGCAGGTCACCATGGACTGCCCCTCACTTGAAGCCGCCACTTGGGGGTAGGGCCTTGCCCTGGAAGAAAAAAGGGTTCTTGGGACAGAACTTCAGACAGAGAGCGCCATCAGATTACTCGACCGTTGTTGTCGTGGGAGAGAGAGGCCGGATGATGGTGTTGGATAGATTGATCTACAAGATTAGCAGTAGATCGGTCCCCCGGGAACTATAAATACATACCCTACAATACGAATGCGCTGGATCCCATCCCCGCTCGCGTCTAGCCCTAGCACGGCCTTTTTCTCAGACTTCGTACTGTACTGTATCAAATAATGTTGGGCAGACTGGAGCGAGGTCGAAGAAGAGGTCCCCAAGCTGGATTTCGCGCGGTATCCTGTTCGGTGGTGATTGAGATATCGGGTATCAAAGATAGAAACAAACCTCGAGGAGCAATTCCTCTTATTCGTCTCTCCCTCTCTCCCTCTCTCCCCCCCTCCGCCCCTTCCCTTCCCTTCCCTCCCCCCCCCCCTCTTCTTTTTCTCTGCGATTTAGTACAGCATCCATGTGCCACTTTCTCGTCGTCGATAAACTTTTTTACACGCGTATGGATCGACTTTTGTTCCGCCTTTAGCATCCCACTTCGCTGCAACCCCCGCTCACGACGAAGCCAATTGAATGGGGGGCGCAAACTCAAACTATATTTCACCCACCGTCCTATTCGTGACGAGATATTTTGTGGAACGCGAGAGATGGCCTTTCTCGAGATTTTGCTCGTCCTCGAATTCCGAACCTGGACAGGCGTTTCGATATCCCGGAAACTTAGTTGTCGAGCAGTGTTGATCGGTAAATAAGCAGCGACGATCTCTTGCAGATTGCGTCGGCAGAAGTCGAGATGCGGGAAAAAGAAAAAGTCTAGACCACATTGCCTGTCTGCTCGAGCAGGTTCGAGTCCCAGCCCGAGACCGAGTCCCAGCCCGAGACCGAGTCCCAACTCCACGCCGTCCGAGTCTCTCGTTGGCGATGATTCACCCGCGTCGAGCTGTTCAGGAACAAGGTCTCCGGACGCACGCTGGAGAGCGTCAAATCAAAGTTCTGCCGTACCTTACGGCTTCCGAGCGGTAATCAAGCTGGGCCCAGTCATAAGTTTCACGAGGCCCCCGTCTCCTCGAAGATTCAATATGGGAGAAGCAGACCGGCTTCCAAGGGCGAGCGAGAGTCCCAACGATGGCGTAGGTGTCAGTTGATATTCCCGTCGCGATATGGAGATATCTGGATCATTATCACCTTCTTCTCCGGGTGTCACTCTATCGTAGCTGGGCCGGGCGTGGGCCGGAGCCGGCAAAGGCTGGCAATGGATAATGGATAATGATAAATGGATAATGGACCATGAATGATATCGATGAATAATGACCGATCCACGACGAGCGGTTATCGAGTGCGGTTGATGGCGCTTCTCTCGACTTCGCACGACGACCAGGGCAGCGCGCCTTCTGCAGCATCTCGTCCCTCTCGCCGTTGAAGGACAGTCTCACTCATGACCTCTCGCTGGCGTTACCTGCTGGTCTCTCGCCACTGTCGCCCACCCTCGATTCCCCTTCCCAATCGCATCGTCCCCCAAAGGTGCCCGAAGACCACGGAGAGGTGACCCTGTGACGCAGACTATTGGCCGATCGATGTCGCTGCTTGCATAATCACGAGGGAGGCACGAAAGCGGCCTAGCGCATTTACGCGGTCCTTACGTGCTTGGGGGTGGGATGTGGGATTACTAAATGAATGCGAAGGGGGAAGGAGGGGCGCTGCTGATACTGGAAATATCTGGGAGCAGCCAGACAAAGAAGCGGCCAATTGGACCCGGATGGGTTGAGCGCTGGTGGAAGGCCAGATTTCTTTGAGCCCATTCACTCATGACCGGACCCCTCGAGCGATAATGATAATGATAATGATAATATCATCTTCGTATTACTCTTTTTCAATGCTAATCTTTTTTCTGGTGCCGACTTACCTTACTCCGGACTCCCAATCTGTTTCCCGGTTTCGAGTCGACAGTACGGAGTAAATACCCACCAGACAATCCCCCCCCTGATCGAAGCGCGTGGATCAAATCTGGCACCGAATCTGGACCCAGGTCAACCATCCATTGCTGCCTTAACCCGTCGCATGTGGACCACCGTGACCCCCTCCCTCCCTCTCCAGCCAACTCCAGCTGGAAAGCCAACTCTCCTCCCCCAAGGAACCGATCGCACCTTCCTTGTCTTGGCAAGGCTTCTGAGCGACTCCAACTCCAACTAATTTCTTGCTCCGAATAATCTTTTTTTCCCACACCAACAACTCCTGCCAACCCTCTTACAACACAACATTCCTTTCACCATCATCCATCAACGATCTCGCTGCGGTCGAACATTTGCTTGCTCCCCCATCCTCCATCGTTCTTTTGCTCGTTGCTTGGAGCCTTTGGTGACTCTGTCCGCCGCACCCCTAACGAACTAACTGGCTGCTCCAACTCCGCACCGAAGCCCTTGCGTCTCACTCACTTGCCCGGTCATCCTCCGCCAGCCACCACGATCGATCCAAAAATATTCAGACGGGCTTTCTGGCTTCTAATTTCGAGTCTGTTGAACATCTCAACCCGATTTCCATCGCTCTCGCTGTTGCATCCTTAGCATTATCTCTCCAGGGGCACTCCGTCCAACATCCAAGCTCCGGTCTCGCGTGTTTATGCAGGTAGCTTGAGCTTCGACGATCTACTTCCGAAACAACCAACGATATTATCGAATTCCCACCGGCCCTCATATTGTAGCTTCCGAGAGCTTCGAGGATTGAGGGCCACCTTACCTTTACACGACGGATTCAACGAAAATGGCATCTTCCAAGGTAAGTCTCGCCTGGATGGCAACAAAGTCTATATATATTTTTAGATCGTGGCTGATCATAGCCGCGAACAGGAGATTCAACATTCCTCGAGACCCATAAGCCAGAACCGTCTTTCGATGTCTACACACTCTGGCTCTCTTCCCAAATCACATTCTCGAAACCATTCCCACTCGGTATCTTCTGGTTCTCTCATTCCAAACCACAGGGTTACACGACGAAAGAGTGTGTCTTCGAATACTGCTAGCAATGTTGCAGCAATGGTAGCCGCAGTCAGGGAAGCAGGAGAGGGATCTTTGGGGATTCCTATTTCCCACCGTCGAAACACGATGTCGAAGAGTTCGTCTGCTAGGTCGGCCGCACTAGGGAGCCTTCCTTCACCACCTGCCAGCTTGCCAGGCGGCCACAGAATCCGGTTGACATCTACTGGAAAGCTGGAACGCAACGAAAGTGCAATCGAGGATGAAGCGAACGAGGATATAGACGAAGAAGATGAAACTGAATTCAAACAGTCGCGCATGCGAAGGGCTAGCGAAGGACAGCAGCTTATGAAGGACGGCAAGAAGGCCAATGGAAGTGATCTCAAGTGTGACAAGTGTGGAAAGGGATACAAGCACAGCAGCTGCTTGTCCAAGCATTTGTTCGTGCCCATTTACCTCTCCTGCGTGCTACATCGGAGTGCCACGATGCGGGCAGATATCTTGGCCTCTTGCACTGGACAAAGATATCTGCACGCATGCTAAGGAAGAACCATTGTTAACTTGTGATTGCAGATGGGAGCACACTCCAGAGTGGTCTTTGACCTCGAAGCTCCTTATTTCCAAGCACCAGCAGGTCCAGCTCCTGGAGGCGGCTTCCGTCCTTCTAGCAATGAATCAGGATAGCACTACTCCACCAGATTCGGCAAAGGACTTCCAAAGCGACCAGGACTCTGCCTCTCCTGCAGCATCAGCCTCCCCAGAGCAAAACGATGGCGCAAGCTCGACTGACACCACTCCACCCCCGCAGGTGGATATGCTCAACGCCTATAGCGCTGGCTCGTATACTGGCAGACACAAAAGATACAGTGGACAGGGCTTCTCCCGCTCTTACCAGTCTGCTCCTTCTGCCAACCATGTCCATGGCAGTAGCATTCCCAATGGATCTCTCTTTGGCCATTACCGTCACCAGAGCCACGAGCGTCGTCCATTGTCCTCGGGAATTAGTTGCAACCAAGAAGATGAAGGCTTGGCAGCTGCCGTTGAGCTTCTCTCTTGTAGTTTTGGAAGTACCGGAACACCCAAAACTGTCCCCAGGGCTGCGCCAGTCACTCTTCCGGCAGATGCTCCACCAGTGCCTCACATCCCCGCCCAGTACTTGAGCCAAACTATCTTCCCCAGCTCAACCTTGACTCACCCTCTCCAGACGGAGAGCTATACGCGCCACCAAGTTCATCTCGATGAGGATATTAAGATGGAAGAGAGCGAAGAAAGTGTTGCAGATGACGAGGATTATGATCAACGATCGCGTGGTCGCAGTGACGAAGATGACGATGGTGTGTTTGGACGCATGGAGGAGTAATTATGCTTGGACCCGTGCCAGCTCAGGAACCTTCTTTCCTGGTGAAACTTTTCTTTTGTCGTTATCGATGTATATCGGCGCGCATGTCTCCGCAACCGACTTTCAGCACCGAAGAGTGGACTTTGGCAGTATAATCCACGAGGTTAAAGTGATGGTCGTTCTCGAGCGTCGAGCAAACGCCACAGCATTTGTTGGCGTATCTTTTTGTAATAGTTGGAAATATGATGCAGTAGAACAACTATCCTTTATGACATGTGGTTATGAAAATCTAAGAACTTATTGGTAAGTAAGAATAGGAGTGAGGTCTGAATGTGCAGCTGTTTTGATGGCGGAAGTTTCAAGGTCCAACTGATAAAGCTGTGTGGAGGTGGGAGGGCCAGCTATGTAATTACCAACACGCTTTTGAATGGTAGGTGAAAGGCGTCAGTTTTCGTTGATTTTCTGAAGAGCTTCGATTCTGGAGATCTGAGAAAGACTTTTCTAGTGCTTTTTGGAAATTTACATGGGTGTGTTGCTCGAACAACGACTCCGTAGCGTTATGATACGTACGTCATTGACAACTGCGAGCATCATGAACTTCACCAGTCCACTACCTTCGACCACTGGCGCGCCCAACGTCAAATATCCCCCTCGAGGTCCGATCTTGACGATATCACAATGTCTAACACCGCTATAAGATCGCCTGTAAAAACTACCACAGCTATCCGCCAAGGGGGCTCGATTGTGCCTATATCCGCGGTCCCCTCCTACTTACGCTTCCCACTTGTCGTTCTTTTGAGCGGGGCGATCTCGTTTTCCTTATCCTCCATTTCCGTTGACTATATAGCTGATCTGGGAAGTGTCTCGAGGAGACTAGATGGATGGCAGGATGTGGCACAGTTGATGGGTTGGCGGACGTAAGTTACCTAGGCTGCTAGTTTCCAAGCCGAGGCATCTGACGAGGATATATAGGGTTGAGCTTGGTTTGGGGTGGTTTTCTGAGTATGATAGCTGGGATCTGGTAGCACTGAGTATATTATCACAAGGACCTCGTGTAATCCCTCCGAGTTCCCACGGCAGATTGCCTACTAACCTTCAACCTAGCTTTATTTACTGAAGACATTCTACGAAATCAAGCCAGTAGCGGTGGGCTTGTCCCTACTAATTGACATCCTTGCGGTCTATATACCATTCCGACTCCTGAGACCGCTTTCCCCCTCTCATTCGACTTCCACCTACAACCAAGCCAGCGTTCCCAACACCGACATCGTCAAATCTCACTCGATCGCGGCCTATACGAGCATCCTGGCTGCATCAATATATAGCCTGGCTCTGTACATAGCCTACAACTCCTTTTTACCTGTATATCTCGTCACATATTTCTCGGATATCCCCACGATCGAAGCAGCGCACAGCTCGACGCCTATCACACTATTCCCTTTGAATCTTATCCTCGGAGTTTTCGCAACTGTGTTTATCTTCAAGCCTGTCGTTATTATCGAGGCACAACCCGTCTCCTTCAACCCCGAAACCGCTACTTTGGCAGAGACGTTTTGGTATAATATTTGGGGGTATAACAAGAGGTCTAAGGTTGCGATCAAGAGGACCGTTGCGCTGATGTTGCTCACGGGCGGCAATACCTTTATAAGGTCCTTTATGGGGATTAAGGGTGTGGAAGTAATAGGGGCAATTTCGTACTCGGCGGTTTGGGTCGCTGCGGCGGGCGTTACAGGAGTTGCACTGGGGGTTGTAGGTGCTGTGTAGAGTCAACGAGAAATGTGACGGGTGAGAGGGGGATGCGCTGCGAGTGCCGATTAACGAGTTTCTTTGTCTATTCTATGGGTTGTGTTTAGGAGAGGGTGTCAGGTAGCAGGCGGATGGATTTTGCGAATTTTGATCTCCGCAAGGGGACTTTTATCGTCTGGAGATTAGAAAACATGAATAGGGAATTTGTGCACGTAAGTAATCAGTGTCTCTAGAAGAAGCTGGAGGTATTAGGATCAAGACTAGCACAACAGATCGTAGAAGATACTTGTCAAGACGGTCCAGGATATACGAGACCAGGGAGGCAGGATCTGGGAAGTGCTCTGCTTACATAGGACATATATGGTTTGTGTTACTAGCCAGGAACCAACACCTCGCGCCACGACAACCGTAAGAGGCTTAGACCGAGGGAGCCGTCGTTGCGCCGTCTACATCTCGCCCTCCTCTCATCCACGGTATCATCCCTCCTCTCCATGAGGCTCAACGCTGATATCGAGCTAGTGGATAAAGTTCAAGTGAAATGAGATGAAACACTCGCTGTGGAAGGAATGAAGGCGCTGGGCTCGTGACTATAAAACAAGCGCGACCCGATCGGGGAGATTGCACTGGACGACGGGATCATCAAAATAGAAACATCAGTCAACCTTCTTTTCATCATTATCACGATCAACTACCAGACGTGGGATGTGAAACATATCCCCTTGTTATGGCTTCCGACGCGTCTCGAAGGTGAGTCTGAATTTATTCTAACTCTATGAAGCTATCTCTGGCGATGCCCTCATCAGGCAGCGCTAGGGGCTAGTAGAGGGCGGTTCACCGCTAAAGAATCCCTGACGACCCGCGCGACCGCGTCTTTCCGACGTCCGCTCGAGAGAACCTCGATTCAGGCCGCTGACAACTATGCATCTAGATGGCTTGACGGCAGCGGTATTTGGAGTTGTCGCATAAAACTACCGCAGTCGCATGCTGAGCACTCGGAGCATCACCATCACCTCCCTCCCCAGATGCCCGCCACCGACCACTACGACATGAACGATCCAGCCCCCCGCGAGCCCGCGAGCCCTAATGCTCGGCGCAAGGGGAAAATAGCAGAAGCGCTGCAGTCCATGGCCGATCTAAATAATAGCATGGAGTCCCTCGATATGCCAACAGATCCGGATGCGCAGGCAACGGTCACAGACTTTCTCGACTTTACCGAATACCTTCCTTCGGACATGATCCGCTCTCTCACCCTCATCGGGAACCTCGACCGTACCTACGCGCGGGCGTCTGCCAATGTTCATGAACACACAAAGACTTGGGCAAGGCTCCGTGACCCAGAGCTCAGAGCGATGCCAGCAGAGGAGAGGCCTGATCCGATTCAGCTGCGTGAGGATATTTCTCTGACTCTCGGTGAAGCTGTCGGTGCGCGCACATTATCTCATGCAGAGGCAATCCGCATGGCTGAAAATGTGGCCCGTCATTATAGTCGTGCAAAGAATATTCTAGCCAAACTCCAAGGAATAGCAGACAACTACCCACCTTCGAGAGAACCGAGCCCTGCTGTCCAGAAAGCCAAATCTCCCGTGGCCAACCGAGGACCTAAAATTACTCTACGCCTTGATGGATCTCGCTCACAAGCTCCAGGTGGAAGACCTCATGTTCGCAAGCATCGTGCTCCCAGAATTACAGTGCCAGGAGAAGTGCTAGCGCCGTATGAACTTGACTATGAATCATATGGGTCTGAAACCTCGGAATCAGACTCAGAAGACGAGTCTGTCGCGTCACCGCGGGCAACACCTGGTAGATCTCTCGGTGTCCCTTCCGGCAAGATCAGGCTAAAGATATCGAAGCCAAAGAAGGAGAGGGCTCCAAAACCCCCTCGTGGACCGCGACCTCCTGGAGTGATGGGTACAAATGTTCACAGCGCAATCGCCGGTATTTCGACTAGTAATGCTCTGGCTCAGCTCTCACCGCCGCCGCCTACCGCTGTAAAAGGGGACAAGGATTTGCCATGGCTTCAGTTAAATGCTTGGGAGCTCGCCCATCTGAGAAAGAGGATGAAGAAGAACGCAATTTGGAGTCCCAGTGACACTATGATAGCACGGGAGTTGGCCACACGTGGACGTGGAATTGAAGCATATCGAGCAGCCAAGGCTGCAGCCGCCGCCGAGGGTGTGCCATTTGACGAGTCCCACGAGCCACCTCAACTCAGAGGAGAAACTGTTTATGCCGAAGGAGCAATCAGTGTAGATGCCGTAAAGAGGGAGGAGCCTCAAACTAGCAATCGTGGTATGGTCTTAAACCAAGCGAAGAAGTTGAAGAGAGAGATCGAGGCTAAAGAACTTGCGAAGCAAGCCGCTGAGGAAGCCGAGCAATCCGCCTCAAAATTAGTAGAGGCCGCGAAGGTTATGAAGGGCCTTTTCGAAAAATCGCCAAATAAGGATGGAAAAGAAAGGAAGGGTCTTTCCAAAACTCCGAGCAAAAGCAAGAAGCGTAAAAGAGAGTCCCCTCCTGTTGAGGCCATCACCGAGCATCCCCCGCTTGGAGAGCCGGCACAAAAGTCCACCAATCCACCATCCAAGAGAAGCAAGACAGAAACACCGGTGCCTCTCCCCCATATTGCTCCAAGGCGGACGCCATCTATAGCGACTACAGAGCAAACCCCTTCTGTTGCCTCCGAGCCAGCTCAAGCTGTGACGCCTAGTGAACAATCATCCGAGGCTCTCGGAATCCCGCCGTCAGCTCCTTCGCCAAAGAAGTCATCGACCCCCATACTACCACCAGTTAGAGAGAGTCGGAGGTCTGTCAAGAAAGAAAACAAACAACTGGAGTCAGAGAAGCCCGAGCCTACACCGACTGCTGCCAATAGTCGGTCAAGAAGAACGCCAATTGTACCACTACCTGCCTCGACGTCTGTTACCGCAGCCATTGCAGGTTCCCCCGAGCCACTTCCTCCAAAACGACCTTCTTCTTCTCGCAGTAAAGCAGCAAGTGAGCCAGAGCCTCACACTCCAGTAGTTGCAGCTTCTTCCGATCGACCCCGACGTACCAGTACTGCCCGTAACACGCCGGCCCCAGAAGCTCGACAACCGAGCAAGCGTGCCAAGCGACCTGCTCCTGGTGTTGTTACGGCTGACTCTGAAGGCTCGACCGCAGTTAGCGTCGGTAGGCGCAAGGCGGCGACGCGGAAGAAGGCTGGGATGGGGATAAAGAAGGAAAAGAAAGATGGTCGCGAGAGTAGTGTGAACTTGGTTGAGATAGATGACGAAGGGAACGTTATCGATCCGAATGAGGCACGGTATTGTGTTTGCAACCGTGTGAGTTTTGGGACAATGATCGGGTGCGAGAATACTGATGTAAGTCACATGCACATATATCCTTGAGAAAAGGGGATTATATGCTAACAGGGTTACAGTGCGAGAAGGAATGGTTTCATTTGGAATGCGTCGGCTTGACAGATATCCCCCCGAGAACAACAAAGTGGTATTGTCCCGAGTGCAGAGTCACGTTAGGAATCGGCGAGAAGGGGGAGGTCAATGCGCGGGGAAAGAAGAAATAAAAATGTTTGGCTGCTTTGCTTTGCTTACGGGGAGTTGAGGGAAATGGTTCTTTGCTGCTCTGATACCTGGAACTGGCCTGGCGTTAGGGATGGATGAGATCAATCACGATATAGGATGATGGATGGATGGACGAGGGAGGATAAATATTATGGAGAGTGTACCAGTATGAATCAGGAGTTGAACTTGCGGGGAGGAATATTTATATGTAAGAGTGTAGTACCGATTATAGCCGGGGTTGGTTTGGTGAGATGGTTCACTATCAAGGGGAGAGAAATATGTTGGCCTTGGAGAGTGAAATAAAATACAAAAGGCATATGAGCAGGTTCTCGAATAGTCTCAGGGATGGGCAAGAACCACAATGAACGATAATGAAACCAAATTGCAACCCCCAAGTGTGGTTATATATACCATACCCCATACATATGCCAGCAATCCGCGATTTACGATCCCGATCCTAGAGCTAATCACAATCAAGATGTTGTTTGATCGATGAGAAGTACGAACTACTGCAATGATCTCACAATTTGGTGTCCATCGAATTCAATATAAAAGGCGGGTTTCAACGCACTCATCATTCACAAGAAAGCAGATCAGGATCAGAAGAGTAAGATGAATTCATCCATGCTACCTACATATAAGCATACATCCCATCCTTACTTAACTTTTTGCCCTTCCTTCGAGAGAAAAAAAGGTATCGTGACAAAGCAAAAGTACGATAAAATCCCCTCCTTCCATGATCATCAATTCGTCAGCAACGCCATCATAAACACATCCCATCCCAACCTATCCGTAACAAGTAGAAACACAAGAATCGTCACCTAGTCAGCTCTGAGAATGGGATACAGAATCTCAGAGCTCTTCCCTTCGACCTTCCCATCCTTAGCCTCGAGACCACCCATCGATACATCCTCGTCATCCTCATATTCCTTGCGCTCGAGACGGTCACTGATGAGCTTGCGTAGTGCTTCGATGACGCGAATGTTCTCAATCCAAGCCTCCTCGGCGCGATCACGAGCACTGTCACCGCCCTCAGACGGGGAGCTGATACCCGAAAGAGCAGGGTCGATGTTGTTTGTGAGTTCGGACTTGACGATGCTATCCCGTCGGGGGGTAAGCTCTTTTGGGGAGGGAGTAGACGAGCTGTCAGACATATCCATCATATCAGCGCTGGTCGCATGGACTGCACTTCGCTGGAGCATGCCACCAGAGTATCGGCGGCGAGGATCGCTGTCGAAGTTAGTGCCAAGAGTGGATGTTGGGGCAGCAGTAGAGTGAGGCGAGTATCCCATTGATACGGCGGGTAGAATTGGGTAAGCAGATGAAACTGTTGAGCTGCCTCTCGAGACTGGAGACATGCCGTGGGAAGAAACAGGAGAGTGACCCGAAGTGTAGGACACGGAGCTTGATGAGGGCGTGGGAGCTGAGGTTCCAGAAGCATTCGATTGAGTAGAGTGGGTTGCCAACATCGGTGCTGTTTGCTGTGCTGAAGAAATCTGAGCGTTCATATGGCCGAGTTGTTGAAGGGTCTGTGGTGGGGAATGACTTTGACGGAAGTTGATAGCTGAGTGGGTGTAATGAGCGCCAGGCTGTTGAATGCCAGCTGCCGCTGCAGCGTTGGAGCTTTCATATACCGTTGATTGCATTTGCTCCAGAAACTGGTCAATGTTCATCAAATCATTCTTAGTTCGGAGATTGGGTAATGATGGAAGGGCATATTGGTGCTGCGGTACGGGGCCACCGTGACCCCCAACAGAGACGAGTTGAGGACCGGCTGGAATATAGTCAGAAATACCGCCGCCATGAATCGGAAGGCCTTGCAGAGCCATCAAACGTTGACCGACTTGAGCGTATGATGTCGGGTCAATCTGTCTACGCTTAGCATCCCCAAAGAACTCGTTCAGGGCGTCATAATTGCGTTTTCTGTTGTCGTAGGTAGTGTTCTGGCCAAGGTCACCTCCGTGGCTAGTCGGGTAGTAGACAGGTCCATAGGAGCTTGGCTGTTGCGGTACGTAGTATCCATTGTGAGCCGTGTTGTGGGGATTGCCATAGCCGGCGGGGTTCCCGGGATGCATTTGACCGTTGTGGTCATAATATCCTCCGGCATTAGCTGCAAGATTTTGCAGGTCAGCAACCACTATTTCCGAGTCAGACGAGGGTATATGGGGGGCACAACCATCGACGTTGCTCTACATACCTTTTCCACCTTGCCTGTATCCCGAGCTTTGCCCACCGTGTCCATGTTGTTCTGGGGAGCGCAGGAGAACCGAGTCGTCGGCATGAGTCTGGGAAGAATGAGCTAGAGAGCCAGGATAAATGACATCTGTGCGTACCTTTACATGTTTCTTCAAGTCCTGAGGGCGCTTGAAGGCCTTGCCACAGAATTCACATTTATGGGGCTTCAGAGGAACGTGTACTCGAATATGGGAGGTAATATGGTCGCGCTTGACAGTAGTAGTTCGACATTGGTTCCAGCCACAGGTAAGGTTGAGGTTGTTGGTACTCTTTCTTCCCACATGTTTTTCGCAGATGTGTTCCTAGGAACGGATCAATTTAGTCCTTCATAGATGGATTGTAAAGATGCCAAACATACAAAGAGGGCTTCTGCAGAAGTACATCTCTCCGAGCACTTATCCCATTGACACGACAGATTATCCACGGTCACTATTTGTCTAGGAGCCTCCGGAGCGGCAGAAGCGTCCTGTTGGTCTTGCGTCGGAGCTGCGGACATATTGAGGTGAGGGGAGGGGGAGGGTTCAGAGAGCAGAGACCAATGAGCGTGGCTCGCTTGTATACGGGAGAAGTTAGGTCGGTATAGATGGCGGGGTACAAGATCCTTTGGCTTCCTGGGCAGTATCGATCAAAATCTCTTGGGCAGAGAGGGCAAAGCGTATATGTTGCGAACTCGTCAGAAGAGCTGAGGAGACGGACGAGACGATTAGCAGTTCTTGTACTTACCATCCAGCGGAATGAAAGTCTTGGCACCTCTCCTCTCCACCCTTAGTGTCTTGGCACGCGGACCTGGTGCACAGCTGAGTGGACTGCAGTTGATAAAGTGGGTGGGCTTAGCACGACGGAGGAAGCAAATGAGGAAAGATCTCGGCAGAGAAACCAGTACAAGGCTCCGAATCGGCTCTTTAGCTCAAATGAGGGTGTCCCTAGCACTTCTTGCACGCCTAGGTCTTGGCATCGGTCTTGGCACCACACAGCCCCCCATTCTAGGTTTGGCAGGCGCCCACTTTTCCTCGTCTCGGTCGGAAAGTCTTAGCACTGGACTGATATTTGCGCTCCGGTGGCCAAGCTCGGAATTCTTGGCTGCAACGACCCCCGTGGATGTGACAGACGGATCCTCTGACTGACAACTCGAGGAAACAAGTCGGAAGCAGGTCACAACTAATTGATGCTGGGTGCGAGTCGTACTCCTTCACCGTATACATCTAGATTTCTGTGGTTTTGATCCTGTCGGTTTGAGGAATGGCTCTTTTCGTCTCTTTTTACCCTCCGCGTCTGTGCCGAGGGTGAATGCCCAGGAAATCCTCCCTCCCTTGGCAGCTCTTGGCTGTTTTCCGCTGCGAGGTTCCAAGACTTTCCGCGCGTCTTCCGAGCACGAAGCTTGCAGTATTAATGTACATCGTTGAACATCTTTGAACACACATCAAGACAGGCGGAAGCCGCGCAAGCTCGAAGCCGTGAAAGAAGCCGTGAAAGAAGCCGTGATTGGGAGTCTGAAGAGGCTATGTTTGTTGCACTGCATCTCTCGCATTAGGTCATGATCTTCCAATATGTCCTATTTCGTCCTCATAGCGAGCGCTATAGTTACAGTAACTTCCAGGCGCATCACTTTGACCTGTAGTTTTGACTGGTGGTTCAATGATATCGATAGAGCTATGCAAATAGCCTGTGTTTTTCTGTTGACTCTCCCAATTTAATCTAATCCAATATGTTCCTGCCTCTGATCAAGCGATCGCTCTCCACAACTTGATCCAACTCGACTTGACTCGTGCTGAGTGGCTCGATACCCCCTTCCCATTTGGGCATCATTCTTTTCGAGCTTTTGTCCATATATCTTTGTTTCGTTCAAAAAGAGTAGTAGCCAGATAACCTCAAGGCCCGCCTTCAACCTTGTTTTGAATTTTCCGTGTGCACTGCACAAACCATATCTGCTTTCACTACTTTCACATTGCAAAGGTTTCTTGTCCAGCAACCTTTCTCTTCTCATAAAATGTCGACAAGAAGAACAGCCGCACTGGATAGCATCCACCTCATCCAGGACTTCTTAACTCTCGGCTATGGAATGACTCCGGATTGCTGGTGGGAAAATGCCCGAAAGGCCTTTGGGCAAATCAAATCCCAATTGGAGCGGAAACCAGATGCACCGCTCAGAGAGGACCTCGACTTTTCCGTTATGAGCGCTCCGGGAACTTGTGTAGATGCGCATCCGGTCATCGCCATCTTGGAAACCGGCACCCATACCCTTGGCCTCACTGCTCGCAATGAGATTCTCCTGTGTCAAGCATTCGGGACGATCAAGCCCGAGCATTTCAAGAGCCTTTTCTGGGAAATGTTCGTTAAGCAAGAAGATAATATCATGATCGTCTATGAGGCTGTCGATCCCCCAGGCCATTACTCCTTTCGCTTCGAGGGCTATAATTTCCAAATTCAATATTTTCAGTCGGAGGATCTGGTTCGAGCGCACCCTGACATCCTTAGTACTCCTCTAGACTTGATAAAGTCACAATTTCACTGCAGTCCAGACTCGTACAATATAATACGGATGCTTCAAGAAGAGAGAAAGAATGCTCACCTCTTCGATGACCCAGGTATTCGAGCAACATACTTCTACTTCCGGGCCTGGAGTATTACCCAAGGGCGATATATGCATCCTTCTTTTGATACTGGAAGCCTGGAGGGGCTGACACCCAGAAATATCGTACAATTGCTCGTTGCGATTCAAGCACAAAGGCATGGTTCAATTTACGAAACCGAGTATTTCCGCGAGGAATACAAGAAATTTGGTCTCTTCGATCTCCATAAAGAAGTAGTAAAGAGGGGCAGCTTATTTGGAGCAATTCTATCCCAAGGGTTTAAAAGTTTACACGAGAAGATGGATTGCGATCACTATGCCTCGATATGGTTTTGGCATGAAGGATCCGATTTAGAACGGAGCCGGTGGCTATTGATGGTAGAATGTAGGCTACCCAAACTGAAAGCACGTACGTACTTATTAATCATCCTTTAACCACTCGCTCCCGGGCTTATACGATAAATAGGGCTTGAAAATGTAATATCTCAAAGTAGTGTTTCTATATGGCCACAACGAATGACCGATGGGCAGACTCAGGAAACTCCTCTATACGAAGCATACTATACCATCGGTGTAAAAGTTGTCTCGGATATTTCACTTGAAATTCAAGGGCTTATCCTTACTGAGTTGCAGGAATGGAATGTTCAGGTTACGTCTAAGGGAAACGATAAAGGGGGCCGAGGCCTCATCCAAACCAATTTCGTGACACCTCAAGCCATTGAGGGCATACCTCACAAGCCCTGTCGTATGGAGTTGGAGCGGGAGCCGATCTTCCCTCCGGACGAGCAACTCCGTTTCTATGAAGACTTGTTCAAGAATATGACTGTAAACTAAACGCAAAAGGAGCCCTGGTCGCCGTTCCAAATCAACATCAGACACAAAAACTGCGATAAGTCTTAGGTAATATTGACTGTCTCAAGTACGACCGAGCATTCGATATTCATTGGAACTCATCCCTGAGCACAGGACTAAGCATCCCAAGATCTATCTAGCTGATGGCGATGAACCTTTGATAGTGTAGGCAGCAACGAGAGAAGATAAGAGCTTCGAGGATTGCGTAAATTAAGACTTTTAGTGCAGTTTTTAGGTTCTCTTTGTTGTATGGTGTGAATAACAGCGTTACCACGAACTTATATGCTTCGGTGGGTTGAAGTGAAAATCAGACTTACGTTTTCCTAGTTAGATTATTAGGCGAGAATTAGATGCATTCTTTAGTAAGACACGCTCCAGAATGAAAATTAGGAATGGAGAGTGGTATAATGAAATAGAGTGTGATTTGAATGAATTATCAAGGAATTAAAACTCTTCATAAATACCTTATTCGAGTTAAGTTGGCTCTAATTCAGCCCATTTATCTATCACACGAAAGAATCTCACTACTTGAGACCAGCAGCTGAAACTACCATTAAAGTCTGATAAAAGGAAGTCACAGTAGATGATTAAAGCGCCTTGGCTCGGAATCGCATAACGTCCTTAACATACACAGTTTGAATCTAGCGAACAAGATTGTAGTTAAGCAAAGAAGATATAAGCTAGACATATTCACAGATGCTTTATACTCACTTACAATTCATTCCTCACACCCAGTCCGCTAAAGCACTGTCCTTGGAGCCCCGAGTTTACTAAGGCGTGGAGTGATAAGGGACGAGGAGAATGACAGGCGACCCAAGGTGGCGGCTACATGCAACTGAAAGAATATTAATCGAAATAGTGATAATTGGGTAGGAGAATTGAAAAGTGATAGTTAGGAAGCGATGCGGGGAGGAGAGAGATAGAAAGGTAAGGAGTGGAATTAGCATTAGAATTTCGTATACGTTGGGTTAAGATGGCTTTTCCGACTTAGTGATAATGCCTCCTCTGCTGACTTTGACTTACAAGAAAGCAATAACGCTAATGGATAGGAAAGTAGAGTCGAGTTAAAAGGAAGTTACTCCATATACTCATAACCGGGAGCTCTATTCCTAGAAAAGAAAAACACAGATTGCTAATCTTTACCCGGGGGGTTATGCGGGAGCAACTAGAAAAAGGCGACACACGGGTGTGTTCTAGCATCAGCTTTGTAAACAACGACCTCGCCGGATAGTATAATTCCATTCTCACAAGCACAATCGCAACAATCCGATCAACACATACTCTAGCAACATCGAGCTTGAGGTGAAATTTAAAACCAATTCAGTCGGAGAAGAGATCCGGCCGCCTAGGCATCTAATCCCATGTCTAGTATGCCACACGAACGCCAACGCTGATGCAAAAACCCCCATATCGTACCAATGTCATACCTCTTCTTACAGTTAAACGTTCATCCCATTTGCTCCATATACACATCATGAGTTTTTCTCCAGAAACTCTTTCGCCTCATTAACTTTCGTGGCTAAATACGGGCTCCCGCCTCTATCAGGATGATTCAACATCATAAGTGTTCGATGATTTTTTCGTATCCTCTCTTTCGTCAACTGTCGCTCACTATTCGAAAAGCAAACATATTAGCACTGTGCCTTGAACTGACGGAGAAAAAGGGATTGAGAGGAGTGGCGGGCAAACCTGAGTTGGAGAATTAAAGCTGCTTCCCTCCTATTCATCTTTTGCTCGAATCCACCTTTATAAAACGCTCTCCCTATGGCACCAACTGCTTCTCCTCGCGAGCGCCGAATAGCTACCAGTCCTGCTCGACCCTAGAAAACGGTTAGCAAAGTTTGAAGTGAGGTTGTGAGGTTGTGAGAAAAGACTTACTAGAAAGGCCGCTGCGGCAAGGCCGACGCCGACAGTGAGTAGGGATGCCATTGTGGTATGAGTTTAATAGAAAGCCGCTGTTTGATTTCTCCTAATGCGAGAACTCTCTAAACAAATAATAAGTTCTAAAGTAGTGAATTGAAAGCCGCCGGTGATGATCTGGGCCTCTTTGCGATCCGGAGATAATTTCGAGGCGCTTGGGCCAGGATAAAATAAGCTACTCCTAGTTTGTCATAGCGCAGAGATTATCGGACTTAGCGACCTCCAAAATTTCTCGAGATCCAGAAAAATATACTTCAAAAGGTAGACATTTCCACGACAGGTTCTCTATAGTAACGTCAAGATGAGGTATGTCCAAACCCGCTCGGACTCCAATGGAATTGCTGGGCTTGCACTTCTTTCTCTTGCACCTCTTGTTAGGAGGCGCTTGAAGAAGTCAAATATTTGCGCCAGCAGACAATTCAACCTCAAAATTGCACATTACGAAATTTCTAACACATCATCAGGATCGAAACCTGCTATTTCTGCAGTCAGCCCTGCTACCCAAGCGTTTGTTATTCTCTCCAATTATTAATCCTTCTAAACCCTAATTGTTAAATAGAAAGGCATCACATTTGTTCGCAACGATGCACGACTCTTCCGATTCTGCCGTAGCAAATGCCACAAGAATGTGCGTTCGCCTTCTCCATTCCCAGGATTTTATACTGATAATTAGCGTCATAGTTCAAAATGAAGCGTAACCCCCGAAAACTCAAATGGACCAAGGCTTTCCGAAAATCCGCCGGCAAAGAAATGGTCGTCGATAGTACGCTCACGTTCGCTGCTCGCCGCAACATTCCTGTCCGCTACAACAGAGATCTTAAGGATAAGACTCTTGCTGCGATGAAGAGAGTCGAGGAGATTAGACAACGCAGAGAAAGGGTATTCTATAAGAAGCGCATGGCGGGCAACAAGGAGAGAGAGAGAGAGTTGAACAGGAAGTTGGTGGCGGAGAATGAGCATCTCTTGCCTAGGATGAGAGCCAGCGAGAAGAAGAGGTTGGAGGAAGAAGGTCTGGAGGTTGAGGAGGAGGTTGTAAGGGAGAAGAGCAAGGCATTTGGCAAGATGAAGATTAGGAGGAAGGCGTTGGTTGGTGGCGATTTCGAGGATGAGATGGAGGTTGATTGAGTGGGAGGAGAACCATAACTGTGGCATATATAGGGACTGGCGTTGTGGGTACTTCCAAAACGGCGTTAATGTGGTGCATGCAATTTGAAGATTTTACATTTCACCCATACAAATGGGATATATCTACCATCTCTTTGGACGAAGGGAAACCTTTTAAAAGATTGATATCTATGTCGGGCCCTTGGGGCCAGCCCACGCCTATATCAGACTTGTCTATTTGGCATTCTGCGCAGCAACAGTATCCTAGATCCTGTCAGTTCTATGGGCTCTACCAGCTTAGGCAACTCTATTCCTTGACTAGCAAGGAGTTTCACACTCACTAGATAAACCTGATAAAACCCTAGCTTCCAAGCCTCGTTGTCCTTTACCATGTTCGCTCTTCCAGCCCACTCAACCTATCCCGGTATTGCTCAGCCATTCCCCTCTCATTTAATTCTTTCAAGCACTACAATCAAAAAGAGGGTAAAACTCACAGTAGCCTTCCTCCCATCCTTCAATGTATAAGAAACCGTTCCAAAAAGCATCACCTCGCTAGCTCCATTTCCAAAGGGGAATATCTTAATCGGTATATGCTTTCTCGACGCTATCGTGGTCCACATGCCTTTTCTGATAGCAAGAATTTCTAGAGTTCCATCAATAAGATTCGCATACTCCGTCATCCAATTTATAGATTTATTCCATGATGAGGTGAGATAAGAAACAAGACTCACCATCCCGCCCCTCGGCCCTCTTACTCGCCATGATCAACACCGCATCCTTCGTAAAACTATCCGCATACGCCTCATGCATATCAGGGGTATCACTAATCTTATAGAACTCCTCAAAGAAAGCTTTGATGCCGTCGTCAACCTCGATTCCCGAAGGATACGCTGATTTATATGAGTGTGCCATTGTCAGGTTTCTTGGTGATTAGATAGAGAGAATATTGACACCTGGACGAAATGGAGCAAGGGGGTGTTGATAGTCGTTTGAGGATTGAGTAATTGATAATGAATGAAAGCTGACTACTTGGGATAATATAGTGCAGACGTACATGGAGGGGCACCTAGCGAAGCGGGGCCAGGAACGCCGGGTATGGATCGGGTATATGTCGAACCTTTCATACTCCGTACTCTATACTCTGCTAAGGCATCATTACACATTGATACAAAGTTCAGAGCCAAACTCATTCAACTCCATTATACATAAATCTTTCTAATATCACCGAAAGTGACCTTCCTACAAACAACCTAATTTTGTTAGTGCTCATAAAGCCAGACTTTAAGTAAAAGCGAGAATATCGAGCATAGGACATAAAACGAGATGCTGCAGAGAAATTTGCTTGTTAAAAAGTATATTGAAAGTCCAACGCTATCATTCGGTACGAGGTAATTGCTCGCGAAGTCTAGTATCTAAACTCCACACTTTCCTAGACCTCCTTCAGACCATCGCTTCAATTGAAAAGGCTTCCAATTGCTCAGAGTGTAACTATGACATCCAAATACGCCGACGCCGAAAGCCAGACTTATGAATGTTGCAACGCCATATTTTCAGTAGCCGCCAGTATTCGTGCATCCATGAACATCTACCATCCAGAAGTTCCCCATTGATTCTTTATGGTTCCACCGCCATGACCTCTCTTATTTCCCGGCGGTCTAGATATGTCAGCTCCTTGCATCTTGCTCTCGACGTCCTTAACAGGATCAGAGGAATCAGTGCCCCAATCATCCTTTGGCGTTGGATTTCCCCAAGAGTTTGAGCTAGGCTTCAGCTCCCCCCGTGGCTTTGATTTATAATAATTTCCCTTAGTTTGAGCTTGTGGGGAACCCTCCCAAAGATTACTAGGGTGATTTTGGTTGGCATTGTTCTTTTGGTCCCGCGAGTTGCCACTCTTATAATTTTTTGGCTTATCGGGGGCATGTGCAAATGCAACAGGGGAACCACCATCACTGTTCTCTGCTGCAGAGCTCCAGCCCTCTTCTTTGTCAATCGCCGTTTCCGTAGCTTCCACGATGAACCTAAATACCTATCAGTCACACAGCGATCGAGGATTTCCAGGACGGGATAGTTAATACTCAGAGATTCGAGCTTTCTTCTCTTTTTCCTTGGCATCTAGACCTATCTCCTTCTCGTCCAAGTGCTTGAAAGTAATCGCAATCATAGCCTGGAGAGTATAGACAGCATCATTGCCGGCATTGTGAAGATTCCACCCAACAATGCCAAGTTCAGCAAGGATAGCCCCGAGGTTTCGAGGATTAGTTTCTCTCTTGAGATATCTCCACATTACAGCCGTGTCTGCGGTTTCCTGCAAGGTGGAGAGGTTGGTCACATCATAGCCAAGGGCTCTAAGATAATTGATATCGGCGACAACATCATGCCCGACCAAGATGATGTTTCGCTTTTCAGCTTCTTCATCTGCTACCTCTCCCGGCTTAGAGAATGGATGTTTGAAGCAAGAGGCAGCAACCCGTGTTGCATCCTTGAGGTTGACAAACTCACTTTTTCTGTCCACATATTAACCTAAGGGTTTCGAAAAACCTGAAGTGTAAACTTACCCGAACTCAAATTTATCTGCACATCCCATGACGAACTCTGTGTTGTTGAGATTTTTGTACTCCCTAATTCTGAAGTGACGAGCACGAATGAACTTCATCCAGTTCTGCCCCTGCTTTCCAGGAGCTATCAATTTGAGATCATCCGTGTCCAATGTGGCAATGCCAATCTCAGTAATGCATTTAGAGTCACGCTCCCAAGCCTCAACATCGACACAAACAAAGACCACTCGTGCTTCTGGTATGAAAGGGACGGGCTTATTGGGATCATAGTGTGCTGCGGGAGCGAGGTTTGCTGTTGCAGCCTTGGCTGCTGCATCATAGTCCAGTCCTGGGATGCCAGATGCCTCGAAAGCAGACTTAATTGCCTGATGGTGATCTTGGTTAGATTCCCGAATTCCAAGATAACGTTGAACTCTTTTGAGAGAGTTCCTCCAGTTTCGTTGCTTCTCAATGCGCTCTCTCTTTTGTTTCTCCTTATTTGCAGCCTTCTTGCCTTTCTGGGCTTGTATGATTTGAGAAATCTTGGCCCGGAAATCAGCAAGAGCTTTGTTTGAAGGGGCATTCGGCAAAGCAGGCTCATCATCAAGTTTATAATAGCTAGGGGGGATATTATTCTTAAGTCGTTCAGCCATATCGTAGTCTGTAGAGAGACCTAAATATCGCGGTCGTGGAGTTCCGTCGTCGTCAAATACTACTTCACACTCAGATGGAATGCTGAGATCGAGCCTTAGCTTTTGATTAATGATTCCAAGGAATTCTTCGAGTTGTTGAGCTGGCACAAGAAGAATTGCTGGTTGGATGCCGTCCAAAGACAACCGGTAGAGATAGAAGCTACAGGCGAAAGACTTGGTCAAAACTGAAACATTCGGGGAAAGGGGGAAGTAAGAAGGTGAGAAGCTTAACTCACAATTTCCAAGGATGGATGAAGAGCTTATTTTGATCAAAAAACTTTTCAGCTACCTGCGCGGGTGTTAGTAAGGCTTGCTAGCTAGAAGCTATTTGTATCTTACGCGCTGTCTATTTCCCCCGCTAACATACGTGTACGGATATTTCTTCACTGCCTGAAATGGAACAAAGCTCTCTCCCGCACTTGTCAATTCACCAAACTGATATGTACATTTGTTGGATGAATCGCCATTTGCTTCAGCATTCGAATTGCCTGAGATAGTTAGCATCGACCACCTCAAGGAAATGCCCGCTGCGTACCTATATGAGAGTCCACTGCCCCTGGATGAGTGGATAGCGACGTTGCTTTACTACAGAGGATTTCGTACTCATCCTCGGAATCGGTTCCCTCGTAAATATACCGAGATTTAAGTCCTGTGAAGTCTGGTTCCTCGTGTGCCTCAACAACATCTTTATCACCTGTCAGAGCCTGAAGGCGGCTGAGTCTATCCATGACTGGATGCTTGCGGGATGCTTGTAGCTGGATTAAGCGTTTTGCACCACAGGGGGACCTGATGCGCCAGGGCACTAGCAATGTGTTTGCTTAGTATGTAGGACAGAAAGGATGACCCTCTGAGCTTTCAACGTGCCGAGAAGAGTGTAAGTAGACAAAACCCTAAAGCTAGCATGTATTCATGCCAGCATACTTAGGGAATGGACACTGTGTGCCTATCAACCTTAAATACGACGGAGAAAGGCTTTAAAACGCTTGCAGAATTGGTGACCACAGGGTCGTACGTGGAAATATTTCAACTTGCAGCTGGCTTGTAAGCTTAGTCACCCACCGCTTTTATTTTCTCTATCGTGTGAGAGAAAGTACAAACCCATCAAGATATTGAATGCAATTTGGATGGAGGTGAAGGCAACTTCCAAATTGGGATAAAACTTGCGCAGATATTGGTTTGCATTCTTACAGTAGCCTTGCCGCATCTGCTTCCGGGGTTTACCCGAAGTCTCGTCCTATAAAGGCCGAGAAGCAAAGAATTCTTGAGGACTTATAGATGGGTGGAAAACTTGCCTGTTAGCATGTCTAAATGTAGCACGTTCTCCCAGTAATCTATAATAGAGTTTATTCATACAATAGATCCTACAATCAACCTCTTCCTCAGAACTGGGGCCCCTTCATTTCCCCCTTCCTCATTACAATAGTAAAATACAGCATCGGGCAACTTACCACCATGTTCCAATGAATTTTCCAAAAAAATTCTTACTTGCTCCGAGTTGGTAGATCGGGGCGCAGATACCAAAACTGTTCATCGGTTAGTCAAGTCAAAGTAGAGCCCGTCCGCAATCTAAGTACTCATACCTCACGCGCCTCCGTCCCTGAGACATCAGACTGGTCCAAAGTATCCTGATCAATCAGACCCAACTTCGCATTTTTCAAATTAAACCAGAACTCCCTCCTGTCTCCTCCCAACTCCCCATTCAACATGCGCTCCTTAAAATCCCTAATGAAGTCATTGTATTCTTTCCACATCTCATAGTTGATAGATTCGGCTCTCATGACTTGTGTTTGTTCTTGTGCCTGTGCATATCCAGAATCACCGACATTGCTCTTGGTTATTAGTTCCTTGATGATTTTGGACATTTGGTCTATTGCATCTTTGATGGCATTATCTTCTTTTGCAGAGTTTACCATTTGCTTGAACTCCGGAATGGCGTTTTCATTGGATATCTTGTGTCGTTTTTCACGGTTAAGGAGAGAGTTCACATCAAGACCAGAGAGTGGTTTTGTTGTCTCTTGCTGGCGTTCACGCCTGGCTTTGGCCTTCTCTGGCACTATTAGAGTCGTTAGTCGCAGATACTTCTACCAAGGTTGGGGTGCCCTTACCCTTCTTGACATCGGCTACCTCAATAAGTTTCTGTAACTGTGGGTCTAAAGCTTGTTAGTCAACGTTTGTGGTCCCGTTGATCAATGATTCCAAACTGTGTATCAATAAATATTATACTAGGGTGAGATTGCTTACCACTTTCTTTGACAAGGTCTGCAGGAGGTATAGACCATTTGGTCAGAAATTCAGGTGGCGGCCCAATAGGCTCGTCAGGATACATAGCACGTTGCCGTATAATCTGATTAATACGATGAACCATAGGAGAATACCTGTCTGCGACAGGCATGTACTCAGATGCGTTTCCACCATCGTCCTTTCCAAGTGTGGACAAATCCATACTGTCTACATATTCACCCATAGCACTCTCGAGATCCTTTGAAGGTATATTCCTATGTTTTTCAAGCGAAGAACCAGAGCTATAAAATAAAGATGAAAGTCAGCAGTCGATACATAAACCAGACAAACTCATGCCGTCGTTAGCCACTGGGCGTACATTTTGACCGAAGAGCTACTATAGAGTCATAGCCCTGTAAGCAGCATAGGCTTGCTCATTGCCCATTTTGCTCGCATTGAAAGAACGTCAAACACCATATGCCAGGAGGGAGAACTTGTAGACTTACGGAGTAACCACTTTATCCAAGGGTGGAAATCTATATATGCGGACATCTTCAGCAAAAGGCAGTCGTATATCAACAAGAGCTTCGAAATTTGGTTCAATGTAAGGGGCGAGTAAAATGATCTGGGGATCTTTATCATCCTTAGGGACAATCCGTGCCACAGCATATGATTCCAGTTCATGTAGTGCATGAATAAGAGATGATAGGGCCATGCGTGCCTTATCATTGACGTCTTGAGCAACAGTTACACAACTCTCGCCCATGTTGAAGTACTTTTCGTACTATTTTCCCATTAGTTGTATATATGATATAGAGAGGTATAGACCTACCCCTTCATTCGGGATAAACCCAATAATCGAAAAATCTTGTTTAGCGTGAAGTTTAGTAACACCCTCCTCTAACTCGCTAAATGGAACGGCAGTGCGGCCGTATGAATATCCTTTGGCCATATCCGTAATATCAAGATGTTTCTTACCTCCTGCCGCAGAGGGATCGTTCACTGTGTAAGTCACAGACCTTCTAATAGCAACCAGATCATCTCCAGCCGGCGCATCGGGCATTTCCGTATCACCAGAGATTGTGTTCGATGACTCTGCACTGGTGGTATGTACTGCAAAGCTAGTCGCAGATACAGGCTTAGCGACTTTGGTTCTTGTATACCTTTTAACGTCGATATACATGGCTGTCTCTGGATATCGCACAAAGTCTCCAAGGGCTACATAGCGCAACAAGAATTAGCGAAAAGCATCAACCATTACAACGAGCCTCGAATTCTGGTCTCATGTTCTATGACCCTCCTCAAATTAAGTGGACAGGCAAACATCATTTCTAAGATTGCTCCAAGCAGGATAAGGTGTGAAAATGTTATCCAAGATACAAAACCAAAACCAGCATAGTGACTGAAATTTATAGCTTACCTAGGCGGCCAGTATATGTTGCATAGTCCCTGACACGTTTAATAGCTGGAACGGAAATGTCCTCCATGACTTCAGCAGCGGTTCCAAAATGCCCATCACAGCCCTCTGAAAGCTTCAATAAAATTTTCTCATTCATTTCCTACTCGCGGTTAGGGGCAACTTGCATAATTCTTCAATAACTAAGACACACACCTTTAGAGGAGATTTGTCTTCTTCCTTATATCCATAGTCTGGAGCATCAAAGTCGATACCACTAGACAGAAAATGAGATACCGCAACAATTTTGAAGGATGCTGAATCCTTTCGACTTACACGACGACTAGCTCAATCTCAGACTTTTTTATTTGTTCGCAGATGGATTCAACATCCGTATCATCCATACTACCCTATAAAGAATGTCAGCCATAACTAACGTATCTATGGACGAGCTGCGATGCATCCTGGGGATGTGGCTCACTTCAGCGGACGTAATGAGAGCAATCTTGCGATCATATTTGCCAGGTTTCCCGCTCTTGAGCTCGGTGGCCTCCTTAATCATCTCTATAGCCACTACAATAGCTGAGATCGCATCTCCGCCATTCGTTCTGCTAGGCGCAATCTTTTCCCGTAAATATGGAAGGTGCGACATTTGAATGGGTTCTCCCATAGTCTTGAGCACGGAGATGTTTTCATAGCCTTCGCCATCGCTCAAGGGATTGTCGGTGCTATCTGATCGAAATGCCACAAGGCCCACCTTCGAAGTCTTCTTGTTGGCCGACATTGTTGATGCAATTTTTTCCCATACATATCTCATACCATATTCGAGGTCAGTCTCAATCCTCCCGTTGCGGCATTCTCCCATGGATTCGCCAATGTCTATCACGTAGACTGTAGCATCCTTGCTAGCCATGGCTCTAGAGTTATGGGGTAGTTTATTAGGAGGCTGTCGACGAGGATAGAACAATCAATTATGGATGGGCTATGGAAAACGCGTTCTGATGACGATCAAGTTCAAAAGCTAGGCAGAAGTCGCACCGCGGTACCTACACGTGGTCATGTGATCGACTAGTGCTAGTGTATCCTCATGGTTCACGGCTAGAACCCACTTAATCCGTATCCCTCGGGTCTCAGGACCCCCCGCTGTCTTATCATCCCATTCATCTTTCTATCGCCCTTGACCTTTCTCCATTCAAAAAAGTGGTAGAATCTTTGTACGATTGCAATTCCAATATCTTAATTGAACACCTACAATGCCTAACTTGTCGCTATATAATTCTCCCGCTCCGTACCATATTATTTCGTAAGAAAACAACATTAGCCATGCCATGGAAGTACGCTGATGAATGATATCCAGTTATGGCACATCGCTCGGAATGCAGTTCTTCCAAGTGAGCAACAACGAAAATAAAATCCTGAAAAAGTGGCTAATTGGATTTCTCATGCAGAGCTTTGTAGGAGGCGTTGTAGCTTACAAGGCCCTTACTCGACCACAATTCTCTCAATTGCAACAAAAGATCTTCCCAGTATACTTCAGCCTCCAAACTGCCCTCCCAGTGCTCCTCGCCTTGACATACCCAGGATCAAAAACTCTTGGCACATCATCGAGCCTCCGAGGTACACTTGCAAATGTCAATAAATGGAGTGTGTTGGTACCTTTGAGCACAATGTTCTTAACGAGTCTGGCAAATCTGTTATTCATTGGACCAACAACCACAAAGATCATGAGAGATAGAAAGTTCCAAGGTAAGGCAATGTCATATTTTTCAATTAGCTTATCTCCTACCAAACGATAAGAACAGTTAGTCCAGAGCAAGTTAGGAAAGTATTCAAAAATAGTCCTATCGGCCTGGAATATCAAATTTCTATTCTTAATGATATAAGAAACTTCCAATTTTCTCTTCTTTGGCCCTGAATTAAACTAACATCTTTTCTTTAGAAACCCGAGACGGAAAGAAATACTTCGACCCGGCACCCCACTCAGCTGAAATGCAAAACTTGAACAACTCTTTCGCTATAGTGCATGGTGTCTCCTCATTAGTAAACTTAGTTGGATTTGTTGCCACCCTATGGTACGGGTTTTCTCTTGCAGCAAGAATTCAGTAAACTATCTTTTAACTATCATCCAAAGTCCGAGTTATGTACAGTACATACAAAGCATGTCAGGCTAGGATAGCAATCAATACATTACACCATTGGGAGTCTTATTTAGTAAGGTAATCATAAATATCGCAGCTTGTTTCCCTTTGACTGACGAGGAAGGAAGTGTTAAGACAGCTACTAATGACAACTCCTCAACCCCAATGGCTGAATTGGAGTATGGGAAAGGAGCTCTGATTTCTATGGCTTCAAACTCGCAAGACCCCCTGTCGGCCTCAGGCATTTGAATTCAGATGGATTTATTTGATATTTTTAGCTTCCCTCGCAGATATATGGATGTCGAGCTGAACAAATAAATACCCGTAGCTTGAAAGGTCACAGGAGCCAATAATCTTTAATTCTCCCCGTTTCATTACACCAATCGAGTTTGTCCCTGGACTTAAGAAATCCTGCCAGAACCTGAACTCTGATTCTCACCTCCATGTCCAAGAATTTACTTTTGCCATTATGTCTGAGGCAAATTGTTGATTTTATTCTACTCGGTGAATTTATAGGGCCGATTATTTTGTCAGCGCCTTCTCTAAAGATCATTTCACTTAGCCCATGTGTATCGAGTACCAACAACTTGTATCTATTGATTGATGTTGATATTAAAATACAGCCAGGCAGCAAGAAACCAGGTATATATTGTTGACATCGCCGGGCCGTTGGTTTCCCAAATACTATGCAATAAACTCTCCTTGGCAGTTCATTCATGTGGTTCTCCCGCTGATCTTACGATTCCCCAGAAACGTTCTCCAGTTGGCTCTCCAATCCTTCCTCGGACACTTCCTCGGATTCCTTCTCGGATTGCTCGCACAGCAAATTAGAGTAAAACCCGGGAGCATTCTTGACTCGAAAATACTCTTTCAAAGTGCGCTCATGCTCCGCCAAAGCCTTTGCGTACGCCTTCTCGAACTTAGCTTTCTCGTCGTCCAACAGCTTCTTGCGTAATTCCTTCTTGAGAAACTTCGACTCATCACTGATCAATCCTCTCGCCGTCGCCTCAGTCTCCAAACTAGTCAGATTCCAGCTGCGAAAGTCCAACTTCTTTTTCGGGGCCTCGGGCTTCTTGCTGTACTTCGGCATCTTTTTCATCAGATTGGCTTTCTCCTTTGCTGTCAAAGCTCGTTCCTCTCCCCGCCAAGCGTCCATCAGCTCCACTTTATGAATATTGTGGCTCCGAAGCTTGGACAGCATCTTAGCATCATTTTGAATCTCGGAAGGTGCTTCAACTTCTTCCTTGTCCAAGGCCTGAAGTGAAAGGACTCCACTCTGGCTCAGTGGTCCCCATATCTCGCTAAGACTATGGATCACAACAAATATCTTCAACCTGCGGAAAATACTTCGCCTTCGATTTGCTGAAAGCCTCCCTCAACTGGTTCTTCTCCAAAACCAAGTGCTTGCACTTGATGTTGACATCAACCTGGTCATCTGAGTCCCACTTGAGGCGCTTATCGATATTGTTGATGAACTTCGTCAGCGCAGAATGGCCTGTTGAATTTCGTCGGAACCAAAGGTAGTCGACATCCCAATTGATGTATGTGCCCAGATCCTTTTGATACTCAAACTTGAGTGCAGAGTAGAATCTTAGACCCGCGGCTCTTGCCTCTTGAGACACATGCAGGATGGAAGGCACGAGCGTGAAGGACGTAAATTGAATCGGGAAATGGTAACCTTGGAACTTCTCCTTCTGAATTCTCTGCTCTTGTCCGACAGTGGCTTTGACCTCAACAACTCGAGGGTTGGTAGTAGCATTAATAGCCCAGATCATACGGCGAACTTCGATGGGAAGGTCGGGGAAGAGTTGGAAGGAGGTCAAGACACGACCAGTATTCTCGGATGCGATGGACATGGTGTCGTTTGTGTTGAAGGTATTGCATGTAGAAACGTGCGTACGGTATTGCGTAGAGAATGTTGGTGAGGGGTACAAAGCCAAGTTTGCCTTGTGAGATTGCGCATGCCAGTCTCGAAGGACAGCCAGACCTTTCTCAATCATTCGAGCCAGGGCTTGGTCTCGTGTCTCTGATGGGGTTACTGTTGAGGTCTCTTGTTCCATCATGAAAGGAGTCAACTGTTGAAGCGGCTCTGAGGCTGAAGTCGTTGAATCAACTTTGTCAGTCTCCGACGCGTGGATATTCGCTGATGCAGATTGTTCCATCACAGAAGAGACCGATTGGGGCAGTTCAGTGACAGAAGAAGCTGAGTTAACTTCGCCTGCCTGTGGACAAGGACTGACTGTTCGCATTGCGAGGTTCAGCATCTTGAAATATTATTGTGATGGCAGAAGGAAACACAAATGAGAAGGCCAAGAGACAATATGAAGTGGAAAATACTCGAACGCCTTTTGAGCGAGTAAATAGATAAGCAAACAAGGCTGAGCTAGCCTCTTTGGTTGGATCGAGAAGACTAGCCTGACGACAAAATCAATTCGTGCCTACATCCTCAGGTACACACTATGATGAAAGAGTTTATTATCGACCTCTTCTATTTTCACCCCACAAGAAGATGAAAGTAAACGACTTGACTATCATTTTCTACCCACTTTACTTGGTATTGTATAGCCAATTTCAACCACTATGAATGCCTAGAAGAAAGAGCTTAATTACTTTCTGCAATTCGAGAGGAAGGCGCAAAAACTGGGAGAAGTATGTAATATTATAGTTACTGCCACTGGTGGGGTCTCACTACAATATTGACGGATCTAGGGAGAAGCTTTGCTGAGCCTAGAAGACATTAAATACCTGTATGTAGTGCTAGCCAGTTCTACTGCTGGAATAGGTCGCATCTGTATTACCAAAAACATATCGACAGCTCAGGAAAGCTAGACTATAAGAGCAGATAACTTGGAGAGCCTAGGATATAGAAATCAAATACAAAGAGCTTCAAATTGAGGAGGGAATTGGACCAACCACTAGGACCTGTTGACAATGAAAAGACAAACACAATTCAGCGCTAAATTCAGTTTCGCAAAGGGGTCTTTCCTTCCCTCGTGGCTCCTATTGAGAAATTGGGCTGGTAACTACTAGCAGACTTCAAGGAGACCGGATTGGAAAGAACTTCCAGGCCGCTTCTGGACGCCTCTGAGACAAAGGTTCACAAATACTATATTCCTGAAACTTCTAGATTGATCAGTGTTGTTTGACGTCTCTTGGCTAAGCGATCGACATCGGTTCTACCCGGCTTGGCGTTTACCCCAGATTTTATAGAGGCCCGAGCTCTTTCACCATCATAGGATTAGCTGGTCTCTATCCGCATGCATCCTCTTTGAACAAGAACAAAGTGCACCTTGCGGAACCTTTAACTAAACTAAGTCTGTTATAAATTACTATTGCAAGAGCTAAGATAAAAGTATACACAGGCTATTAGCTACCGAATAAATATCTTATTAGACTTTAAGTTCAACATACAAAACACCACGCAACTTTCAAACTGGTCTCGATTTAGCTCACTGCTATTGACTGGACGAAAGAGACGCATGCGGGTGACATAGTTTCTTTGTATTTTGAAACAGGCAAGGGAGACGAGTAAAGAGTTTGAATGCTAGCTTCGAAGTTTAGAGAGCAATTAGGATAGAGTAGGGAATGTATCCACGTAGAAGAAGGAGTGAGGATAGAGGATTTCATAAAAAGAATCGTCAGAGCAAGTGCTACGCTGCCTGGACTTTGGCAAGACTCTAGACATCATACGTTACCAAGATTTAGAACCTCCTCTGAATAGGTTGTTTGTGTTACTCTTCCAATGAATATGCACATAAAGCCCCTAGCAAAGTCTTTAGGCCAGCTATAACGGCCCCACAACATCGTGGCCATCTTAAACACTGAAATTTGCTTAATATGTCATTTCTTTAAATTTCGGCGCTAAATCATGCATTACAGCGCTAATAGATACCAGGTACGCTGGCCTATAAATGTCAGACAAACTTCAATACAATGTATCATGTGCAAACTACAAAACTCGAATATGAAACATGAACCCCGTCTCTCACCACCTACCGAAATCTCAAAGATCCTTCTTATAAGCATGCTCAGGCTTGTGTGTGGTCTCGTAATCAACATGTACATACGCCCTCTCCACATCCGGTAAGCTCTCCAACTTAAACTGCAATGCCTCTGCAATATCATGCGTCTCCCTCAAACTAGCACTCGGGTTCATCACCACATCGATTTCTGCTATCAATCTTGGTCCTGAATGGTAGACACGCACCGTGTCAATACCGCTGATTTCAGGAGAATGCGTGAGGCAGACATAGGTTATAAGCTGTTGGTCTTCGACCGATGCTGTGACACCAACTAGAAGAAGGAATTCGCTAAATGCTGTGTGGAGCCAGATACATGAAATGAGGCAAGACAGTATTATGGCACCCATAGGATCGATCCACCATTTAAGCTTGGATCCACCAACAGAAGTGAGAATACCGAAGCCGTTGATATATAAGTCGTTTCGATGATCTTGCCAGAGAATGCTAATTTGTGAATATTTATCTTTGAGGGCCCAGCAATAGAGAAATAAACCCAGTTTGGTAGCGAAAGCGACTGCTACAGCAATGACTGAGGGGAGATGGAACATGTTCAAATCGGATCCCTTGTGTCCTTCCGCAAGCTCTCTGACGGAGAACGCGATCAGGATGAAGGATACAGATGTCATGAGGAAGCAGAAGACAATATTGCCAACAGTCTCGAGGCGAGCTTTGCCAGATGGAAAGCGATTCGGGTCCACACGTTTGACTGCGCGATTCGTAATGATCAGGGTGGTGTTGGACAAGGGGTCGAATACAGCATCGGCCATAGTGGTGAACAGAGACAGAGATCCTGAAGAAATGGCACCATAGAGTTGTAACGCGGCTAGCAGAATATTGGCTACGAAAGATCCGTATACGGCAATTTGAAATTTCACATGATCGTCTCCAGCCTCCTGCCTTGCCTGTGCACGATGATCCTCCACGGGCTTAAGCATACGTTCTATTTTGTCGTTCTGCGTATGGTAGAATTCCTGTATCTTCCGTGTCTTGTATGCATCCATACCATACTTCACTGGCCCGCATCCATCACGCTTCCTAGAAGAATTGGCGGTAAGCCGCGAGAGCTCATTCTCATTCTTGTATGCTGCAGACAGCCTGTATGGATCGTTCTCGACTGTATATTGAGGGGGTCTTTGGTCTTCGAGGTCGGTCACACTGCCCGTTATGTGTCGAGATACCGGGTCGCTCACGTCGATCGGATGAGGAAGGGATTCGAAAGCAGTGCTGGCACCAGGTTTGTTCGAGGAAGGGGCAGGTACGGTTGCAACTGGTGTTGGTGTCCGTATCTCTGATCGATTAGGATGTAGATGGAATGGATGCGGGTGCATGGTAATGCTGCGCGAAAGATCCGGAATCTGAGCCATATCGAAGGCTGAGTTGAGTGAATTGAGATGCGGGAAGTCGAATTTTCAAAGAGCGAAAAAGAAAGGAGGCGATAAGAAATTTTTGGGGGGCTTAATGCCCTATCAGGTTCAATAGTAAATCTAAGGCACTAAAAGAGAACCGTGAAATCGTGAGAGATTGTGTAGGTAGAATAAGAAGAATTGGAAAAAATTGCCTCCAGGCAGATATAACGGAGCGGCGGTGGTGAGGTTAGTGTCCTTCTCATTAGTCTCCGGGAACTGTGGAGAGCGGAGCGGGGCGGAGTTCGTACGGGGCCTTGGCATAGAAACCTACCTTGGGCTTTGGAAGCCAGCTCCATGCCATCTTAATACCTTTGATGAAGTGGGTTCTTTATTTGAGAAAGGGAGGTATTTGAGGAATGGTTATTGAAGAAGTGAAAAAGTTGAGAATGTTTGGGGTGAGTGCGTCATTATATATTACACCAAACGGTTAAATTGCGGGTATGCTATCCGGTAACCTCCGATTGAGGCATGTGATATTAATATTAATTATAGAGCCATGTTTCCATTTTCTGATTGATTTCTTTTTCATGTTGAACTTTTTGCAGGTTTTGTTGGAAAACTAGGCACAGAAGTTGCACCACCATACTCGGCGAGAAAGGAGGTCGGTATGGCTAATTGAGAAGAGGAGCAAATCCGTGCGTCATTTGCAAAGGGCAGGAGTTAAGCACAAAGCTAATACTCTAGCTGGAGTTATTCGATGGAGCTAAACACATGAGAAGAGTAGCTAGGAAGCCCCTTGCCAACGGTAGTGAAAATAAAAGTGAATTCGGGGAACGAATGGTTTAATATAATCTTATACTTGCGCTAGGAGCCTAAATTTACTTGCAAAGTGACTTGGAATTGTAGAAGTGATAGAAGCCAATGCGTCCTCTCTTTAGTAATATGGCAAACTCGTAATATCTAGATTAGTGTTTGAAGGAGTATTCGCCATTTACTTGTTTAAGCCAATTATGACTATGTTATATTGGCTATTAAGTCCTATATAACCCAGTTACGAAACCAACAGATCATCAAATCTATCCCTTTCAAACCACAACTCCTGACTCCAAAAATCCCATATCCTAATAACAACTCAACATCCACAAACCCCTACCTATGCTTACCTCTCATACACTGGTAATACCTCTGTCCTCCCTTGTCCAACATTCATTGTCTCCTCCGCTCTCTCAGTAGGCTTAAGCCGCATCTTCATCTCCACAGCTCTTAACGTTATCTCCAGCTCCCCATTCCCAATATCTCGTCCCTGTTCAATAATCTCTTCAACCTCCCTCTTCACCCCATCCAACAACCTCCACCTCATACACTCCTCCTCCCAAAAGAATAACAACCCCACCAGTTTTCTCTGCGCATGAACACTAATTATAGCCAACTGATTCGCAAAACCCCTCCCAATCTTCTCTGTCCTCACTGTCATCCCTCCATCGCCCTCTCCCTCTCCCTCTCCTCTACTCCCCCTATCTCCTTTCCTACCTTTCGCCGACTCCGGGTCCGAGACTACGATCCCATTCTTCACAAGCGCTTTATACATCTTCTCAGATATGGTTTTACTCGTAGTAATTCCGGCAGCAAAGAAAGACAGAGGGCATAGGTGCCTAGGCAAGGGAAGCGAAAGCTGGTATGTGAAGAGGGAGTTTGCTTGTAGAGGCGTGAGGTCCACGTCGTTGGTGGAGTCATAGGCGAAGTTGGGGAACATGTTTATTACCATGCGACCGAAGGAGAACTTGCGCAAGCCGGTTGGAAGCATTGTTGCGATAATTACGCGCTGGTAAGGTTTGGAAAGTGGGTTGCTGGTATTATTTTTGTATGGGATAAAATGTTTAGCTTGGCGCTCTGTCTCGTCTGTGATTTATAGTGTAGTTTTGACTTGGAGTAGAGGAAAAGCGTGTAGGATTGAATAGGATGAAGTGATGTGATGCGGGATAAAGATAAAAGAAAACCGGTGGGGTGGTGCGAGCTTAGATGATAGACTCGTTAAGTTGAGTAATCAAGTTAGTTACAATGGTTTTTCATCTTGTGAGATTCTTGCTTTATATGGTATACCAAGAGCTCTGAAATCTAGAAAAATAAAAGATTTGTTACCTTAAGTAGAAATTCGCCAAAATATAAGATAGACGACCGACGATGTAGAGTGGGGGCACAGCCTCCACCTCTTGTGAATCGTGGTTTAGAGAATCTATCTGAGCCGCATTCCATGAACACGTGCTAGTTTATCTGGATCGAAGGCTTGGTGACTCAAGACAAGGCATTCAAACTCGAGTGTACTTTTTTTTGTAGAAACTTTTCTTATGTCACAACTATAAGGCGTGAGTGCTGTTAAAACCAAACCGTTCCCCTAGTCTACACTTTTACTTGGTGAAGCTCTACAAACTTCCCACGGCGAAAGGAGCAGCATTTCTATACTAAGATACTGTCACGTTCAGCTTGAGGATCGTAGGAGAAAAGCGAAAATTAAAACTAAATTTGACATCGTGCATATTAACTCGAGAAAAAGAAAGCTGCTCCTAGTGATTTGTTACGGTACGGGGAAGTTGTCTAGTCCCTTAAAAGGGGTTGTAGTCGGATATTCACTCGCTAAATCTCGGTGTACAGCGGGCGCTTTCGCTTAGCTACAGGCTCTCACTTCGGGCTTCGACCTGCCAAGTTCGAGTCTCCACTTGCTAGCAAACAATTGAAAATATAAAGGCACGCTTCTAGAAATATGAACCTGCAAATGAACTAAAAGAAAGTCTACGGAGCGCTTTCTAGCGCAAAACCTCGATCGAACAAGTGCTGAGTTTTCGGAACAGGAGTCAAGCCTATGCAAATATCTGGTATACCTAATGAAGTTCACATAAACCCGAAATACGTACATCAAACTTTCCGTTCTTCGTGATTAGAAGAGAGATATGAGGAGCGAGATGCCTCTAACATAGGGTCTTCTAAACAAGAGATCGGCTGTTTTCCTACAAGAAGAAGGAGGAGGTGGAAATTGCCCCGCAACCGCACGTCTCAAGACTTCGATACAACTCAATGAAAGACGAGAACTCAAAACTTAAACAAGTAAATGCCATTTTTGGACTTTATCTGAGATTTGTTGTTCCTCTATCCCAACCCCAGCCGAAATCCGTAGGACAAACTCATGTGAAGTGAGCCTTCAGGAGGAGTAATAGCATTGAATAGTCTGCAGAACTTGATTGTTCACAATACGAAACAGCTTTAAAGTTAGACTCAAGCACTGAGCAGCCCAAATTGATAGCCTTTTTGAGAACGCAATTTAACAAGTAGAATGCTTCTGCATAGGATTATGTTTATGCCATGGCAGAGATTTCTTCTTTTTCAAGTAATCTAACCCGGCCGCTAAGAATTCAGACAGCCAAACAACTCACATGCTGTACCGGAAGCCTTGGTCATACTTGTTACCGGATTCAGAGTATGCTGAGTAGCGGCAGTGCTTAAACTAGCAGCATTATGATGGATTGAAGGACTTGGTCTTCGGAAGTGACCTTCAACCTGGTTGTGTTGTTTAGTGTGCTTTTTCGACTTCGACTTCATGAGAGACACGTATGCCACCTTGCTAATTGTGGAAAGGACCGCTAGGAGTTTTTCAATAATAGGTAGGTAGATGAATGTTGGGTTTGTATAGTAGTAGTTTCCTAGCAAAGTTAGCTTGGAATCGAGTGTTAAGGCTATAGAGCGTAGTTTCAAGAGGATGGGTATGGACTGGATGGCAGATCATAGCGACGAGATATTTGCAAACGAAGGAATAGTTGAGTGAAGCGGCAAAGCGATGAATCGAAGAGAAAAGAGCACCTTGACGAGTTAGCTCCAATACGATCCACAATTTACTGTACTGTACAGATTCATGGTGCTGACATCCTGCTCCCTTATCTTGTTAGCGAAGTAGGAGTACCACTCATCATCACAAACCCACTGCCCCCCTATTCCGAAAAAGCAGGGCGAGATTGAAACTCCGGCCTTGCTCAACCCTCCTTGAAGCCAGTAGCGCATCTCCAAAATTGAAATCTGGCAACGAAGATAGATTCGCTAGGCTCAGGGGCAAACTTGTTTGTGACAGGATCAGAAGATGCCCAGGACCCCTCCTCCATCTAATTCAAATATCACTGGGTCAATTACGATAGCGTAGTAGGCGAGTGTTGCATAAGGGGGGTACATTGGTGGATACTTCCTTCCCTTGTCAAGAGGCTGGATTCCCAGAGCTGACTTGAGAAATGCAATCTCCTCCAGTCACTTTACTCCCAAATGAGGAGTGCTTGGGCGTTTAGCTTTTCCAAGTCTATCCATATCTTTCCACTTTCTACGATTGTGGATTTCAGTTGGACCAGTAATTTGAACCAAGTGGAAGATATTCTAGGCGAACCCCCATAATTTGGTTGCCTCAGTCATATCGGAGAACGATATCAGAACACGATGGCAGCAAGGAAAGCATTTGGCCATCCGAAGCCCAATAAATTCAGCAGAATGTCATGTCCGGCGGGATGACTCGGTTCGAGATACCTATCGGCAGTACCACCTTCACACACGAATAGAAAGCCTCTTGCATTCCAAATTTGAAAACCAAATCACACGTATGCCCAGTAATCTGTAACGGTGCAGCACACTGCCTCATTGCCTCCTCCCGGCTAGGGCAAACCCGTCGTCCTGTCATCACGACGCCCACAAGTGGCCTTCAGACAGCAATACAGTATGTTCGATTGTTACCGGCCTCCACGCCGGTCCGTGGTCCTCACTTCAGCTTCTCCGGGGTTTCGAGAGCACGAAGTGGCCAAATATGTCGACCACAGCATGCAGAGGAAACACCGGCCAAGGCATTCTTCACGAGGGCCGGTTTTGCGAATGGAGGACCATGGAAATCGATCTTATGAAGGCCGATATCACCAGGGTATTTCCGGTGCAGGTAAAAAAAGACACGAAACACAGAGGCTCGGGGTGCTGATCTGCGGCGGGCGGCAAAGATTCCTCCTCCAGGAAGGTTACGCAACGTCGTACTCTGTCCGTACGTACAGTACAGTGGCGGTGGAGTGACATGGGCCCCAAGATGGCACGGTGCACGACCGCCTACACAGTAGACGCGCAAGAAGAAACTGTGAGTCACATGCGACTTCGGCACAAGGCGCTTGAAGGAAATCAAGGAAGACTCCGAGACGGTGGGCACAGGCGGCTATCTGGTGTGTCGACGTGAACCCAGTTGTAGTGCGGAAGCACGAAGTAAGTATCAAGTGAACCGATCAAGTGACAAGGTCGGGCGGGGTTGGGTCACGAGGGGAGAAGTCGAGCCTCCATGATGCTGCAGAGAAAGCGCGCAGTAATCTATAACCTGCAGGCCTTGAAAGGGCGAATCTAGGTTACTTACGGTACTTCGTACTTCGTCCTGTACGTACGGTCACCCTTTTACGACCTATACGGAGTAAGGCTGAGCCTGAGCGGCTTCCGAATCCCGTACTGTCGAAGCCTTTTCGCTGGCGGCATGCGATACGCGAACCCTTCTATAGCGCGGCCATACACGAATCCTGCATACTACTGCTACTGTACAATTGGAGGTTGTTTGTATGAGATCAAAGAAGCGCACTGGAATGTCCAGAGATGCGATGCACAGACTATGACCAAGGACCGTAGCTGTGAAAATGCCAAAAGCGCCGAAAGGTTGATCCGGGCGCCCCGACTCTAAAATTAGACATTTCGCCTCAATGCCCCACTTCGCTCGTGATAACGATAGCCGAATATCGTCAGCCACACTCCTGCCTGGGATCCGAGGCACCCACGCCGGGCTGAACCTGGCAGCAGTTCCGCCTCCCCCGAGCTCTGCCTTGAACACCCACCCTCCCTCACCCTCATCCTCATCCTCACGCTCGAACAACGCATCCTCTTCGCAACTCTCTTTGCCACGACCTGCTGTGGCGGATGCTTCGATCATGCCCGAGACATACGCCTCCTTGGTGGGCGCGTCTCCCCGTCCAACTTCGATGGAGTCGATATCGACGATGCTCGTAATCCGGCCCGCCGACGTTTCCAAGTTCTTTTACGGTGGAGTTGAGCTTCCGGTCGCCTAGTCTTCTTAGTCTTCTTAGTCTTCTTGGTCTCCCAACTGGCTTTCCGCCTCCACCCAATCACCGCCCCGAAGAGCCCTGGAAACACAAGCTCGACTTTCGTAAAATCCGACGTCAACGAATGAGCAATTCGAAACGGCTTTTCATCTCACCTGACTTTCAACTAGCTAGCCATCCTTGAGGGCATGGGAAGGGATGGGATGGGTCTCAGCAGGACTCGACAGGTCGTCGAGCTCTCTCGCCGGCTGCTCGAGGCTCAGGGACAGCCGGAATTGCTAGCAGGCGTGCGGCACCAACCTCGATCAGATAAAATGCCATTTTCAAGTGGCTTGTGGTTGGTCTTACCCCCAGGCTCGAGTCAGGAGAGGACCGGAGCTATTCATGCAGGAGACTCCGGTTGGAGCATTGAGGGTCGACGGTGAGGTCCAATACAGCGTCGTCCACGACGCGGGATCTGGGAGACTGCAACACGGGGAAGATGGCAGCCATTCCTCGAACAACCACAGGAATCCCCATCATAATAGCAGAAATACGCATCGTGTTTCACAATGATCAAGAGATGCTGCACTGCGCTGCAATCTTCCTGCGCTCCTCATGCAAGTCATCGACCCCAAAGAGGTCGAAGGATCGTGTCGAGGATGGCCTCGGTTGAACTGGTCGTGTCGGGATGCATACTGTAGCAGACCGCGGATGGCACATCACTCTCGGGACTTGGGATCTCCAGCCCTAGTCGCTTTGAATCATTCTAGAAAATTAAGAGATGCCCGTAAGTCTCAAGCCCCCCCTCTGCAGCGATCCGACTGGGGATGACAGCTTCCTCCAATCTCCTGGGCAATATCAAACGGTGCAGAAGGCGTTGAAACAATTTCCAGGACCTCGAATTGGGATTCTGCGGGACATTTCTGGAAGAGGCTCGCCCCCAGAGTGTGCAGGCTGGCAATATGAGCAAATCCGTTATGAGGGCATGGATCGAAGCGAGAAGCCGTCGAGGGACTTCTCTCGCTCTGCAAGTCTGCATGGAGGAGCATGGAGTGTATGCACCTCCTCAGCTTGCGGTGGACGCACGAATGCAACTAAATACCCGCTGGGGCGGTGCAAAAGTCTGCCGTAGCGAAACCAGATCAGATGCTTAATACCCCCGCCATCGCTCAGCTTTCACTTTGCTCCTCACGACGGTCCATTCGTCCCTTTCTAGGCGCATCTCAATTCCCAGTCCTGGGCTCGCCAGCACTCGTACAACTATTCTTTGTTTTATTCTTTCGTTCTGTTTGTGTTCCCTGCAATATCTCTGTCCGGAAAGTCGCCACCCCCAACTTAAAGTCCCGCCCCCCGTCCTTTTGTCGCATATTTTCTCGGTACTCCTCGTCAGTCAAGTCTTTCGCAAAATATATTCCGATGCCTCCTCAACTCCTGCCAGCTTCGGCGGCGGCCTTTGCGCCTAGGGCAACATCTGTCAACGTGGTATTGAGTTCCAAGGTCGAACCGTGGTTAACACAGACGCTGAAGCGCATCAATCGCATCAAGCGCCCTCTCAATAGCGTACCTCAACACCAAAGATGCCTAACGGAAACGCTCTCGTCTCCCACTGCCCTGTGGACGCTAACCTCCCTTATGGTCCCCAAAAAACCCGAATCGGAATTGGTCAAGGATTCCAATCCTCTGGTTGAAGCACTTTTCAACTATCAGCTCATTCACATCGAGGCATACATCGTCCATGTGGATATGGTCCTCCGGAATGAGGTTGCGTTCAAGCTCACACCAGACTCTATAGAAGACCTTATCGGGTACCACAAGGACATTTATTGTGTAGACATCTCCGCCAAGACGTACAGCTGGTCCGAGAAGGAAATGCAAGTCAAAAAGTTGCATGAAGAGTTTATACAGGCCATTAACAAGTTTGTATATCGGACCCATGTTACTGCTCTAGAGGGACTGGAAGAAGACGGGGCTGGTGAACTTCTCTGTGGGAAGAGTGAGGAAGTGAAGAGCAACATTCTAGGTCTTTTCCATCTTCTATTACCTCCCCCGCCTCGAATTGTTGATGTTGTTCGCCAACCGCCACTGCTACCTAGCTCTCCGGCAGGCGCAAACTGGTGGTCGCAATCAAATCTTTCCGTATCTGTCCCAGCGCCTGTCGAGTCTTGGAGAGTCATTCCATCGAGTCCAAGCGCAACATCCTCGGTTGACTCAAATTCGTTATGGGCCAGCATGAACCTCAACGAAATCCAGCTACCATCTCCGGCGCCATCCTACAGTCAACCCTACTCAACTGGCGGGTTCTACTTCAGTTCTCCCCAAGCCAGCGCACCGATCCCTTCCCTGCCACTACCGAGTATGCTAGCCCAACAGCAATGTGGAGTAAGTGTAGGCTATGGAGCCTTCGGCCAGTCTTGGGATCGATATCAAGACTACGCAACAACAATGTGACAATCAAGGCCCAGTACTTCCACCAAATACCACACTAGCGCCCCATCATCCGGGTACTAGCTTGGGCACAAAATGATCATTTCCATCCCCGGGCGGGCTTCACTCAGACATTTGGCACCGGATACGTGTTTCAATAGAGCATGGAGAACTTTAGCGGCATTGAGGGTGTATCGGCGTTCATCTGCGGCAGCATTCATCACAGCGAATTGAGCGATATCCAGGCACACAGAACAAGCATTACATTTCTTTCTCTCGTCTCAGTTACATACATAATGGATAGATACCAATTCCCTATGTCATGTCTTTTATCTGATCTTTTAGCGTAGCGAGTTTTGTTTTTCGGGTTATCGGGAGCCAATGTTTGTACTGCGATCTCGGTTGTTTTTCTTGTCAGACACAGCATGGACTGGATGGAGGCATATTTTCAAGCATTTTCAGGTTCTTTTGTTATAAAGAAGAATTACCCAAGAGAGAACACGCAGCAATGCAGGAATTGGCGCGGCAGAGTTGATCATATTTGCTTTAGCACAACAATCGTTACCTGGGCTTGATCTTTTCGTTTGTCTACGACTCGATATACCACCAACCAATCGGTCGATTTTCACGAATTCATGAATGTATACCACCGCCACAAAAGAGGCTTGATGTCTGGGCTTGGGGGACATAGATCATGATTTCGGATGATATTGATGACGGGAAGGTTTGGGGAGATATAGAGTCGGACTGTAGGATCTGCAAGTCGGAGACTATGGTGTGCACGCTTGCGTGTTGACGACGAGGACTCATATGATAGGTATCGAGACGGGGCCAATTTCGCTGTGCGAACTGGGATTCACCTCCGTCGAAACTTTGCCCTTTCATCGACAGGAATTCTCTTCCTAACCCGGCACGCCGATTTGAACGAGGATCCTAGATATCCCGCTAGTTCAGGATTTGATTTTTGGGAAGATATCGGGGTTGAGGGTTAGAAGGGTAGGAAGGTTGGAGAGGGGGATGTAGATCATCTCACTATATTCTCATGCGCACGTTTTTTGTCTTGGTCGTTTTCGGATGGATGGGTTGGATGGATACGACGTGTGTGTGGGAGAGTCGATACTTCTGGAAAGTGGAGACATAAGATGCTGGGTTTGATGGTGAATGAAGCACTGGTTGCGAATTTATGGATGGATGAGATGGAATGAATGGTAGTCTTAATTTCAAATGGACCGAAAAAAAAAACTTGGAAATTAAATAACTCGATCGAGCTTGAGTGTGATTGTTATTGTGCTTTCCGTCACTTTAGTATTATTTTTCATGTTCGGAGGGTGGGTTACACAAAATATGAGGTTGGTGAGATATGACTGATACCAGAAGATTCGGCAGGTCTAGGAGCTACTTAGTCTCATTCGTGGGCGGTTGGACTAGGATGAGGGAGGCGTCGTATGCAGAGCTGACTTGAGCTGATGTGGTGTTTGCCACCCAGCGCGTTTATACCCGACCCTACGGGACAGGCTTTCAACTGTCATTCTTTAGCCAGTCTGCCTTGCGAGGAAGCTAAGAAATGTTGGTGTTGAGCGGGGGTGCGGCAAAGGTCGCGTTAGTTCATGACCCAGAAGATGTCAAATAAGAAAATACCGACTTAGTCCGTACTAACGTTACTCAAGATGCCCAAAATTTGGGAGGGAGATTTTCCCTCGATTCCGAGGTATTCATTTAGACATCCACCTCACAACGGGGAAATTCCCACTTCTCAAGACCCCTAGACCCTGACGGTCAAAGGAAGGTCATGGTATTTCCCGTCCTCACCCCCCCTTGGGATAACCCCGAGGATCTATGAGGGCATGGGGAAAGTGTAATTTCGAGATTTGGGTCTTGAGCGCCGTTATTCGCTGTGTGGTGTTTCTTGCGAGGTTCCAGGCGGATTTGGGAGGGATCTTGAGGTTTGGGTGGGAGCCAATGGGACTGGTGGTATTGCTAGTGTGATGGGGAGGTTGAGCCGCGATGAGAGGGATGGGTAGAAGGGCTGGTTGTTTGACGGGTGCTTGGGTGAGCTTGGGCTTTGATCTTTGATCTCATCGGTTCTTTTTTCCTCGTTCTGGAGTTTTGCGGATTTGAATTAGAAGGGTGGGTTCTTATAGTTGGGGTTGTAAGCGGCTGGTCGGGCGTGGGTGGGTGATGAGAGGGCTTGGAAATAGTTGCCAGTGGTTTGTGGGGGCTTGAGTTGTCGTTTGTTGAAACCATTCACTGTCGTTTTTTGCCGAGCATCTAGTTTTGTATGTGCTTTTTATAGTTTAAAGAAAGCTGCTATTTGTACTACGGCTTCTTAGGTATTGTTCAAGTAAATAATATGCTACGAAGATTTGTACGGTCTGTTTTCTACTTAGTGTTGATAGCCTTTTCGTGGTTGGATTAAAAGGTTGGTCGTGTATGTAATGAGGTAGTGGCTAGGCAGTTCTTTAGTTCCTATAGCTTTTGGAGTTGCAAAAGTTGTTAAATTGTTTGCAAATTAGAAGGGTTGCTTGTTATATGTAGAATTAGACCTCTCTGAATATTCCTTTGCTAAACGATACTAGTATATTTCAGATATACAAATTTCCCTTATACAGTTTCGTTTCTTAAGATGCTTTCGTGTATGAAGTATGTCTACTAGGTAACTGATAGAAATGTGCACTTGATATCACTCCACTTGAACTAGTTCACAACATGCATTGTAGTCTGATACGGTGTAAGAAAACAGACATTGTTTCTCCTGTCACTTTTGTCACCTAGCTATTGGGCTTTTAGCTTTTCGAGGCAGGCTTTAACCCGGATTAATTACCCCTGAGATGAAATTCATCCTTTATTTATTACGTAATTTTGTATTTTGCTTCCATGAAGAAGACTTCCGAGTTCCAGGCCATGTTTTACTAACAGGAACTCGGAGAATTAGTTCGTATAGTGAAGGGCATTCCGACTTCGGTCTTAACTTCTAATCAGGCCTTGGTGTTGACGAACGGTGAAAAAATTGCAAGGATAAAATTGTAGCTTGCGCGGCAGCTTCCTTTGGACTCCCACTGCTTGTGGGGTTATGAGGTAATTTATATTTAGAGTTCTTGCTCACCGCCTGTGTAAACAGCAACTTTATCGAGGGATGAGAAAGTCAGGACCGCGATGATTTCTCTTCCACCCTCAACATATACAAACCTATTTTTTTTTGGTTGACTTGACACTGGAGGAGCTGGCCAGTTTTCACTAAGTCCTCGCCTACAAATCGAAACCCCGCGGCGTGCTACAGTCATGAAGCAAATAGCATAAGCCCTTGAACCGCTGATGAGCGACACTTGAAGGAGTGTGCTCAAAAGATGGTTGTTCTTCGGAGAATAATTGTGGGATGCTTTTTGGGCGCTTGTGTGTGAGGAGCGACTCGCTTGTCAACAAGTACATCTCCGAAGGCGAGATTTTAATGTAACCAGTCTTGATCTCATGTACAAGTGAGAAAAAAGGTTGTGATTGCTGTATGTGAAGTCAAATTGGTTACTTAAGAAAATCATTACCACTTTCATCCTCATTAATTCTCGTGTCCTACCTCCATGTGACATTCTATCTATTTCTGATTACCCCTCTACCTTAATACCTCTGCTCTATATCCTATATGCTAGGGACCTATGCCCACCAGTGAGACTGATTAATTTTACATCTCGCCTTTGTATACTAACTCTGTAAACAAGCTTATCCTTTGACAAATGCGAATATGAAGCCTGTCATGTGATGACCGCAATTCAATCCGTCGATGGCAATTCAAAAAGAACAGGAAAGATCTCTAAGTTTAGTGACTAAAATAGGAAAAGCGAGGCACATACATCAAGACTAAAAGAAACGGCATCTAAGTACTAAGAATAGCCAAGTTGGGAAAACTGCGTATGGGAGCAAAGTTGAGGGACATGTGAATATAAGTATAGTGAAAGACAAAGCGTGAGTATCAATGATAGATTGGAATCAAGAGTATTTATGTTGAAATATATACTAAGATAAGAATTGTGCAAAGGGGATATACTCCTGTCAATTCGACAATTGGAGGTTTGGAAACAGAAGATGCTTTGTACGCTTTGTGTGATTGCTCTGCATGAGACATGGGGCTAAACTAGATTCGAACTAGCTCTACCTCCGTAGACTAAGGTGGTCCGAACTCTCTCTCAGTCCCATAGATTTGTCAACTTCACCTCACTCAGCACAAACTCCATGTCTGTAATATCTCCAAACTTATTTATACAGCGCTCTATTTGTGCATTTACATCTGTTTTTGACGTCTTGAGAATGAATATTTCTTGTAAAGCTCAACCGCTTCGTTTCGCAAAACGGCATTATTCCCCGATACCAGAAGGGAATTGATCTACACCGGTATACGCAAGGGGACAACACCCTCAATGCACCTTTGCATCCTAGATCAGAGTACCAAGACCTGCGCCTTCTCCTTTAGATCTTCAGTCCGACCGATTATCATGCTTGTGCCCCTTTAAACTTGGTTGTATTCGCGGACAACAATGGCTCGAGGACGCATCACCAACACGGACAGCAAATTTCAGAGAATGGAAAATCTCCGCGATTTTATATCTCGCTTCTTTTACTCTCATTGATAACGGCTCCTGTAATTAGTTCTATTTTGGCTGGCCTGGCACTGACGCACGTTTTCAAAATACTTCGCCTCGGACTCAATCTAAAATATGGGGAAACCCCTGATGAACCGAACCATTCAAAGGAGAGGCTGGGCGGAGCAGGTGACTTTGCTCAGATTCTGATCCATGACCAGCGCCAAAGCGCAGATATCACCACACGATCAGAGGTTAGATCCGGCGGTCTTACAACCCCAAGTGGGCAAGTCGCAAGTCCCATTTCAATGTCCCGCTTGATTAGGGCACGGATGTGTTGTCCTCGAAGTCCATTTTCCATATCAATTGCACAAATACCGGCGCCATGTCCAGAAAGTTAGATGGCATCCCGCAACCGAGCAGTGAACTTTCTCAAGAGAGCCAGCCGAGGAAGCCAAGCCAAAGAAAAACTTGATGGCTTGTTAAATAATTCTTAATAATCGAACGCTCGTCCTTCCAAAATACCTTCGCCATGACAATAGTAATTCAACTTACGGCATTGCTGGCCTTCTCCTCTTCGGCACTCGGTCTGATCGAGCGGCCCAACTTTCACGCAGATGCGTCACAGGCAAGGTCATTACAAGCCGAAGGGACAATCCAAGAGCGCAGTTTTATAAATTCTGTGCCGGCAGAATATGTTGCTTCGCCATACTATCCCACTCCTCTTGGCGGATGGAGCTCTAGTTGGACAGCTGCTTACGCAAAGGCAGCAAAGGTAGTTGCCAATATGACGTTGGCTGAGAAGGTAAATTTAACTACTGGAACTGGAGAGCTGATGGGCCCATGCTCTGGACAAACAGGATCTGCTCTTCGTTTTGGAGTAAGTGACTCCTTCAACCTCCAGGCCAATTCTCGGCTTTCACCCTCCATTAGAACTTCCTAATGTCTGGTTTTATACGTAAGCGGCAGAATCTAATTATATCCAGATTCCGAATCTTTGTTTGCAAGATGGCGCGCTTGGAGTTGCTTCAACTGACAATGCTACTGCTTTCCCTGCTGGAATAACTGTTGGAGCTACATGGAACAAGGCCTTGATGTATGCGAGAGGAGTGGCCTTGGGTGCTGAGGCTAAAGGAAAAGGTGTTAATATTCTACTCGGACCGACCATTGGTAAGTGCTACTTACCTCTCGCTTGCTGTTCTTAACAATAGAGACCCACTCTTATAGAATCTAGCTACCTGTTTAACTTCTTCGAAATATCACTTGCTAACGTCGCATAGGTCCCATCGGACGCAAGCCTCGAGGAGGGAGAAACTGGGAAAGTTTTGGAGCCGATCCCGTGCTTCAGGGTGCGGGAGGATCGCAAACCATTCAAGGAATGCAAAGCCAAGGGGTCATTGCCTGTGCTAAGCACTACATTGGCAATGAACAGGAAGAGTACCGTAAGTAATTTTCTGGCTTTACTAATGGCCAAAATAAAAGAATATAGTTGACTTTGTCTAGGCATGAATATCATTCCTCATGGGTTAATGGACGCTCTCAGCGCTAACATTGATGATCGTTCTCTTCACGAGCTTTACGCGTGGCCATTTGCTGAGGCGATAAAGGCTGGCGTGGGCTCGATTATGACGTCCTATAATGATGTGAATGGCAGTGCATCTTCCCAAAATAGCAAAAGTATCAATGGCATGCTGAAGGATGAGCTTGGATTCCAGGGACTCGTGAGCTCAAGACTGACAATTAAATTTGTAATGAATCTAACAAAATTAGGTTATGTCTGATTGGCTTGCCCAAATCAGCGGTGTTGGAAGCGCCTTAGCCGGTCTAGACATGGCGATGCCTGGCGATGGAGACATCCCATTCCTTGGAGAAGCCTATTGGGCTTCAGAACTCTCTAGGAGTGTTCTGAATGGTACTGTGCCGCTTACTCGTCTCAACGATATGGTCACTCGTATCGTTGCAACATGGTACCAACTTGGTCAGGACAACGATTGGCCGCTCCCTAATTTCTCCGCAAACACGGATGAACCAACTGGACTCTGCTATCCAGCCGCATTACTTTCACCAACGTGTGTCACTAATGAGTATGTCAACGTGCAGGCTGACCATGCAACTGTCGCGGAAGAAGTCGCAAGAGAAGGAATCGTGATGTTAAAGAACGTGGACAAAACGCTGCCGTTGTCTACTAGTGCAGTGTTGAAGGTTTTCGGGACTGATGCACAGGTCAACTCAGACGGTATGAATGCTTGTACTCAGCGGTCGTGTGACAAGGGCACTCTTGGTATGGGATGGGGAAGTGGTACGGCCAATTATCCATACTTTAATGATCCAATCACTGCGATCAAGAGCAAAGCGGCCCAAGTCACTTACTACAACACCGACTCATTTCCTTCCGTCAAGGTTGTCACAGGAGATATTGCTATTGTCTTCATCAACTCAGACTCTGGAGAGAATCAGTATACTGTCGAAAGCAACAATGGCGACCGAAACAGTGCGGGTCTGTATGCTTGGCATTCTGGTGATACTCTTGTCAAGAACGCAGCAGCCAAGTACTCCACAGTTATCGTAGTAGTTCATACTGTTGGTCCAATTCTAGTTGAAAATTGGATCAATCTCTCCTCCGTCAAAGCTGTCCTCTTCGCCCATCTACCAGGGCAAGAAGCAGGCGAATCCTTGACAGATATCCTCTTTGGTGACTACTCGCCAAGCGGACATCTCCCCTACTCTATCCCGGTAGCAGAATCCGACTATCCAGACTCCGTCAGTTTGGTAGGATTTGAGCTAGGACAAGTTCAAGATACTTTCTCTGAGGGCTTATACATCGATTACCGGTACCTGAACAGTAAATCCACCACTCCTCGCTTCGCATTCGGCTATGGACTATCCTACACAAACTTTACCCGAACATCCGCAACCATTACAGCCGTAACAGCACTTTCCTCCACACCCCCAACAAGGAGTGCCAAAGGAACAACGGTCCAATCCCAATACAGTGACGAAATTCCCAATGCTAGCGAAGTAGCTTGGCCTTCAAGCCTTACCGAAGTTTGGCGCTTTTTATACCCTTACCTTGATAACCCATCTTCCATTACCGCTGATGGATCATTCAACTACCCCACTGGCTATTCGACAACACCCCAACCCGATCCGGTTGCCGGAGGTGACCAAGGTGGAAACCCAGCGTTGTGGGACATTATGTTTGAAATCTCTGTCACAGTTACGAACACCGGTTCCGTAGCTGGAAAAGACGTCGTCATGGTTTTCGTACAGTACCCATCTGACTCTGCATGGGATACACCCATCATTCAACTGAGAGCATTCGAGAAAACCGATACTTTGGCTGCTCAGGGGACGCAGACTGTCACTCTCTCCATCACAAGGAAGGATTTGAGTATTTGGGATGTAGTCACCCAGAACTGGATTATTCCCGTGAGCAGTAGCAAACCATTCTTGTTCTGGATCGGGGATAGTTCAGCGGGTTTGACGTATGCCTGTGATAGCTTAACGAAGGCGTGTACTAGTGGGAGGTCGAGTCCCGTCGTTTGAGGGGAAGTCGAAGGTTCAAAAGAGTAAAGAAAAACCAAGCAAGGGGGACTCTCGTTATAATTTAGTATAATGAGTAATAGTAATGTAACCTGCAATACTACCTATTTAGAGCACTATTTGGCTATCTCTAGCTGGTTGATATAGTTTGAACCACAAGTGTTATAAGCATCTCAATTCGATGCTATACTACCTCTGAAATTGATTATCAGGGAATTTCCTTTAGTCTTTACCCTGCTAGAGTTTTCGGCAACGGCCCAGTTTTGGGATTATTCTCTCTTTGAATTGAGCACCAACGTTGAAAGGTCCGGGAATAAGGCCAATAATGTCGTATGCAAGCTTTTACCACACTATGCGTAGGCATATTTGGCTTTGTTTGAGCCTAAGTAAAAATTTGGAAGTAAACAAAAAGATACACTTAAATAACTGTATACGCCAAAGGAAAGAAAAACGCAAAACACACCAAAATCACGCGAAAGGAAGTAAACAAAACAGCCGCATTGGTACTATACTTTGCAAGCAATGCTTTATTTCCATCCGCCTACAAAAGTAGAACGAACCGAAGTGCAGAATATATAAACAACGACGCAAGTTCTAAATAAAACTTTATCTCAGAAAGACTATGTAACCGTAAACGAACCATATACCTAAAATATAATGAAAATCCCTTGTGTACATCCACAATAACTTCACAAGTCATCTCGACCCCACTAACCCACCATCTCACCTCACCTCATATCTGTATAATCTCCTCTACTCCTCCTTCCCCCACCTACCGACCTCGTCGGCTCAGGACTCCCTAAGAAACTGCGATCCATCCTCTCCCGATGCCTCCTCCTCCTTCCGTCAGTCCCACCCGTCCCCCCACTATTCAAAGGGCTCACAATCCTGCTGCCCCCCACCCTGCTCTCCCTTTCCCTATACTTCGGCGGCGGACTGATCAGCCCCATCCTCTCATCGCCCTCATCATGTTCTTCGATAACCTCAATGAACTCCTCCCTCTCTCTAATCTCTCCCGCTCTCGGCGCCATCGGCCTCGACCTCGAACTATGTCTGCTGGCCCCTTCCCTTGGCGGAAGAGGTCTCAATCTCGAATTATCTCTTCTGTCTTCTTCTTCACTGCTATGTTCCTCAATCACCTCAATAAAGCTCTCCTCCCTCTCCCTCGTCTCATCCCTGGGCCTAACTCTAGCCCTTACCCCTTCCCCTTCTACTACCTCGATTATGTCATCTCTCTGTCGAACACCCACCCTCTGAACATCATCCCTCTCTCTAAACTCTCTCCGCCCATTCTCCGCTCTAACTTCCATAATATCTTCCGCAACCCTTTCTCTATGCCTTCTCTCTTTATGTCCACTCCTAGGTGAATCGTGCTGCCCCTTATTCCTCGGGGAGTCAACCTCAAAAATCTCGACATCCTTTTCGTTGTATCGAGACCTCCTTCTCTGGTCTCGACTATTATAGCCTTCTTCAAATTTCGCATCTAGATCATCATCTATCGGCTTTTCATATGTCGGTGACTTATCTTTCCTTCGCCTCCGTTTCCTATACCGTTTATAATATTTCCTTCCTAAATCAAGTATCACATCATCAGCGGGGATTCACAATCAGATCACAGTTAGCTACAAAATATGAATGAAGGGTTGGAGAGAGTTAGGTGTCGATTCTTGTCGATACAGTAGTCTGGCTCACTACATTGTAGCAAGGAACATTGACGCAAAACAAAATTCGAAAGACAGAGCAACAAAACACTTGAACCCAGGCAAAGATATCGTAGGAAGGAAGACAAAAGCAAGAGCAAAAAAGTCTCATCTGACAGCCCGCTTCACTTGCTTCCTCCTCCTAATCTTTGCCTGAATCTTCGCCCCCGTTTTCATTGCTCTCGTCTGTCAATCCCAGCATCTTGTCATAAACTGGCGTACCTTTATTCAACAGGAGTAACTTCCTCTCATACGGTCCTAGCGTCTCTTCAACAAGGATTCGTTCTCTGGGCGTTGTCTCTTCCGGGCCAACATACTCCCAAACCCATCGTTGGTTATCCTGTACGTCGTGCTACAATAATGTTAGCTAGGCTAGGTACAAGTGCCATAAATAACATACCTCGGGAGCTGGGGTTTCTGGGCCCCAGCTGGCATCCCATGGAATAGGATCTTCAACATCGATTGCCATTCGCCGCAGTCGCCATCCGGCATCCAACAATGCAGGTGGATGGTATAGACCCTTATCATCAAGGCCAAGACCCTCCAACTCAAGTCGGACCCGGACACAGCTATGAATTCTCTCATTGGTGTGCTCCATGGGAACATTTGTTGGCAGGCCACTATTAGGGTCAGAGCGCATGTTGAGACCTGGAGTACGCCATTTCTTGCCCGCTAGCTGCCAGAAACTAGCATCCGAATTCCAGATCTTGCCTAACGCCCATGGTCGAACGGGCTTGTGTTTCTCATAGACAAGGGGAATAGCCCAGGGCTTCTCGCGCTGAGGAAAGAGGCTTCCGAGAGTTGTGGGCTTCTTCGGTGGATTCTCGTAAAACTGTACATTCTGGGCGAAGATTTTGTCGATATATTCATCCTCGAAAGCGACGCCAATTGAGGCAAGTTGGTCCATCATCCTGCAATACTTTAGCAACAGCGTCTGAAAAATACTCTCTATCTGCGTACCAAGCCAGTGAAATGTTGGCAATTTCTTGATCATCATAGCCTCCTCCAACATTAGCATGAGCTCCTGGGAACCAAACCTGTCGCAAGTCAACAGTCGCCTTGTGCATATTAAACCTCTCCCAGACTGCAGCATTGAAAGGGCCACGATGTTCGTCAAGAGCCAACGCCTGGAAAGCGTGTTTGATAGCCCCCGAAAGGTTCGTGTCATAGAATTTGTATTCTTTCGTAGAATGTGGCAAACCTAGTTTGGAGAGGAAAGCGATTTGAGGGATACCCAAGGATCCAACAGTGTCCCAAACAGCTACTGCCTGAACTCGAATTTTATTGCCATCTCGGTCAGAAATTCTAGTCAAGCCAGCCTAAAACTAGTGAGCTTGTAGTAGAATGTAGATAGGTGTGCATAAAAACCTCTTCAAGTCGACGCTTGTATTCACGAGCAGCTTCCGGGTTTTGTGGATCGTGAGGCTTGTCTGGAAAAGGCGTGTCTGGGAAGATGTCATGGTAATATTGGTTCTTGAAGTTCTCCTGGTCTTTGAAGATAGGATAGAAAATATCCATGCCGTTTCTAGTAAGAAGACCAATATCCCTGATCATACCAGCGACACTTCTTGCAGTGAAAGCGCCTCGACTGAAGCCGACCAAGATGATTTCATCACCGGGCGTATAGTTTGCAGCAATGAAACTGTAGACTTCTCGGACGTTCTTTGCAGAGGTTAGCCACTACTGGTCATAATCGCCAACGTCTTTTAGCCTAGAAGCACTGTACCTCAGATATACCAGTCCCAAGCATCCCTCCAGTAAGAGTGTCAATTGCGCTTGATCCAGTCCCCACGCCGGAATGGTAGTAGATGATCTGGGGCTTGTCATCAAGCCCATTTCTCTTGAGGGCTCGACAGATGCGGGTCACATTGGAAGCAACCTGGAGTACGCCTGTGGGTTGGTACGGAATCAAGGTAGGCTTCTGGAAACCATCGTCGCTGTCCATCCACGTGCCATCACAGCATAGAATAAGACGTTTTCCGGGTCGGGCGGAAGCCATATTGTTAACTGCACTTGAGAGTTGACCTTTTGACACTGAGAAGAAACAGCGGGATGTAAACACGGGGCACGTCCTAGGAGAATGAAGGAGGCACGAAGATAGGTAGTTCTTGCTTGCTTGGGTTCTGAGTGGAAGAGCGAGTAATCTAAGCATAGAAAATCAGATTATTGAAATGGTCAAAAATTCGAATCAAAATTGACACCAGGACTCACAGATGGAATCCCTCTCGAGGTCAGATATGGTGTCTCGGATGGGTACAAGTTTCGGCAAGTCCAAGTAGTCGCATTTCCCATTCCCGCACCTTTGCAAGCCATGCCTTCCACAAGCTCTCCCCTCTCGATCCCGGCACCCTCAACTCGTTTGTAATTCCTTTATCAAAGTTACCTCGTCCGTTACTCAGCTGCTACTACTCCTCTCGAGGTAACCTGCATTGTGTAACGACGATTCCGAGGGGTTATTGCCGTAGTTGCGCCCTGCCCCTAGTCACGCTGTGCAAGTATAGGATGTGGGACCGTTAAGCATCGTTGATCTTTTCCAGCTGCGGAGTTCAAAACAATAAGGGAGAAAAGGGAAAGGGGTGTGGAGGTGAGAGTGAAAAGTGACGATTGTGACGTTGGACAAGGCCTTTGGAAGAAATGCTAGCTGTCAGATGTCGGGCTCGCAGGCTTATGAGGGGCTGGGAGCCGGATATTACGTGCAGCGATTCGCCGTGTATTTTCGGTATTTTCAGCAGTTGGGGTCACGAATGTGATGCTATTGGCGATGTTCTATTTGATGTGCCATCGAAAGACCACGTTTGGGTGGATGAACCGGGGGGTCAGCTGGGGTGCGAGAGCAGCTGGGATTTCTCAGTTTTTTTCTCTACGAAAAGGTGCCTTTGGAGCCTTTTGTTTGACAGCCAAAGAGTTTTCTCGGTAACTTAGAAATATGTGAAGACGGCATATGTAGATTCAATGGCCTCTCTCCACTCAACCCTCATCCCAATATTGAAAACCCTGTATGCTTGACTGAGATATTGATCCTCGCGCCCCCTGCCCGATTTTTCACTTGGCACTTTTCTGGCACGGTACGTCCAGTACAACAACTTTCGACCATCTCGTATTCTCCTAATACGGCAGAATCAGCCAGCCTCTTTGAAGATAGAGATCAAGATCTCCATACCCGGAGTCTGTGCGACCACAGGCCGCCAGGGCTGTCTTGGGTACGTCACCGCAAGTCAGCAGGGGAAGATAATGGTCATCTTTCTCTGCCGGTCACTGACAACGCATCTGAGGAAGAATAGCAGTTCAACAGAAAGAGGTCCTTGCTCAAATCGCTCTTTTGATAGCCAGAAAGAAGAGATGGAATACACGCCACGATAAAGCCTGAAACTACTTCCGGCTAGAATGATATATTGGGAATAGATGCACACGTAGAAAGTTGCTAGACTCCCTGTTGAAAGTTCAAGTGTTAAATAGCCGTAGACTCATCGCTCTTGGCTTATGAAGCTCGATCGACAATTTTCAAACTTCACCGCAAATCACACCCTTTACAAAAAAAATCGACCAAACATGGGATAGGTTGATGGTCACTACTGAGAGACTTTGAAAATAAACTGCACCAAACAATGAGGTTATAACTTTCGGGAGTAGAAGCCTAGTATACCAGCAATAGACTTGAATACTATATCTTGTAGAGAGTGGAGACAACTGCAATAGGTATGAACTTGAATGATGAAAGAGGATAAATGTTTTATGAATTTCATGGAATGAAGACGGGCGAAAGAAGGAATAAAAAGTAAAAGCGGGAAGAGTCGACTCGATACGAGGGAGAGTTTGGCCCTTTTTTCCAAACATTGCCGAGGACTTACGGGAATTCGGGACTGCTCTACCCGAGCCGGCCGAGGTGCTAGGCTTCTTCTCGTCGCGCACTCATGTTCTCTTGGCACGCAAGAGTCAACGTCGCGCAGCATTACCCCTCATCATGATGGGATACCATTGTGCATTAGTATTTCAAATCAGAAAAAGCACAACGTCTTATCTTGCATTAGCTGGTCATCCGACTGAACAAGCGTGGGGTAGCAGCTGGCGTTGGGAGCCATGCTAGGTTAGCCTCCATCCCACCCGCAAGCCAAATCTCGCAAGTATCTTCTTTTTCATTTCATGTTGTAGTCGAGTTCCTCGGTCTACTAACCTGTCTACGGTACTACGATGGATAGTCAGAGAGTAGTCACCAACTCCTCAATTGAAGCGTTCTTCCTCCGCTCCGGCCTTACGTCTCAAGATCGAGCCGATTGCTATAACCTTATCAGACAGTTATATCCCAACTCCTCTGTCTCGCCAGTACCTAGCCAGGGATACTGTTCTTTGACCTTGTTTGTAGGGAGCGATGTAGTTATTCAATTCCGGCCTCCTAGTTATCACCTCGATCTTCGACTTAGCATTGCCGCGCGAGATGTTTATGGCACCTACGCCCCCCAAACAAGACACATCACGACTCTTCCATCATCCGGATTGCTGGTCTATGGCATGGAGAGGCTAAATGGCATATCGTTCAAGGACTTTCAGGAAAGCGCGGAATTTACTTGCCGACCAGCCACATATCGAGCAAGACTATGTAAAGACTTTGCTACACTAATAGCGAGATCTTGGCAGATGGAAAGTGGTTTGCAACTTCCGTTGAAAAAGGTTGGGAGCAGTATCGCCTTGCGCCTCGATTCTATTTGCTGCAATCTGCCAACCCGGTTTCAGGAAATAGCAAAAAGGGTCTACCAAAACCTCCGCCATATCGAAGCTCTCCCCTGGGTCCTCATGCATGGAGATATCATTACTGGAAACATCATGGTGGACCCTTCTACTGGAGGATTGACTGGCCTGGTTGATTGGGCGGAGGCGGAAATACTGCCCTTTGGGATGTGCCTATATGGCCTCGAGGAAATTCTTGGTCAAATGACGCCTGCCGGGTTCCAATATTGCGATGAGGCCGAGAAGTTACGAGACATATTTTGGACAGAGTTGTGTCATGATATACCGCAACTAGGGCAGAAGAATGTTTTTGAAGCTGTCAAACATTCAAGAGACCTTGGGGTATTGCTTTGGTATGGAATTGCTTTCGACAATGGGGCCATTGACCGAGTGGTGCAAGAAGGCCGCGACATAGATGAAATTTACAGACTGGAGGCCTTCCTCTCGCCCAATGATATCACTTCTGGAAACTGAGATTCGAGACTATGAAATCCTACGGGTAGTTTCCAGAACACACGACGTCAATAATCCTAAAGTCCCTCACTCCGCACACGAACAGGACTCCAGATCTTCAAAATTTACATCCAACTTACATGAAAGAGAATGCAGGTATGCCATTTTATGCGGTTATACAGCAACTCCGGCAAGAATCTAGCACCTTGCAAAAGGTCGATTACTTATATTGACTAAATCCTGAGGCGAATCTGTGTTCGACCCAGAGATTATAACCGAGGTAAGCCAGACTCCAGAGTATCGTCTGTCAAAATTCCTTGAAATTTTGATAAATTGAGTAGGGATCTATCTACCTTTAGAGTTGCCGTTTACCATTTCTCGCAATTACAGATAAGAAAGGAACAACCCAAAAACTGTTATTACAGTGCATGCCAATCACGCCAAGAACGAATACGATCATTATATCTGTAGAGACTGGGTAGAATCAGCTGCAAGCTATATTGCTTGATATTGTTGTTTATGATTTTGGTCGGTCTTTACCCAAAGAGGTTGGGGATTTTCTGTCCTACTGGATAAGCCTCATAGCATACAAATTACTGCACCTCTATTGCAAATGTAATGCATCTAAGAAAAGCATCGTGTTATAGCTTACACATTTGAAGTCTAGTAGTTGCATCTATAGGAATATTTGATGAAAACTTGGCTAATTTACTTATCGTCAACTTTCCCTAATATCTTCTATTGGACGAGTGGGCGCTAGTTGATATTCCAGTAATTCAATATTTCTAGTTTTGTTGGTTTTCAGAAATGCCATATCTAACTCCTGCCTACTAAACCTTTATTTATCGGCCTTGTGCTGTACCAGGCTTGCCCTTTTGCATTATCCTGTATGTTATGCAACTCCACGCGAAGAGCCAGTCGCAGAAGTGAGTTTGTCGTCTAGATATCAAAGCCAGTGCCTTTTCTCCCCCAGCAAGAATAAGAACAAGCCTTTATTGCCGCTCCGGGTGCCGTCCTTCTAGTAAGGGTGTGGGGTTATTTTACGCTGTTATAGTAGTCGGTGTTTTCGGACAGGAAGCAAGTTAAGAACCCAGAAATGGAGGAGGATACTGTTAAAAATAACCTTGTCTCACATAGAAATTGATCCCAAACACATGCGGGAGGCCCAACAATTAGATTATTCCATATCAACATCTTCATCCAGCACCCTAGCATAAACCTCATTCTTAATGCTGAAAACCTTGTAGTGTAGTCTATCCTTTGCTAATAAGACGATTCTTCTCGATTCTTCCCTTTCCTTTGGATGACTTCGTTCTCTGACCTCAATTTTGGTAGGTACAAAAGTGTTGTCCTGAGGAAATTCAAATTTTGGGAGGCGATCTATCGTTTCTTTATGAATGATTATAGGATTTGAGAGCCTAGCTTTTGGCATAGTCGGCGTGTAGACGATATTAAAGTCATTAGAGGTTGCTGCATTTTGCTTCTTTTCTCCGTATGGAAGACTTAAGAGTGCGAGTTTTCCTAGGACAAAAGTCAGGCAAGCCTTAGCAATATCTCAAAGATTTAATAATGCAAACCATTCGACTCCCACAGAATCAGCAAGATATCGTCATCCCAAAACTTTATGTCTTGAATTCGTCCATCACCAAGTTGAATGATTGCAACACTAGAACCGTGCAAGGTACTTCTGCTTTGCATAATCAAAAGCCTGAGTTGGACGATTTGAACTAAGTTGTATCTTAGCTCATAGCCCCATAAATATTCTCGGATACTAACCAGAGTTGGGGGAGTTTTTTGGCACAAAGGCTATATGAGTTCGACATGTTGATTTATCCTTGCAATGAGGTTAACAAAGGCTAGCATGAGAAGAAGGAACTTACTTCTCCACACATCCTCATATCCCTTGGACTATCCAACTCAGGTGTTCCAATGTCTTCGGGCTTTCCGAACGACACATTGCTCCTCTCGGCTTCAGCGATTTGAGCAAAAATAGCGTTTGCCTGGCAAGACAAGAAACTACACAGAGGTTCCACACGAAGAAGTGACGGCATGTGAGGAAGACCCTGTTCCTGTGTTTTGAGCTGTTCATGTAAGACGTCAAAGCTAGGCATCCTTAATCTGCTATAATCAGGCTGTTTATCATCATCGACTGGCAGCTCTCCAAGATAAGCAGCCAACGGACTAGTGGTCATAGCAGTTTGAATATAAAGCAGAACTTTACTGTGGTCGATTAATGCCTCTTTCTCAATTGCTTCGTCACTCGGTGAAGGCGGCGAGTCCGAAGCTAGTCTGTCGATCTCATACCGTAACCATGCTGAAAATGCAGCAAAGAGGTCAAGTTCATCAACTACTCGAGCTAGAATTTTAGACGAAAGGAGGTGTAAGCAAGCAACAATCTCTTCTAGAAAATTGATCTGTTCGCTCGAGAAGCCAACGGTGTCATTTGAGCCCTGAAATTTGGCAATGCCTGAGAATCTGCTAAGGATAAGAGAGCAGCGTTGTAAGGCCGGCAGAAAATTCTCATGAACAAGCCGTCTTAGGTTTTCGAGGCCAGCCGTCACTGCCTTATCCCACCGCTTGTGGCCCTGAAGATGTCTCAATTAATGTTATAAAACAAGGGATAATCAGCTCACCCTTTCAGACAGTTCATCCACAAGCCATTCTTTGACTTCCGGAAACGTATGACCACTTGCTACAGAATGATATAGTGCTTGGACAATATTTCTATTTCCTTTATTTTGTAGCGTCTCGTTGATGTTCCGAAGGAATTTACTAGGAAGATCTTGGGTTGATTTCCACTCGCTTGTCATGGAGATTTGTGCTTGATTTATATATCTCAATAGGTCCTGTAATGCAGTTGACCGAGACGCAAGCAAGGAAAGATATTTACTCGATGTAGAGATGAAAGGTAGATCCATGGTTGCAAAATACATCCTGTCGGAGTCCTCGGACTTCACCAATAGTGAGTGGGTGGAGTACTGCTGATTGGATGCATGCAGAATTAAATAAGAAGGCGAGCTTTGAATCTTTACTGGTGATAAAAAGGATCCAATAACGAACGAGTCATATATACTCAAGTGGATGCTCCCTTCTCTTGTGCCTACCACCATCACATCGACCGCTTCGTTATCCTTCGGATCGAAGGGGCGAAATAGAGTATCTAGAGATGATTTGGAGCTAAAAACGTCTTCTCTGAAAAAGGTTAGCCCTTTCAGTTCAAGAATGGATGGGTCCTAACATACGAGCCGCCGGCAGATGGCAAGGTGCTGAGTTTTGGAAGAGCCGTCTCTATATCAATCAAAGCGAGATCTCGTGGTAAATCCAGCGGGGCTCTGTCTAATGGGAATAAAGTGTCATCCTCCGTAAGATCCTCCCACGAGTTGAAGGTCTTCCCAAAGCTCATTGAACTGGATGTCTTGTTCATGAGATTTGTTGCCCATCTCATACACGTGACTCCAGACACCTGACCAGGCTGCACTTCAGTTGCGAACTGATGGACAACTTTGCTAGTTTCTGCACTGATAAGTCGTACCGATCCGTCACTCCAGGCAATAGCAAGAAGCTGTCCTAAATTACTATTAGTCAATAATACTATGAAATACTCTCCCTTAGCCTCCACAAACCATTTGGCTTCCATCGAATGCTCTCTACCCGAAGGGTACCGCCTTTTTGTGTTGCACCATATACACGCTGACCATTGAGACGGTATATGAGTACTTGTTGATCAGTGGTGGCAATAGCAACCAAGTCCATAGAAGGACAGTAGGTAATGAGATTGGGGTTGGCAGGCTGAGGAAGAGTCTTCTCGCTCAAGATTTGAAAGTGCAGTGATTCGTGCATTCTGGGGTTTGTAACGCGCGTAGCCATAAATGTGGATAGAAGTTCAATGTATGCATATCGTTGGAAGTTTGGCTTCCAATGCTCCGTCTGTTCTTAAGAAGGCGCGTATTCACTTATAGAGACCTTCCATTCGTGGTGTTGCTGCTGCCCCACTGCCGCTGCTAGATACTGCCGTATACTGGGCAATCAAGCAAGCGAGCCGGATGACAAATCAAGAAAGTAATCTCAGCATCTTGTAAGTTGCAGACTCTCTGACAGTAAGCTACTCAAAAGGATTGTTAAGCTTAGATATATTCCACAGGGGACCACTCGTATTCGATATATGTGGTGACGAGTGGTGACAAAATTGGGTATAAAACTTCTCCTCGCATCTGCGTCTCATAATGATTAAGCATATTCTACACGAAAACTGTACTGCACATGAAGGCAATAGAAGGCTATAATACTCTCTTGGATTCAATGTTCCAATATTTATCTAAGTCTGGTACATCATCATGACTGTCAGAATCCCTGTTCGTGCTATGCTGTAAATCCCACGAGCTTTTGCACCCATCCCTTTATTCAATTAAGTACGAGTCTGCCACAGACTTTATCTCCTTGGAGAAAGCCACTGGCTCATTTAGCTCCAGGAGAGTAACGCCGGTAACGTCAACATCGATGAACGGCTTCGTCTTTCCGAATTTGACTTGCATGGGGAAGAACTCATTTTCATCTCCTGCTTGTGCCTCAAACTCGAATGATCCTGTAGAGTTGGCCTCATCCACTAGGCCTATGGTCCATTCTAGACTGTCTCCGGAGACCTCGTATGTAGCATCAAAGCTAGATACTACAGGCTCACTAGTCGAGTACGGAATTGTGATCGTAACGTCCTTCAATACATCTCCACCAGTGAGTTCGTATTCCACTGTGACGGTGTAAGTGCCGTCGGAGCCTCCATTGACCCAAACAGTAAATGCGATGGGAAGAGCGCTGGTGTCATCGGATTTGGGTGTAGCTCTCCATCTCAGGACCCCGACCGAATTGTTTACCGGGAAGCCCTTAGCGATATTGCTCAGCTGGACAGCCTTGGAGGAGTTGAAAAGTCCCCTATCAACATTGGGATGCGTCCGAAATTGGACACCATGACTAGAATTGGCAACTAAATCCAGCTTAACCTTAGTCAACGTCGGGTCGGATATTCTCAAGAACAGATCGCCTTTAACAGCAATGGAGTTGAGGGAACCTTCCCTTGAAAGCTTCGCGTCTATAGCTTCTGCAATTGTGACGTGAATTGCATCCCGATCCATTGAGGAGGAGACTCGAGATGCTTGTAGTTGAGCGTGCTCTGCAGGTGCTATGGGATGGTTTGGCACCAAAGGAGATGAGGCTGACTCTTCCGCTTCAGCGCCTAAATCTCCTCTGACACGCTCAAACATATCTGTAGTCTTAGATTTCTTGCCCAATTGCATTCCTTTGCCCTTTGGTGCAGTGGTCCTAATGAAAAGGTCAACATAAGAACGGAGGAGGAAAGTTAGGATGCCATTACTTGTAGGACTTGTTCTTTTCAGCTTCATAGGAGTCATACGTATCGGCAACTGCTGATTTGGCAGGAGGTGTATATGTCGGATAGACAGGAGTTCGGGGGGCAGCATTTCGGCCACTTCTTGAAACCTCCTTGCGTTGCATTTCCAGCTGCTTGGCCTTGCGCTTTCGCTCCTCGGTGGCTTCCAATTCTTTATTCTAAAAACATTAGATAGGATAGACAGAATTCAACAGTTTCCATACCCTTGAGATGATTTCTTGTATTCTCTCTTCATGACTCTCCATTTCTAAAAATGTCTTGATTTGGGGGACTGTAAGATTCTCCCTATACCCCAATGGTGTCACTAGCTCATCAAACGCGCTGAGCAGTTCAAAGGCGTTCTTGATAATTTCTCTTTCATCAAGAGTCTTGCAAGTGCTGCTAACAACCTGCGCGAACAAGTGGAGAGAGTCGATGTCTTGTATGATATTGGATTGGCGGTTTGTGATAAGAACCATGTACAATTCGTCAAGTGGTTGGTAGACAAAGCGGACATTATCTTGCTCAACAGTCGTATGTTGTGTGCCAGTATCTGCGAGCTTTGGGAAAGATGCAAGAAGGGCTTCAATTCTCGACCGTGGCATTTCTCGATACGATCTGGAGAGGACAGCTTTTCCTCCCCTTGTGCAGATTGAAGCTGCAAGGACAACCTGCATAATTTATTAGCACTGAGCTGCAAAAGCTAGACCTTAAGAATGAATACCATATTTGCGACGCAGGTTCCTGCTCTCTTGTATAATGTTGGTGGGGTTGGAGTTTGAATATTGAGGTCACAGTTGCTGTCCGCTTCCTGCCTGCATGGCCTCAAGTTCCAAATTATCGGGCAGGCTTCGGCTCAAGAAAGGATATGTCACGGGGTCTAAGTCCAGAAAAGGCATAGTGCAATCCTGAAGACTAAAATTACCTACCCCTACCATGGAGGTGAGCGATCAACTCCAACAACACTGACCACAGAACCTTCCTCCGATCTAATTCCTACATACTCAGATTTTTTTCATCCTCCCGGGCTTTCTATGAATTACACGCTATTTCCTCTCCATACTTCTTTCTAGACATGACCGACCCCCTTTGTTCTTTGATCATTTAAGTACTAGCACCTTCCTCCCGTCACCTTGCGAAAGATTGCCTCGAGGCCTTCCTATTCACTATTGGCCCCCCAAGAAGAGAAACACTTGATAATATTGATCCAAACGACCATACACCGACATTGACAACAACTGCCTTGAACGCACACGATAGTGTGACCCTTCGCCTTTATGGCAGAGGCTACTCTATTTGCTACCATGGCAGATGACAGCATGGAATTATCATCTGAGCATGGCCGCAATATGGACGAAGATATCGATATCGACTTGAATTATGGCCAACCCGAAGAAGACTATATGGTAGAAGATGCTACTTCAGTTCACGACTTTGGTGATAGTTTCCAACCGCAACAACCAGAGGCAGCAGGCTACGACGATCTAATGGCCGATGATGATTACGAATCATATTCGATGACTGATGCCGACGCTTTGCGCGATGACGAGGTCCTAAATATAGAACCTGAGCCGATGTCGTTCACCGAAGCTGAAGCTACGCATTCTGGTGAAGTGAATGCTGTAACCCATGATGCTTCTGAGGTCGCAGCTTCTGAGGCTAATGATGCCCTGGCAAAGCATAGTACACCTGAGCAAGAAATCTTATTAAAAAATATCGACTTGACAGTTACTGCTGAAATGTCCCCTACAGAACTTTCAAAGGTTTCAACTAGGTCCAATACTCCAAGGCCCCCTGAGGAGGTCCAAAAAACATCCCCCGACATATCTCGAGAGAGGAGTCCTCAAATATCCAGTCCACAACATGGCCTATTATCCCCTGTACGACCACAAAGCCCTGAGCCCTCCTTACAAGCCCCTGGCCCTGTCTCGCCAGGTTCTAAAAGTCACGAACATGAACCTAGTCCTGATCCCAAGATGTTCTCAACTTCCGCTGAGTCGGGAGTAGTTGCGGGAGGGGCCCAAGAAGGCGAAGAAGCAGTCAATACTAGCTATCTAGATGGTGATTCCACTGCTTCAATTTGCGATGTTACTGTCAGATATCGCGATGTGGAATATGCACTTTTTTCATCATCTGAACTAGATGATCCAGACACATTTTTCCTTTCAGACCACACAATCGTTGATAAGCCTCTAATCAGCTTCTTCGAAGCTATTCGAGAAGTCATTCATGATGATCTTGCTGATGAGGATGAACTGTGCTTTACTATTGACAGCCTTGGGCTTCAAACAGAAGAGGTTAGTTTCCCCTCATCCCACACTAGTAAATAAGACTGACATAAAGCAACAGGCTTCTTCTTTCCTGCAGGATGTTACGCTTAACCAGATTCTCAATATCCATGAAATATTACTGCATAATGATGGTGTTGATGAATCAACAGCACTGTATCTCTCCCTTGAGACACGCACAAATTTCTCCAAGCGGTTAAGAAATCTCTCCGAGGCCGCTGCTGAGGGTCAGTCTCTCTCAGAATTGATTACATGGAACGGAGGAGGTGATGCTTTGGAGGAGGCTGGGGAGGCAGAAGGGGACGGCACTGACCCGGAAACTGCCAGCGAGGAGCATGCCATACTTGCAGCAGTGTCCGACAACGTTGTTGAAGGGGAACACGGCGAAGGCCAAGACCCAAGTATTCCAATAGTCCATACCGGAAATACCGTATTGCCTACTGATTCCAGCCACACCCACAAACTCCCTCCAACTTCCATTCAGTCGCCACCTCAACATCATCACGCTCTAGATATGGTGTCAAAGGATGGAATCCCTTCTAATCTAGCACCGTCATCGAAGCAAGAGTACTCAGCTAGTGGCGAGTATGATGAAGATGGCGACTTGATTGATTACTCAGAAGATGAATTTGAACTTGTTAAGGAACAGAAACATGTTGAACCGATCCACAAGAAGCTTGATAATGCCAAGGAACATGGGAGTTTCTCTGATGCTTGTAGGAAGCCTGCGGCATGCAACTGTTCAAAATGCCCTGCTCTCATACTCCAGGACGCCGAGGAGACCAATAAGAGGCTTGATGGGGGCATCGGCCAAGGCTCCCCGCCACATTCAGTTGAAGAAACCTCGCATGACCAGTCTCAAAGCGCTGAACCTTCCCAAGACGATCTTGCACATGCTGATGATAATGTTGATGAGCTTGATGACTTCGATGAGTACGCAGAGGATGAACTGGAGAAGGTGGAAGGAGAGATCGAACCTGCGCAACTTATTGGCGAGGAAAGCCATGAGGTAGCGCTAAGTGAGGATCATGGAGGCAAATCTGGAGATGAACCACCCGAGCATACTGATCCCCAGATTGATCAATCGTCTTATCAGGATGACACAGAGCAAGTCGAAGAGGAAGAGTCCGAGCATACTAATACTCAACGTGATTATCCATCTTATGATACGGAGCATGACGGAGAACAGTTTGGAGAGGAAGAGCTCGAGCATACTGTCACCCAACATGATGAAGCTACTTACGCTGATGAAAGTGAACAAGGTGAAGAGGAATACGCGGAGCAGGAGCTTGAGCACTCAGCCCAAAACAACGGGTCGGCCTTCCAGCTTGTAGGAGAACAAACTGGACAGGATTTCCAGAGCGAGGAGCTTGAGCATAGCATACCTGAAAATGACGACTCCACTTATAATCACGACATTGAGCAGTATCTCGACCAAGAGCTAACCCACGCTTATGAAAAAGGATCTGGATTGGACGTTGATGAAGATTATGCCGACCATATATCGCAAGGACAAGATCAAGCGCAAGATCATAGTTTGGAACTTGGTACAAATGCGGTCGAATTCGATAGCGGTGCACCTATCGATATGACAGCTGTAGATTACCATGTAGACAACCTTGAAACTGGCGACGGAGCCGAGTCAAGTGCTACGATGAGTGCTGAGGATCTTCAGTATAGAACAGAGCTTGACGAAGAAGTCTTCGACGGCTCGACAGAATATGGCACCCACGCGTTAAATGAAGAGCCAGTCACGAATGGCGACTCGGTGCAAAAAGACGAGATAGACTATGAAGACGATGAGGATGAGATTACTGCAATCAATGCACCTGCGTCTGAGAACGATCCGCCAACACTGTCAGATTCACCAAATATACATGGAAAGAGATCAAGGGCAGAGCTCGAGTCCGAGGATGGCCCATCCATCGTTAGTAGTAAAGGTATGTTTTTGAATTTGCTGTTGTCCCTTCTAGAAGTCATCTAACAGTTCTGGTAGATGCTAAGCGTCCTCGATCTTGAAGTCTCTGCTGGCACTGGGATCTCGATATGTTCTTTCGCTCCTCGTTGAAGGCATTCGGTTTCAACCATTCCATCTAACCCAGTTGGATCTCGATATTGACCTCGTCACGAATCTCCGGCTCAAACAGCCGCTGCACCTTTTCCCTTCGATACATCTCGTCTATCCGGCGATATACGAATTTTGCAGAAAATACTAACATTAATACAGGACCCCCGTCATGGTGAGTCCACAAGGTGAATTCGCATAAACCCATTTCGTCTTCCTTTTAGAGCATCTTCCCATTACCTTTGATACCCCGTGATTCTTCCCCCCCTTCCGCACATCATAGCTATAGGTTGTTCTTACACAGCGGGCGTCGGTTTCCTTTGTAGGCGAGCAGGCCGTATCCGAAAATATGAGTATCAAGGCGTTCCGGTTGGAGAAAAGGGGTTGGGCTGTTCTTACCGGTTGAACTCCCCATTGTTCGGCTTGTAGGAAACGTTTTATTGGCCCCATCGCGTTGGAGGACAAAAGGATTTGGTTTCGGGGGTCTTTATCTTTGAGCGTTGGCGCGAGCTTATGGCTCCAAAAGCATTGTAGCATTAGTGGTAATTAGGAGGAGACGAGATCGGTTGGGGTGAAATACACAACTCGTGGATGCTACTTCGTATTTGCACATATGGTTGGGAGAGCTTGTTCCTAGTGATTCGAGAAGATGCGTAATGTGCAGCTTGAAAAGAGGCCGTGGGTCCTGGTGGGCGTATAAGCTACCTGCTGCTCCCCCCACCACACGCGTGACAGTGTGACATCGGGAGCTTTCAGTTGGTCAGATATTGTAATGATCAGAGAGCCCTTGGAATCACAGAGCCCTGGATCCCAGGAACACGGTAATTTGGCAATTTAGGAAGCGTGTCTCCCGACGCGCCCGATGTGGTAGAAATACGAATAGAATACGGAGAGTTAGAGTTAGCGGGGAAAGATTACAACTGGATAGCGTGAACTTGGCTTGATCCCTTGCGTGAGTAGGCCAACTAGCTCCTGTTCCCCTTGCAGATCCACTGTTGCATGCGCGTCTTTCTCTCCGTTGAGCGAAAGGGGTGAGAATCCTGGCGGCGGAGTGGCCCCGCTAAAAATAGAGACGTGCGGCCAGAACTTGAACACGATATTTGAAAAGTTCTAGTGTTTCATCTCCACGACAGAGCCTCAAGAGAGAGTCAAGCCTGCCTCTCCATCCCAACCCCTCGCACGCACCTCCAGCGGAATTTCTGGCCTCAACCGAAACGGGCCAATTCTTCCAACTGCCAACTACAAACCCTCGTGTGCCGAATGTTAGACTCTTCTGTTTATCGACCTGCAAACTAACCCCGTCCACTTCGGCCTCAGAGAGTTGGTCCTGTATCGACGACTGCAGGGGTTCGAAACTCCCCATATCGCGCTGCCTTCCTCCTGCTCGAAGGGTGATCACCAGGACTCTCCGTGGAGTTTTGAGATATTCGGAGCAGACCAAACAATCCTCCAAGGGCGGGAGCCCTACGCGCCCAAATCTTCTGCAACTCTGCAACTCTGCAGCCCTACATTCCTACACTCCTACCCCTTGGGGACAATATAGGATCACTTATGAGCGCAAGCTCGATCACTCACACACACTGGACTTGATAGGAGGGCAAGTCCTACCACTGCGCGAAGATGGTAGAAGACAAGTACGTTTATCAATGGCAAAGTCGCAATCGCGCAGAATCGATGCGCTGTTTTCGAGGGAGACGAATGGCTGACTCGGAGGGAATAGATACATCGGATTGGCATTGGCCGTCCTCTCTACGATGGCTATTGGTAAGTGTCCAGCGCGATTCCTCTCTATTTTGCTGCAACTGATTTGTGTCACAGGGACGAGCTTTGTCATTACGAAGAAGGTACGGCGCATTCCGGCACTCTCTTGTAGCCTATCTTCCTAGTTTACTGTGCAGAAGATATACTATAAAATGCGACTGACACTACACAGGGACTGATCGATGCCGAAGAACGCCATGGCTTTGAAGGAGATGGATTCACATATCTCAAGAGTCCAATATGGTGGGGTGGCATCATGGCATGTACGACGTCACAGGTCTACTCTTGTGAAGCAATCGCTAACTGGCCCACACAGTAATTGTTGGAGAAATCGCCAACTTTGCGGCATACGCTTTTGCTCCTGCTATTCTAGTGACGCCCTTGGGGGCCCTCAGCGTTCTAATAGGTGCTGTGCTCGGATCGTATTTCCTCAAGGAAAAACTGGGAACATTGGGGAAACTTGGCTGTGCGATATGCCTTATTGGCTCTGTGATTATTGTACTACACGCGCCACCGGATGTACCGATTACGACCATCGATGAAATCCTTCACTACGCAATCCAGCCTGGTAGTGACCCAGCGAGTACCAACTTTGTTAACTTGTGCTAACTCATAGTCCAGGATTCTTGATATTCTGTTTTTCGGTGATCGTCTTCGCTACAATGATGATTTACCGAGTTGCCCCCAAGTACGGAAAGAAAAATCCCCTCGTTTATTTATCAATTTGCTCGACGGTTGGTTCAGTGTCTGTCATGTCAGTCAAGGCTTTCGGCATTGCAGTGAAGTTGACAGTGGGAGGGAGCAACCAATTTACTCATCCGTCAACATATGTCTTCATCATAGTAACTGGAGTCTGCATCCTGACCCAGATGAACTATTTCAATAAGGCTCTAAGCCAATTTCCAACGTCCATGTAAGCCGAGTCTTAACGAATTCCTATGTAGAGCTGACGGTATTTTTAGAGTTAATCCGCTATACTATGTGACTTTCACCACCGCAACCCTGTGCGCCTCATTCATCCTTTATGGTGGATTCAACACCTCGGATGCAGTCAACACTCTATCACTTCTTAGTGGTTTCTTGGTAATTTTTACAGGCGTCTATCTTCTCAACCTCTCACGCGGTGACCCCAACGGCCAAAAGATGATCAATGCTACAACCCATGATGGAATTGCAACGGATATAATATCTGGAATTCAGACTAGAAGGAGCATGCAATCTAGGAGAAGCCTGGATCCTGGACGGATGAGCATTGGAGCTAGTAGTTTCGTCAGGGGAGACGATAGAGAAGGGCTCATCCATGCCTATGACGAAGAAGAGAACGTTGGCTTTGGTCTCACGGATCTGGCCTCCGAAGATAGCGAAGAGGATGCGCCTTTAGCCAAGGCACCGAATGGTAATGCCAAGCTTAATGGGAACGGGTCACTTAATGCGAGTGGAAACGGCCATGTGAGCCGGGGAAGTTTAATTGATCCCATAGAGCAAGAGAGATCGCGGAGATCTTCACGCTCACCGAGGTAATGTCGGTTAACACACCTCGGTGCAATTTTTGAATTTCAAGCATTTTCAGCATTGTATATGATCGAAGGGCCTTGGTATGGCTGCTCTCGAGATTTCATGGGTGCAGCATGGTCTGCATCGGCTTTCTTCATGGGACGACTACACGAGGTTTTGGCGTTAGAGGGCTACACTATACATGTACACTAGGACAAGACATGTTGTATGATATATCGGCGCAGGCCTATTATGAAATGGTATTGGAGGGAACAGGCTCACGACCACCATTTTAAAAGTATTAGTCACAATTATACAATACTTATCAGTTCACAGTACACCGTAATCAGTTCCTCGTCCATTTGTGATCTTATTATATCTCTGCATCACGATAGACAGTCTTTGGTCTAGTTTGTTTTTGGAAGTGCCTCAGATTTATTGGCTACGATTTACAAGCTGGCAGCAACATAATGCTGAGAAAGCTTGCATGCAAATGATCCCACACGCCAACCAATTCCCTCACAAAAGTACCCAGATCCCATTCGTCTATTGCTCCTCAACTGGTGCCTCCTGTCCTTCTTGCTCCGTCGCACGCTGTGCCTCGGCGGCAGCCTGAGCAGCGGCAGCCTTCGCACCGTAATCTTGGCTCATGGGTTGAACCACACTCGGCTCCTCCTTTGGCTCGATGATAGTAACAGAGTCTGGCAACGACTTTTGAGGTCCCGACTTTCCTTCTGGGTCAGATCCACGCATAATCTTGACCTTGATACCGAGAACACCTTGTCTGAGAAGAACGTGACGAGTTGCGGAGTCAATGAAGTCCTTTGCTGGCTGACCAGAGTGAATCATGAAGCCATCAGTGAACTTCATGCTCTTGGCACGCGCAGCACGGAGCTTTCCAGAAACAACAACTTCGCAACCCTTAGCACCGCTCTCCATGATGAATCGGAGGACACCATAGCAGGCTCTGCGGACTGCAAGACCGTTGAGAAGCTTGTATCGGAGGGATTCGCACTGAGCGACGGCAGAGAGACCACGGTTTTGGACCTTGGCGGCGTAGAGGGAGACGGAGTTTTCGGGGAACTTGAATCGCTTTTGGATGAGTGATGTGAGTTCGCGGATTCGTCGTCCTTGCTCGCCGAGAACTTCTTGAGTGTGGGTTGCGCGGATGATAATATCGGTGACGGTGGGAGTAACGCGGACTTCGACACCAGAGTATCCCTCCTCAGCCAGCTCGCGTTGGAAGAACTCGTTCAACTCTGCGTAGAAAACACCATCGGCCACGAACTTTCTCCGCTTCGAGCTGGAATTATTGATTAGTATTTTGCGGTACATCTAAAGCTGGGAGGGGAGCCAAATACATCGCTGCTCCAGGAATTGCCGAGGCCATATTGAAGGATTTTTCTGTATGATTGAACCTGGCGTGGAGGGCTCAATGTTGTAGTTGTCGAGAGTTGGTCGTAGTCACTTCTTCACAATCGCAATCGAGGTTGGTTAGGAAATATATCAAAAAGATTGTGGTGCGCGGGGCCTCGCTAAAATCCCAGAGAGGCTGCGGCTGGTCACAAGCGTCGCATTGATCACGTGCAGCACAAACAGTACGGCAACCCATTTGACTGGTATTTGCGCCAAAGTTGGAATTTTGTGTCAACCTTCCAAGTACTTCGTATGGTTTAATGGGGATATAAGTAGTATTAGGAAGAGATCTGTTTAGATCAGTACTCGGGGGATGGGTATCTAGGACTGTCATGCTTATATAGGCATTTTATATTCCAAGGGTTTCTTGGTGCAAAGAAACTCAGACCGATTTCTGCACCAGTAATGTTGATTTTAAACAATAATCGTTGTGCAGCGAATCCCACGAAATGGTTTATTGAGATTTAAATCTAAGTCTGACTGCATTGCTTCCCTAGTTGCAAATATTACTTCTTGACTTAGACGCTGGCTCTGGCTTGGATGTCTAAGTCGCCTGACGCTTATTCCATATAGCCACCTTCTTTAGTTCGATACAAACCCACAAATGGTCTGCCGTAGGTTTGTAATTTGGCTTTCGGCTGTGAGAAGGCTAAGAGCTTCAAGGGCTACTCAACGGTAAGGTCGTATAAACCCCAAGTGCACCCAGAGAGATACTACGTATAGTTGTAGCCAAGCAAAGCCAATTCTACAAAGCAGGACAGCCCGTGTACCGAAACACGCTCTATAAACTTTGATCCCGTCCTCTTCCCATGATGCCATTGTCTTCAAAGCCAAATTAATTGTAATTCAGAGAGAGCCTGCAAACGTGTGTCGTCACCCGGCTTCCGAGCTACCGTAACCACAGCTAGTCGGCTTCGGCCTTGTCAATTCCTAACACAAAAAACGGCCACGCCGAAACTATTCTCCAATCATCCAGAAGATCTTAAAACGCCTTTTATTCCTCAAGACTTATGAAAATGGATCCAAGCGCCTTTGTGTCATGAAAGTCCATTTATGTGTTGTTCTTAACTCTAGAGCCCGACGTCGAACAGCGCGCCGGGTAAGATGGCTGAAATGTTGAAGATAACCAAGGTGAGCGCCAGCGCCCTATACCCTCCCTTAGGGTTTACTGACATCCTCTGGTAAGGTGGAAGATGTGCAGGTGCTCATCGGAGGAGAAATATCAAAAGCAAATCTGCACTTGATGCCGCATCACCTTGTCCTAGTGCAGACCCTGAGCCCTTCTTCACTACAAGACCACCAGAAACACCCAAAGCCGAAAACAAAAGAGTACTGGATCGCATATCCTACCATAGCCTTCTGCATCTTTAGACCAACTCCGCCAGGTTCTGCGCTCGCATCTTCCATACGATTACGTGGTCGCGATTTCAGATATCTCACTATCAACTTCGTCGATGACAAGAAAGCCAGGGATGCATTTGATAGCGTGAAGGGGGCAACATGCCGACTCGGGAGTATCGAAAAGTTATATGCCTTTTCGTATGATCCTCCGCCACAAGAGAAGAAAATAAATGGTTGGGAATTGTATGATGCAAAAGCCGAGTGGAAAAGACAGGGTATCAGTGAGAAGGGAGTGGATAGAGGATGGAGGATATCGAAAATCAACCTTGACTATACATTTTCTCCTACATATCCAGCATTACTTCCAGTCCCGTCATCCATCTCCGATAACACACTCAACTACGCCGGAAGATATCGATCCAGAGTACGGATACCCGTGCTCACCTATTTACATCCAGTAAACAATTGCTCCATCACGAGAAGTTCACAGCCACTCGCAGGGCTAAGGGGAAATCGCAGTATTCAAGATGAGAAGCTTGTCAGTGCTTGTTTTACCGCATCTTCTCCACAGGAGGATTCCGAAATATCATCGCCAACTGGATCTAGAGCGAGCCCGGATTCGAGTCAGGCAGATTTCTCTTTGGCAACAGATGGAGAACTTTCTGAAACCGAGCGTTTAGAGGACGAGATGATCTCTTCGTCAAACTTCGAGACTATCTCGGACAAGCCACATATCTACGGAGCACAGCAACATAATCTCATTGTTGATGCTAGACCTACTGTAAATGCATTGGCAATGCAAGCAGTCGGTTTAGGTTCCGAGAATATGGATCACTACAAATTTGCAACTAAAGCTTATCTTGGCATTGACAACATACATGTTATGCGGAAATCTTTAGAGAAGGTTATAGAGGCCATCAAAGACTCTGATGTTAGCAAACTACCTCCAAATCGAGAGCTGCTCGCAAAAAGTGGCTGGCTCAAGCATATCACTGGCCTTCTTGATGGCGCAGCTTTGATAGCTCGGCAAGTCGGCATTCAGCACTCACATGTGTTGATACATTGCTCGGATGGTTGGGACCGAACAAGCCAACTCAGTGCCCTTGCGCAACTCTTGCTGGATCCATATTATAGGACCATTGATGGGTTTATCGTTCTCGTTGAAAAGGATTGGTTGGCATTTGGCCACATGTTCCAGCACCGTTCGGGCTTCTTAAACAGCGAAAAGTGGTTTACCACACAGAATGATGCTCTTGCTGGTTCTCCAATTCAACCTGGTGGGAACGGAGACGGTAACGGTAGAGGTGATGCAATTGAAAACGCTTTGCTTAGCGCCAAGAGGTTCTTCAAAAAAGGCAACCAAAACCAGGATGCAGTCACAGATTCAGACAGCGAGTATCCATTTGATGAATCACCGCGGGCCAAGAAAGTCAAAGGAGGCAAAGATTCCTTGGCTAACAAGGAGGCTACGAAGCCTAATGAAACGAGTCCTGTATTCCATCAATTTCTCGACGCTACCTACCAACTCATTGTCCAATTTCCCACTCGCTTCGAGTTCAATGAACGTTTCTTGCGCAGAATCCTTTATCATCTGTACTCATGTCAATATGGCACTTTTCTTTACAATAACGAGAAGTCTCGGCTCGACGCAAGAGTCCAAGAAAGAACCGCAAGCGTATGGTCATATTTCCTCTCTCGCCGAGAAGAATTCGTGAATAAAGACTATGATGGGGGCAAGATAGATGATCATGTTAAAGGACAAGAACGGCTTATCTTCCCTAAGCTGGACAAGGTCAGATGGTGGCACGAGGTATTTAATAGATCGGACCAGGATATGAATGGTTCCACAAACGCTGTTACGGAACGGTATTTAGGCCAATATGATGGGATTGCTGGGAGAAGGAGTGTTTTGACAGGAGTAGAAACTGCAAATATAGCTGCGGGAGCGGGTGCTACAAGACAGGTACCTCCGAATGGGAATGTTGCTATTGCTACAGGTGCATTGGCGAATCTTCGAGATGGGATTGCTGGATTGGGGATTGGGAACCTCAGGGCAGGGTCGGGGACGAAGAGTCCCGCCGGGAAGGCGGTCGTGCAGCAGGAAATGGAAGTTGAGATGCAATGAGAAAAGAGGATTGGATTACTGTAAGACTGTTACGGCGTTGGGAGATGGTTGAGGGACATTCATCAGGTGCACATGATAGCATTGCAGGAGCTAGGCGTCTTGGAAGTGGGAGAAGAAACACAAGCAGAAGCATTTTTGCCTGGTTGTGAAGGTTTTCATGCCTTAGCATAGCTCATCAGTCATGCAATCTAATGTTTTTTGATACGCGGAATTCAAATCTACATGATCTTTTATGAGGAGTCTACAATCATAAGAAGATCTCTAGGTTGATCTCTAATGTACTGACGGGATATCTGTTAATAGTTAGTATGACGTAAATATCTCTTTAGTAACGTTAACATACCTCAACTCAAATTTTTCAAGAACAGTTGGGTGCAAGATTCCAAACTCTCCAATGCGCACTTGCTCGTCACCATTGATACGCAAATATATCGCAGCAGCATGGCCAGGGAAGAAAGTTGGTTCATCAATCTCCTCAATCCAATAGCCATCCTTCTTCGCGGGCTCTTCCCTAACCTCGAATTTTAAGTTCTTGCCTTGAAGGCCCTCTTCATGGGTTAAAAAGGCAGTCTTCAACATCAAAAGAACACGATCGAGCAACCCATGCACAACCTCGAAGCCGCTAGTTTTTCCGTACCATGCAGCTGCGAAATGGCGCTCGTTTCTGGACTTGCGTTCCAGGGACAGGTCTTTGAAAGCGACATCGGAGACTTCAAAGACTTTGATGGGGACGGAGTGCTTTTTGTTTTCACGAATAGTTTTGAGGAGGCCGGGGAGGAGAGTTGTACGCACGACTTGATACTCGGCAGTTTTTGGATTGGCGAGCTTCACTGCTGTGCCGTTGTCCTTGCGATTAAGGAAACCAAAGTTCTCATCATGAGAGCAGAGAATCAAGGGCATGACTTCGGTCCAGCCAGCCATGGCGGCTTCTTGGCGGACGATATCCCCGAGTTTGTTGATCATGAGGGGCTGAGCGATCGTGGAGGATTTGTTGGGTTCAGTCCTGGGAAGGTTGTTGAAGCCGTAGGCGATAGCAACATCTTCCATTATGTCACATTGGTGGAGGACATCAGCACGGGTGGGCGGTACTGAGACTTCAAGGATGTTAGAGTCTTTCTTTGATGGCACAGCCGCGTAACACATCTTGGTTAATAGCTCGCACATTCTCTCAGGTGACTCCTTGAGACCACAGCAGCTGTTGATGTAGTCGACCTCTGCTTCGGCTAGACGGGGGCTGATATCTGGTGTTTGTCTGGTTTCCTCATTGTGATCTGAAATGATCTTGACGGGCTCGATTGTGAAGGGTTCAGCACAGTATTGAGAGAACATAGCAACCATGATATTATTCACAATCTCGAGCTTAGTCCGATCCGTACCTGTCATCTCAATGAAGACGTTTCGGGTCTTGAGGGAGATCTTGGAGTGGTTGCTATTGATAATCGGAGGCATGGAGCAAACAATGTGTTGAGAATCGTATATGACGGGATAGACTGGCTTGTCCCTGATAATTCCAAGGAATTTTCCAAGGTGCTTATCATTTTCATAGAACTGCATCATTTCTTCGGCATCCATCTCCTTGGTTTGGTTCAAGGGCGTGAACTTGATGTCCTTTGGCGGAAGCGCTTCATATGTGAAAGGGCCCTTGATCGTGTCCAAATCATGCGTGCCAATAGCCACCAAAGTTCGTTGTCTTGCCAAGTTCTGGTGCAGCTTGTCTTGTAACGATATGAAGGAGTCATAGGCTTCTTGTGTAAATTTGATATTCCGTAGAATGGCTGCAGAAATATAAGGTCGTACTTTCAAAGTCTCTGGAGAAACCGTGATTGTCTCTAACTTCCCACTCTCCGGTGTAATCAATCGATAATTTGGTAGAGGCAGCTTCCCTCTGAAGATATTGAGCATCAGGGCAATGCCTTCGAAGCAGAGCATATCATATCGATTGGCGGGGATCTCGATTTTAAGCTGTGCGGGTTCCTGCACGCCGTTGATGATTGGACGTTCCGAGTTGGATGTATCCTCGTCGAGCTCGATGCCAAACTCGAAACATAATACCTCGAATTCCTCGGTGGTATATCTATGATAGTTGTCAGATCAGTCCTTGGTGGGGTACTTGAAACTCACTCTTGACCCAAAGCTTTGTAAAGCTCCGCCTTATCCACACTGATGGTAGGCATTTTTGCAATGGCAGATGGTTCTACCACCTATTTAGCGGCTCTTTGGGGCAATTACAGGGCCGAAGTGTGTTGGAGAGAGTGTTGTGGTGTATCGGCGCAGAATATGACTCTTGTGGTTCTGGGGAAAAAATAAAGGCTCGTCACAGAAAGACGAGTGCTATAAGTCCCTAAAAACGGCAGATGAATACCGCGTGTTTGTATTGAAAATCTCCTAATAGCCGTATTGCAGATCGGCAAGGTTAAAAGTTAATAGAAGCGAACGGCTTTCACAAAAAATTTGATAGACTCGAGAGACAGAGCTGTTGCTAGGTCTTGTCTAAACTCGCTCGTGTGGAGGGGTTTTGTTGACGCCTGGTTTTTCGGGATCCCGACGACGATTCCATCACGGAAACAAATCGGTGTGGGAGGCCCTCCTCGAGCAAAACAAGCTATTCTCACCACCAACAACCTCTCCTCCCCATCACAACCTTTTTGTCTAAACTCCCCCTCCCCATTTCGTCTTACTGTGAAGGTACGTCAATTGCATTTACGGCGGTTTGTCTCGAAGTCAAACTCCGTCATTGTTTGACCTGGACTTCTCCCCCACCAACTCACAACCTCAGCGACCCTCCTCACGCGCGCTTCCCTTCAAATACCCTTGCTGATGTCTCTATGTCTAGGCCTTTTCAAATCCTTTCCTTCAATCAATCTTTGTCTCCGTTGCGCCTCGAGCAGTTCTTTCCAAGCAAGCCACTCCACCACGCGATCAACCTTCTTGCACCACAACCATCGAGGCAAACAGGTCGAAGCCTTGCTAGTCATACCTCCTGCGAACCTCGGTCGATCTCTCGATCTTCTTCTAATCCCCTCACAATGGCTGACGGTCCCGACAAGACGGATGAGCTCTATCCCATAGCTGTATTGATTGATGAATTAAAGGTATACAACTATATGGAACAGACTCAAACGAGTATATGGAAGCGCACTGGCTAACGCCCGAAATAGCATGATGATGTTCTCTTGCGATTAAATGCCATACACCGACTCTCCACAATAGCACTTGCTCTGGGAGCTGAGCGCACGCGAGATGAATTGATTCCCTTCTTGGATGGTATGCATTAATGACAAGGCAGCCTGCTGGGAATATGCTGATTGCTCTTCAATAGAATCCGTCGAAGATGAGGACGAGGTTCTAACGGCCTTGAGTGAAGAGCTTGGGAGCTTCGTCGAATACGTTGGTGGTCCAGAATGGGGTCATGTTCTTTTGTCTCCCCTCGAAAACCTAGCCGCTATCGAAGAACCTCTGGTGAGAGAAAAGGTAGAAACTCCTTTGCCTATTGCTTTGAAGCTTGACTGACACTTCATAGGCTGTCGAGTCCCTCAACAAAATCTGCGGCGAGCTCTCGCAACAACAAGTAGAAGAGTACTTCATACCTCTCACGATCCGACTCTCGAAAGCCGACTGGTTTACTTCAAAGATATCTGCAAGTAGTCTTTACAGTGTCCCATATCAAAAAGCCTCCCCTCCGATGCAAGAGCAGCTCCGTCAGCAATTTGGGCTACTGGTTCACGACGAAACGCCCATGGTCCGAAGACAATCTGCGAATAATCTATCAAAGTTTGTGAAGGAGATGCCAGCTGCAGTCGTTATCGAGGAAATGATACCCCTTTTCCAGCACCTCGCCAGCGATGATCAGGATAGTGTACGGTTATTGACGGTCGAGGTGTTGATTGCAATTGCGGAAGTCGTACCAAAGGAGCAACAATCTAGTCACGGGGTTCTGCTTACGGCGTTGAGGAGTCTGATCGAAGACAAAAGCTGGAGGGTTAGATATATGGTAGCAGATAGATTTGAAAAGGTTTGCGTATCCTTTCTCTCTGGTAAAGCAATCGCTGACATTTTTATCACAGATTGCACTAGCCGTAGATGATGAGGTTATTGCGAGGGACTTAGTTCCAGCTTTTGTAAAATTGCTCAAAGATACTGAGGCCGAAGTAAGGACAGCCATCGCAGGACAAATTCCTGGTAAGTTGAATGTCGCGAATCACGTTCTACATACTAACAACCTTAGGTTTCTGCAAATTGGCTGAGAGAAATACTTTGCTGAACGACATTATGCCTACTGTGGAAGACTTGGTGACTGACCAGTCCCAACATGTTCGCGCAGCCCTCGGAACTCAAATCAGTGGATTAGCCCCAATTCTTGGCAAACAAGAGTACGTTCATAAGTTATTTCCCTGTGCATTTCTAATTTATTTGCAGGACCATCGATCACCTCCTTCCCATGTTTCTTCAGATGCTCAAGGATGAATTCCCCGACGTCCGCTTACATATTATTTCAAAACTTGAGCTTGTCAATCAAGGTATGTCGATACTTCCTCATGTGACCTAACCTCACTAATAGAATAAGTAATCGGTATTGAGCTTCTCTCCCAATCCCTTCTCCCTGCCATCGTTCAATTAGCCGAAGACAAGCAATGGAGAGTGCGATTAGCAATCATCGAATACATTCCCCTCCTAGCTAGTCAACTGGGTGTTAAGTTCTTTGACGAGAAATTGTCCGCTCTTTGCATGGGTTGGTTGGGTGATACAGTTTTTTCCATTCGTGAGGCTGCAACACACAACCTCAAGAAGCTTACAGAAGTTTTCGGTATCGATTGGGCGAATGAGGCTATCATTCCTAAGGTCATGGCAATGGGAGCACATCCCAATTACCTTTATAGAATGACTACATGTTTCGCAATCACAGTAAGCATAATTCTAACCTACGTACTTCCAAGGCTTTACTCATTCATAAATAGACGCTCTCAACTGTCGTCAGTCTAGATGTAGTCTCGAAGTCTATTCTCCCGATGATGGACAAGCTCGTGATCGATGATATCCCAAACATTCGCTTTAATGTTGCGAAATCATATGCCGAGCTCATTTCTGTATTGAAACGCCTTCCTGACGAGGGTACGATCTACACGATCGAGCAGTCAGGGAGTTCGGCTCCACCATCAGCAAGGGCTCAAGCTCTCATCCAGGAAAGAATTCTACCGAATCTGGAAAAGTTACAGAAGGACGATGATGTTGATGTACGCTTCTATGCTACTATTGCAATCACTTCGGCAGCTGGGGAACCTATGAATACATCACCATAGATGAGTTAATGAAAACAAGCGTTGTTATAGGGGAAATGCATACTTTTTGGGCTTATGAGTTATGCCCGAACTGGTGGCATTGCTGTTAGTTGTTTCTAGATCGGGAGCAAAATACCAGCATAGTCCCTTTATCCAGTTAGAGGCAAGCCTCTGTGCCTGTATAATAGACGTGAAATGCAACTCAAACCCTTATTTCTTTCTATAGCAGGGCAGGAAACCCCTGACAATAATCCACCTTCTCCTTCACCGCCTACGCATTTGGCATGAGGGGCATCTTCGAACGGCAGAATACATTTTATACCAACCTCAATCGCTCCCCTCCAGAAGTACAGGACCGATCTATACCTTCCTACGGCTAATCACTTTACTCTCATTCGGCATACTACTTATGTATCCGCGGCCTTCCCGGTGCCTTCTCGAGTCCAAGTCCTATCCAAGTCTCAGTCATGACGTCTGAACAACCCACAAAACCAAATCACCTGGAGCCCTCCCCCCTAGGCACAAAGGAATAGTAAGTATACGCCAAGCTTCATTTATTCTTTATTTGCTTTGAACTCCCACTCACAGTTCACAACAGCTGGGACAGCCTCTATACTACCGAAATAACGAACCATTCCCTCGACCCCTCAGATGAAGGCACGATCTGGTTCGATGATTCCGCGGCAGAGGATAAGGTCCTTGCTTTCTTAGAAAGGAAGATCGCAGAAGAGGGGATGCTAGGGGAGGTTAGGAAGGAGGATTGCGCGTTCTTGGATTTGGGGATGGGGAACGGGCATTTCTTGGGGAGGTTGAGGTGCGGTGAGGATGGACACGGAGAGGAGGGGGAGGGAGGTTGGGGGGGCAGGATGCTAGGTGTGGACTATTCGGAGAAGAGTGTTGAGTTCGCGAAGAGGATATGGGGGGAGAGGTTAGAGGGGGAGGGGAAGAGGGAGATTGGGTTCAGGAGGTGGGATATCATGAGTGCGGATCCAGAGGGGACGGTGCTTGAGGGTGGGCAAGAGAGGGGGTGGGATATCGTGCTTGATAAGGGGACGTTTGACGCCATTAGTTTGTCAGAAGAGAGGGACGGAGAGGGGAGGAGGATCTGTGAGGGGTATAGGGAGAGGGTTGTTCCGCTGGTGAGGGAAGGGGGTGTGTTGCTCGTTACGAGTTGTAATTGGACAGAGGAGGAGTTGAAGGCTTGGTTTGGTGGTGTGGATGGTGGGTTGGTGTTTCAAGAGGGGATTGCATATAAGACGTTTAGCTTTGGGGGGAGAAAGGGCCAGACTATTAGTAGTGTTTGTTTTAGAAAGCAAGCAAAGGATTGAGATGAGTTGCTTTCATTGCTCTTTTTACGTTGCTCTTATTTTAAAGTATCTTGATGCGTTTCTTGGGGGAGCTGACCCTAATTAGCCCAAGTCTCATGATTGAATGTCGGCCCATAGACGTCCAGCTGATGAACCATCTACTGGCTTATAGTGCTTCGTTTTGTTGGCACCAGCGTTAGCCTCCCAAGTGTGTCTACTTTCTTAAATCTTTCCTCTTTGATATGCTCCTAATCCTGCCAATAGATACGTTTCTGTCGAGTCATTTTCATTTGTAATATTAAGGTCAGAGCGTAACAATTCGTTTGATCTTACTTCACAGCTATATTCAGTAGTGAATCTCTTGATGCAAAGAAGTCTTGAATTTAATAAGTGCCTAGCTACATGAGACGATTAACCGACATCAAAATAAAGAGCTATACATTAATTGTGAAAGGTGTAAAACGACATTTTATGCGCCTAAAGCCCTGAAAGTCACTGAACTACGATGGGTGATTGTTTTAAGAATACTACTTTAGAGAAGTATTATTCGGCTGCTGATTTACTCCCCCTATAGCCTAGTTCAATTTAATTTACATGAACTTCAATGCCCAATTATCATTCCATTTGTGTAGCCCGGGTGACCCCACCAACAGCCTGGTGACCTTGACCTCCAACTGGGGCACCGCATTCAGGACAGCGGGCTAGTTGCATGGGCATACCACACTCACCGATTGCAAACTATTATGGTTATTAGCGAAACCCCTAAGGCCATTTCGGAAAATCGGAGAGGTGGATTGGACAGAGTGGGACGAGTATGGCATGTAAGCATACGGGAAAGATAGCGTATGGTCTTTAGGAATATTTGAAGAAACGAGATCTTAAAAGCAACCCTTGCCGGGAAGAGTTCAACAGAGGGGAAACTTACTGGATGTCCATTTTGGCAATTATACCAGTGACCAGAATGGCTTGCTATACCTCCTGGTCCACTGACCATTGCAGTCTTAATCGCCTCTATCTCCTCTTTAGTAACTTCCTCATACCACTCTTTTTCAAGCAGTTTCTCGATATCTCCTAATGCCTTTTCTAAAATCTTAGCATTTTGAAACGGCTGCTCGCAAAGCACTCTCGCCTTTCCAAGCAACTCCTTGGCCTCAGTTACAGCTTGGTTGGGTTTTGCAAGGTCGAGATCGAGAGCGTGACAATACATCTGAAGCGATCGTGCTGACTTAGCAAAGTAAAGTGTAGCTTCGACTACTAATTTGGGAAGGCTCTCAGCATTACAATCAATGATAAAATTCTTGCACCTCTTCAGAAATCCGGAACAACGTTGGTCTGGTAGTTCCCCAGGGACCTTGATCGAATCTGCGGATCCATCCTTCTTGATCACTTGAGTAATAGAGAATCGGTAATCCAGAATGACATGCTCGGCTTTGAGCTCAACACCTCGGGCACCCAGAGTGATCCGCTGATCGTTTGGTCGAGTTTGTGCAGGCGTTTCGTCAATTCCGAGGTTGGCAATCTGAGTTTCGATTGATTGAGCACGTTGGGCATGAATAATAGCATCATGCAATTTTTGGGCAGGCTGGTTCTTGTCTGCCACGCTTGCTTTAAATAGACGAATGTTTCTTTCAAGTTTGGAAATCAAGCTTTGGTTGCGATTGATGAGAAGGTTGACGTCTATCTTCTGTGCATCGGTAATGATAGCTTTGTGGCTACTCATACCTTGCTGGAAGATCCCAAGAATCTTTTCCTTTGCCGTATCAAGATCTTTTCCTAGCTTTTTAACCCACTTCTCGCATTCATGCAAGCGTTGCTGCCCATCGACGAGGAAGCGTTTAGACATTTCATCAATAACCGCTCTGTTGATTACCCTGTTGTAACGTTGGGTGACAAATTGTCTGATGTCAATTCGGCAATCTGGACATTTTGGAATACTTGAGGCCAATCCACTAGATATATCTTTGAGGCTGGTATACTCTCCATTCCCATTCAGCTCATAAACGGTGGACATACCGATCATACCATCCAAAGTTTCAGCTGTGAAAAAATGACCGCAGCTGAGTACGACAATAGGGGTCTCGTTAAGATCGATCTCATCGTAGCTCTTCATCTCCAAGAGATCAACTCGAGCATCGCACTTTTCCTTACATTCTTGACAGTAACCTTCTGGACAAGTCTCTTGACAAAGGCTCGGGCACTGATGACCGCAAAGGAGAAGTTTTGAGCATCGCTTATCACAAGGGAGTCGATTGCAGGGTGCACCGCAAGGTAAACTGCAGCTATGATCATCGCAACTCCAGGTACATTTCTCGACACACGGAGCACAAGGTTTTGCGCACTCTAAGCTGCACCGTGAATGCGGACAACGGACCTAAAATGATTAGCTCTATACCGAGAGAGGTGAGAAAGGAGACAGTTACTTACCTCACATGGCAATGAACAAGGTGGACAAGCCTCTCCTTCGTGGCATGGCAATTTGCAGCGATGAGAACACGTTCCCAACGGCCTATCACAAACTTTTCTACAGATTGAATGTTTCTGGACAATTTCTCCCTTCTCATTCTTAGTATTACATCTTCCGCACGTAGCTGGACACAGATGACTGCATTTTAAAACGGAATCGCAGGGCTTAGGACATCTGAAGAATGTCGAGTTAATATCCACGCTGCAAGGGACGCTAACCAAGTGCTTGCATTGTGGACTCTCCTTGTCAACCAAAATATCGCATTGTATGTTGGGGAGATACTCCAGCTGAGTTTGGTAACATTGGACGCCATTCTTCACATGACCGCAAGGGAGAAGAACGTTGTCGATTTTGATTTTGCAATCGCCACAGTCCTCGCCGCAAGTGGCCTGCTGGCAAGAATGACCGCAAGGAGTATGGAGCCGCTCGCATGGTTTTGGGCAAGAAAACACCTCGTGCATGATTTCAGAGTGACATCGAGCAAGACATTGGTGGCCACAGGCACTGAGACGCCGATTGCATACGAGATCGCACCCGCCTTCGGGACTGTGCCTGGTGAAATCTTCGGGAGAACTTGCGAGCATCTCGGTCTCCGGGTGTCGTGGGCAGCAAAGACTGAATGCTGTACCTACCGAATTCTGTGCTCGCAGCATACTGAGAACTTCGTTCCACATTTCGACATTTGAATATGTTTCTGAGTTTCCGATGAGGTAAAGACCATGCTGGGCTCGGCTCAGTAGGACGTTGATTCGATTAGTTGTGCGGAGAAACCCGACTTTCTTGTTGTTATTGCTTCGAACAAGAGAGACAATAACAACTTTAGATTCTTCGCCTTGAAAATTGTCGACGGTGGATAACCTGAAAGGAATAAATCATCAGACTCTGTCTTCGGTCGACGCTTTCTAAGTAGTTTTGGGTATCAACTTACCGGAGTAATTCGCTCATCTGTTTCTTTGCTAGTGGCCTCTTTGTAGAAACAGCCTCGACCTTTTCTTCGTCCACCTCACCATTAGCAAAGCCTTCTCGCACCAGTAAGTCCTGGTCACGTTCACTTAGAACGATTTCAAACTCGCTCCTAAACTTGGCTCTCAACTTTTGAAGTTGACCTGTATACGGAGTGAGCACAGCAATATCTGAACTATTATACTTGCCCTGACGAACAATATGCCGCAAGAGAGCATGTGTCATGTCGACCTCCCAAAGGTTAGCGTGAGACTTCTGATTCAAGTCATCTTGGCTGTTTTCGGTGTGTTCATGATCAAACCAGAAGACATTGCGCCTAAGTCCGACAACATCAGGGAGATGTTTAACGTCGGCGTGGTCAATGAGGCGTGGGTAGATAGTTGATCTGATTAATTCTGATATCTCAGGGCGCACTATGAGTAAACGTGAAATGTTAGACATTTTCTTCTCAAGCCAGATGTGTTGACACAAATTGATTTTAGTTCTTCATGGGAATAATGGCTGGATCCTGCCGAATTAGGAGAGGAAAGTGGCCACTTACTTCTTCGCTGAACATTTAGTTGGGCTATAGGAAAGCGAGGCCTTCCTGGCTCGCCAATCGAGAGTCTTTCGAACTGGCTGCGATCTAGTTGATAAGGAGCACCTTGTTGGCTCTCAAGCGAAAGATTGTGGTTGTTAATCTGAGGGCGAAGTTGCTGATGATCCCCAATAGATATGACATGCTCAACTGAAGGCAACAATGCTGTAAGGAAATGTGGTTCCATAATCTCTGCGGCTTCCTCACAAATCAGAACCTTACATTTCACCTTCTGCAAAGTTGCCATCCGTTTTGCAAGACCACTGGTCGTGACGCCGATGACTTGGGCAGTCTCGAGAACCCGGCAGTCGACTTCATCGTATATTTTAGATAGGTCTTGGCGGGACTTCTCAGTTTCCTTAATAGATTCGTAAAGACTGTAACTTGTTAGTTTCCCAAATCGTTTACATTCCATTAACAGAGAGCGTCTGCTTACTCATCTGTGATTTCATCCTGAATATCTGAAATCCACGATTCGACAAGCCTATTTCTATCACTAGGCATAACCGCATGGACATTCCGTGTGGCTGTGGCTAGAAGCTGCTGCATAGTCTGTTTGCTTTCGATAGGATTTGAATCTCTTGCATTGTCTAACCAGATGTCGAAAGGCTCCCTGCCAACAGTCTTATATCCATCTATGTCAAAGCGAGAGAACTGTTGACTAATTTCAGGATGACATCTGGACAAGTGGAACTTTAGAGTCGCCCAGCCGGGCTTCTGCTTGCAAATTTGATGCAAAGTGTTCAGATACCTCTTGATCGGGATTTCCTTTTCTTCGATTGCCTTGTGAGTCATGGCACATTGGTAGTTCTCGAATTTAGTTTTTCCTTCACCCTTTGTGACAACTCGGAGATTTTTGCCTTCTAAAGGGATGGACTTGCTTGATCCTCCAATTCTGATGATTTGCTGGATACCGATAGCTAGGAGATGCTCCAAGAATTGGTCTAGTGCATGATTGGTGTAACATCTCAAGAAATAAACATGATTAGAATGTCGGTCAATAGTAAATATTGGCATGCTGAGGACTTACACAACAATGATTGGACCAAGCTTGACTTGTGATGCTACATCTAGTAGAACACTCATGATTTTCGTCCCCAAGTAACTTTTGCCTGTGCCGGGTGGACCTTGTATTTGAGCAAACTCACGGGTGAGAGCAGTTATTAAGGCTTGGCATTGGCCTCGATCGAGAGTCGTGCAAGTTGAAATCTTGTCTATCAAGTCTCTGTCGTCAGGGGATGCTTTAGGATTGATCATAACATTTGGAGTATTGCTGTCTCTGAGGATAGACTTAAGCGAGTAATTGAAGTTTCCAGCACGGGCATATAGCGGAGGTGGAATATTTGATACCTCTGTTGTATTTCCTCGTTTAGGAAGTATCCATTGACGAAAGGGCAGTCGTCCAAGTCTATGCATCTCCTGCAAACTTTCTAAAACGGGCGTGAAAGTTGCTAGTATGACACCAGGTAGTTCAATTAGAATACCTGGAGTTTTCTGAATGCTCAGTTGTAGAATTGTTTCCAGGTCTCCCTGGGCCTTGGTTGCAAGCTTGGCAGTGATTGTCGCAATTTTATCATGAGATGTGAGCCCGTATTGCTCTTTTGGATCAGTCTGCTTGCTACTGACGACAAGGAAGAGCAGTGAATTTTGAGGCCCTGCAAGAAGACACAAAAGTGCTCCTTCTTCAAGTCTTTTGGAGTCTCGCCACCATCTGGCCCTTTCCGATTTTGACTTCTTACGAGCAATAAAAGGATGAGGAAAAGTAATTTGAAATTCCAGTCCTTGACGCTCATTGAATGTCGCAAATCCGATGTAGGCATTAGGATATGGATAAGCCCTAATATTCCCAAAGTTGAGATTTGACTTTTGAAGGATGGTTGCATCCCTCTCGATACCCAGAATCAGTCCAGCTAGGGCATTTTTCAACTCGCCAAAAATATCATGGCGAAGAAGTCGGAAATGTGTGTCGAGATGGCGTAGAGCTAGGTTTTCCAGAAAATGAGGTTGGTCCCGGTCTGTGGAAGGAAGGAATTCAGGATGGTCGCTCCGGATTTCGCCTACTGTTGGAAGTATCTTTATATTCTCAATATTCATGTGGTCATTATCATGTCTGCCCTGCGGTACAATCATTCGCATCTGATATGTTGAAACCACAGCCGCTGCGGACACGCCATTGACTTGTACTTTTTCTTCTTCGTCCTGCAAGAGACCTTGAGCTCTGGCGACAATGGCACGAAACTCAGCGATCTTTTGATTCACAAATTGGAAAGTGCTCGATTGGTTGTCAATCCCTGCAATGTCAAGGATATTTTCCAAAGAGTTGAATAGTTGAGGAAGGTCATCATTGAACCTTGGTCTCTGCTCACGCTTGAGCACTTCGGAAAGTGACCGAACTAAGGCATTGAGCGTATCTTCTAAGAAGGTGCTTGTTCTAGCTGGATTATCGATGTGATCATTCGTTAGGTGAGTGCAGACTTGTTGAAAAAAAGCAACTGCTCGAGAGCCATTGCTCCCACTGATGAAAATGTATAGATTTCCCAAGGTAGTATCCATCGTTAAGGAGTTAAGAAGGGTATCGTGCGTGATGACGAGTAGGAACGGCTGGCTTAACTCTAGAAACTGCCTTGAACCACCCTGATGAACGTTCATACCCATGAGTGTTTGTATGTGAGCACGGCCATGATATTCTTCGGAATCAAGATCGCGAGGCAGCTGCTGTTTCTTGTCGATGTCGTTGCCATTGAGGATATCCAACGCACCACTCCACAGTCCTGTGATTGTTGTAAAATCATTGGCGCGTGGAGAGTTCTTGATAAATCGTTTCCAAGAATTGTATGTTGCTCTCGCATGAGCCTGCTCCGCTGTGTCTGCTTGCCGCTGTGGCCGTTCACGCTCTTGATCATTAACCATACCACCGCCTCTGTTGCCTCGGCTATGTCCCCTATTACCTGCACCGCGACCTCTCCAGTTATCATTTCCTCCTCTGCCACCACCACGCCAGCCACCTGAACTAGAGCGCCCTCCGCGCCTCTGAGGCATAATGGTACTCTTGTTGTTTCTTAAATACCGGAGCCCATAACAATACAGAGAGGTTAGGATTCGGGAGACAGGAGGGTTTCGACTGAGAGCATATATTAACGTGGTAAAAGAAGAATCAGGCTTGCGTTTTATAATAGCCCTGCACCTTGATCAGCAACGAAGCAAACGCCAACTTCAAGTACCCGAGATGCACATACTTGCTTTGACCCTCCCTTTAGCAGAAAAGAAAGAAGAAAGGAACTTTGTGAGGAAAACGGTCGCACGCGCTGTGTATCTGGAATTGACGAAATCAAGGAGTGTTCGACGTGTTAGCTCCACTATAAGAGAAGACAAAGCAAGAAGGTAACCTGAGTCAAAAGTAGGAGTGAGAGCTTCGGGTTTCTTCAAAAAAGTCAGCCGTGGATACTTTTGGGAAATATCTCAAAAGGTAGAAACAAACAAGGCTGTCCTGTCGTGAGAAACTCTAGCATCGCTGGACCTTGATCTCAAGAAGGAAAAAAGGTCACAATCAAACGCTGGGGGGAAAGAAGGGATATCAACGTCAACACTGTTTCTGTTTCCTGATTTCCAGCCTCAAACGGGGTTGCGGAGAGTGCCCGCCAACCAACAAACCGATTCGTGGCTTTGGTGTAACTAGAGATATGTATGCAAACAACCGAATAGATATGTGAATCTCGATTGGGGTGATGCAATGACAGCAAACGAAAAGCCCGACGAATGCGACGTCCACGATCAAGCCTACTGGTATCATTATAATCACACTTATACTTTAGTGGAGACATCTAAAAATGCCACCGTCGTTCGAGTGCCTCATTCAGTGGGTATCTGACTAGTTACATGACATCTCAACCAGAACCATTATGCCGCGTGAAATAACCATACCAAACTAAAAATATGCAGCAAGATGCAAAAGCCAAAGCACGCAGTATGCTAATGCAAATACGAATGCCCGCCAAGAAGAATAAACATCAACTATTCCATATGAAAAAAAAATAATTGTACATGATCGAGTATAATAGACATTAAAGTTAGACACCGCGCGTCTCCGGCACATTTCTCCTCTCCTCAGAAGGACTAATCTCTTGTTCGGTCACAGAAAACGTCTCGTCCCTCTCCCACATAGCCCCTGGTCCTTGATAGCTTGGTTTCTCGATCTTCACTGTCCGTGATGTAGCATCTGATCCCGTTGGCTCCTCAGTCGAAGGCCCCTGGGCCACATACGTGGGCGAGACAACCCCATCTGACCCGTAAGGCAGATTCCTTGAGGGGATCTCACGAGTCGAAGCACTTTCCAGACTCAATTTACTAGCTAATACGTCTGACTGGCGGCGCGCGAGCTGCTCTAGCTGGGCCACCGGATCCTGCACAGAGTAAGAAAAGCACCTCACGTGTTAGGATTGATAAAAGTACCCAGTCCTCCTGCGATGGGACTCCCTCAGCGGCTGGCAATTCGCCTTCCTCATCGCGTTCTTCGCCCCAGAAGGTTGGTCTCCGGATCGGAGCCGGGGTCACGGGTAGGCTAGGACGCTCAAGCTCAGTCGGGAAGTCGGTGAGCCTCGTGCTTTGTCTTCTAACCCCCGGACTGGAAAGGAGGGATGTACCTTCATGTCCTTGCAGCACTTGGATATTGCCTTTGCGGGTTTTCCGCAAACCACCAATGTACCGCTCGATCTCAGGTATTTCATCCCAGGCATTTCCGCGAGTGAATGTCTGCCAAGGATCAGCAGGCGTGAGGTGGGAGGTGGGAGTAGTGGGTGTGACTGGAGACCCCTTGACCTCCTCAGTCGACTCAACTTTCGACGAGATCGGTTCGTTACTACCGCGTCGTTCTGTATATTCCAAGTTATCATCGGGGAATACTCTTGTGGCTTGGGGGGCATCCTTCTCCCAAGGGAAGATAGGGGCAGGCTTTTGATATGTCGGTGTCTTAGGCACTTCATAGTACATATCCTTCGGTGGTTCGGGGTAGCGCTCGGGGGCTACGAAGGGGGTAGGGTCCGACGACATCTCGTAGTGAGTCGAGGGAAAGTTGGACGCCTCGGGCCTGGAGTCTGCTGGTGGGGGAGCTCTGAGATATATTAGCTAGGAGTATTAGAACCGGTAGCAATTAACTTACGTTCTGGCATCCCAAGTAGAATATTGGATCTCCGGCGCCTTTCCCTTGTCGTCGTGTGCCTGTGCTGGAGGAACATAAGCTTCGTCGACTTGTTTAGGTATTTCTGCGGTCTCATGCAAAGGTGGCTCAATAGTTGCTTGGATTATCTCACTCTCAGTCTGATGAGCTTGGTATTGCTGTGAACCCTCCGGTTCATTTTGAAAACGTTGTTCTACGTGGCTTTCAGTTTCCTGGGGGGAGTGTTGTGGCTGTTGAAATATCTCACCCTCGGGTTCTTGGTAACGAGTTTCCTGGCTCCCGGAGGCTGGAGGATGGAACTCGCCCTTCGTGTGGTACTGCACGATCGTTGTCGCTCCTCTAGAAGTGCTTTCCACTGACTTGGGGGGGTTAATTGTTTGTTCTGCGCGGCTCCGAGTTGTACCCACTGATTCTCCATAATGGCGGTCATAAACTGCCCACCAACGTCCAACCATTTCGTCATAAGGGGCCGACCCTCGATTTGCGTCTCTTCCTTTGGTCCACGGCTTCTCTTGTCCTATGAAGTGTCCCAAGCTAATGCTCGACTGGAAGTGTCGGTACGCCGGTAGGTACTGGTAATGAGCAGATGGGGTAACGTTATAGGTGAAACTAAGGCGGTTGAATGTATTCTTGAAATGCATATTCAAGAGACCTTGATCGGCTCCGTCGAATGATATACCGCGCTGTGCCATCGCAAGCAGAGTATAGTAGTCAGCCATGTTTGGTGTTAAAACCATCAAGCCAGTATTGAAGATATCAGGCCATCCAATATCTGGAGCTGCTGAAAAGGCGTGTGGGAGATCGAACAGCTCGTCTGGGGCTCTCAGTGCAACTATATCCGCATCTACGTACACAATTCGCCGGAACTGAGTGAGCCTCCAAAGCACAATCTTGGTAAAGGTCGAGTGCAAGTCGGTACGGTTCATGAGGTTTAGATTTGCCGGGGTTTCATTCACGATTCGATCGACAGGAATTATAAAGTCAAAAACCCTCTGCACGGCTGTTAGCAGCTGTAGGAAGCTCAATTGGGTCGTGGATGGTTTACTTGAAGCTCGACCATAGCATCTGCCGAGACGGTATCGGTGGTCACTAGAACTGCCAACTTCTTGGTGGTCCCGGCATCTTTGAGGGAATGCGCCATGACCAAAGCCCCTGGCAGATAGAAGTCGTTGAGCAGAAGCTATCGCCGTCAGTACATCTACAGGAACATGCAACCAGGCAACTCACCGTCGCATAGACATCTTCCCCGTTCGAAGCCATGGTCTCTGTTAGTCCAGGAGACGGCGATTTGTCGGGAGTGAAGCTCTCTCCAGTGTAGAAGACTCGAACAGCAATTGATCTCGAGGTCAAGGAAGAGGAGGAAGAGGGGGGAGAGGAAGAGTTTGCAAGAACAAACTCGGGGTCGTGCTTGGAGAGCGGGCCGGGTATTCTTGGCTAAGGTGTGTTGTGTTGTGTTATGGTGAGTCGGTGGGGACTGGGGATGACCAGGTTCAGTAGCGGCCGGGGGGGAGCAACAGCTTTAAATACCGGTATTGCGGAGAAAGCTCATGATCCGATTTTGACCTGGTGATCTGAGAGTTGAACTCATGACTGGAGGTTGAATCCAGAAGTAAATGGACTCACAAAGAGCGTGTCGGGCTGGAGGTCCTCATGGACTCCTCTTTTGTCATGCACGGAGAGAGTTTGATGACGGCCCTGGCCTCGGGAGGGAGCTCGAGGCTGCATCTTTCAAATTTCCCGCCATCCCCTTTTCCTCGGTAGCGTCGCCCGTTTACCGTTTCATTGGCCCGAGCACGAGAGCAAGCTTTGGTGATAACCTCAGTCGACCTGTCACTTCGGAACTTATTAGATTAATGAATACGTTTCGACAAATATTTCAATTGTACAAGTATATCTAAAACTACGGTGTTAATGTTAAGATGGGCGTATAATAGAAATCTTTATAAATGGCTTTATTTCTAATAAAAGAGCTAAGAAGAGTTCTGTTAAAATAGAATTGGTATACTGGTATTGATTTAGTTTAGTGTCTTTAAGGAGTTATGATGACTGGAGTTGATTAGATTCTCAATCAGATTTAGACAACCCTATACTCTAACGGGTTGTCCAGATTTACTAATATGCTCTAGTAAACAGCTGAGATATCGAACCGAGAAAGCCATACTTTCCACCCGTCGATGGCGTTGGCAATGCTCCGGCCCTTTCAAGCACACCATCTATCCCTTCTCCGGATTTACAAGAAGGCGAACAAAGCTATGGCGAGAGCAAGTTCTTCATCAACCGTTTTGGTGGTTCTCCACTTCCTATCTTAAAGAATACTCTTTCCCGCTAAGGAACTGATAGGTGACACCTTTAGTTTCGATCGTCAAATAAACCTAGTCACTGATTTCAGATTCTCTACCCTCGAATACTTCGAGTCGGTCACCTACATAGCGTGCCTAGTAGTATCTCAAGGTCTATCGTTCCAAGCTACCGTCCATTTCACCGGCTTTGAGCTTGGAGTCACGATCCGAGGCCCTGACTTATACTCCTTACACCCTCGCCGACTGGATGAACCTCGACTCACCGACAGGGTACTCACTATCCAAGCAGAGGCATACAAGGGGCGATTTCAAGATGTCCACTGCTAAACTTAAGAACGAAGTCAATGCTCAGCAGCGCCATCCCAACTCGTAATTTCGCACCGGACAGGACTGAAAATAAGCGTCTCGATAGCTTGTTTACCCTTATCTCTCTTTCGCCCCTCCGCAAAACAAACAAAACACGAGTTGCTGTGAATATCCCGCATAGTGATATTCAGCCTGCGTGCTTTTGGCGGGACACGACCGGTACCATTCCCACTTGTCATACTTCCCAACCCTCATAAGGCTGAGAAGTCCCTACCCACCACATCCCTCATGATACGTTTCACAATCTTCGTTGGGCACAAATCCAGACCCCGATTCCGACTTGGATGTCTCTTGGATCTTGGTCGGGCACCCGGATATTTGCGCCTGCTCCGCTTCGTTCTGCTATTGGAGGTCCACATTGTAAGATAAAATTGCTGCTGTTTTCAAAGTGGAGAAAGTAGAGGGCGAATCTGCATCCTAAAGGGGTTTCGGTTAGGGTTAACTTACATCAGAGTGCCTTGCCTTGTCTTGAGGGCAGAAAATATATTCGGCGGAGGAAGAATCAATCAAACTATAGTATAATGCCACAAACTCGTGTTCTCCAAGAAAAATGGCAGTTTCGTAAAGTAATTTACAGTGTCATTTTGCCAGCTTAACCATAACACCTTTAATGCCCCTTAAATATCGTACAATATCTGATCCCTTTACGAGCCCTCAGCCTCATCATCATCGACATCTTCCACTGAAACACTCTTGGCTTTTCCCTTTGCTGCTAGTCTCCGCCTCTCACTCTCACCCTCATCTTCATCTTCCTCACTTGACTCCTGCTCCTCGTCGTCGGCTCTCGACGGGCCAGACACTGTCTCGGTATTCCGTCTCTCTACAGAAAGTGGGGGCGATGCAATAGTACCCTCCCTCACACTGTTCGTATCAGCTCGTGAGGAGCTTCCATTCGCTGGAAGCGGCTGTGAAACGCCCCAGCTGGGTAATGTCGCAGTTGTCCCCTCGGTGGATCCAGCGGCACTCGTACTTTGCATCGTGAGATTTGGGATCATAGGGACTGATTGGCTATCCGTCATAGACGGCGGAGTGGGAATGGCGTTCGCGTCAGACGAATCAACAGATGACGCTTGCGAGTGGTTTTCGGGATTTATCGTCGGAGTGGGCGTCGGGATATTATTGGAATTGGGAAGTGTAGGGCTGACACTCGAAAGTGTGGTGGTGGTGGCTGTGGGGGCCAATCCTATGGTGTTGGTTGACGGGCCAGGCACAGGCAGATTATTCGGCGTTGGTACTACTCCATCTAATCTTTCCAATGGAAGTAATGACCACCCTTCCGGAATCGTAACACCATGCGGGAGATCAGGACTTCCTGATGGTATGGCCGATGCGTTTGAACGAGTACCATGTCTTTGGTAGGAAGGTTGTGCAGAAAACGGGGAGGCGTGCCTCGAAGGATACGATGCTAGTTGTGGCATTGGAGGCATCTGAGGAGCTTGAGGCATTTGTAAATTTGCTGCTAGTGGGTCCGCTCCTCCATATCGGATGAGTCGAAGTCTTACAAGTTCTGCTTGCAGAAGCTGCACCAATTGGAGTTCCTGTTGGGTGATTTGAAGGTTGCGAATATCTGCCACAATCTGTTGTTCTATTTGCTGCAGCTGATCTTGTAGGCTATTTACTGTAGGTGCTGTAGGTGCTGTAGTTGTTGTAGTTGTAGCATTTGCTGTTCCTTGGGTCTCCGGAGCTTGTGGTGGAGGCTGATTTCTTCCTCGGTTGGGAAAACGCAATTCCATACCATAGACTCTCGGCCCTCTCCCTGCACCGTTTTCTTGGCCAGCTTCGGCGGCACCTAGGCCTTGGGCAAGATCTTGGAGATTTGCTTGACCGAATCCTACCCTTAGTGGTCCCATATTGAACACCCGAAGACGACGCTGATTTCCAGCCTGCGCTGCAGCGGGGGGTGGCGCACCGGCGCCATCCTGCTGGCCGGGACGTGGTGGTCGAGCAGCTTGACCGGCTGCATTGTCATTGTTGGCTGCGGCCGGTGCTTGAGTTTGGAGGGAATCTACAACAGGCCGCCGGCAAGTTGGACAAACTTGTTGACGTTCAAGCCAACTCTTGAGACAGCCAAGGTGTAGGATGTGGCCACAAGGTAATTTCTTAGGTCTAGTGCGTTCACTGACTGAAGGGGCAGGTCTTGCTGGAGGAACAGCACCAGGTGCAATCGGCGGCGCTTGAGGATTTGTGACGGACCATGGCCTCATCTCCTCTCGGCAGATGATGCATGTATCCTCTCTTTGAATATCTTCTACAGTGGCATCCACATACCTGGAATTCATGTCGTGAGTCGCTCGGCGATATTTTATGAAAGCTTGTAAACGCTTTAAAAATGATCGTGCGGTCAAAAACAGGTTGTGAATAATGTGAATTGGCAAACCATAGAACATGAGCAAAATAAGGAAGAAAGCAACATAAATAGCAAATCTGACCAAGTCTGTTTTGTATGTTAGCTATAGGAAATTCGGAAAATATTTCAGAGTGCTTCGTACCAGTTACAAGATCAAGGGTAAGAACCCATAACCCCTTCGACTCCCAGCCTGGAACCTCAATATCCATTTCGTCCACATCATCCTCCGATGGCAGCGGGGTTGGAGCCGGTTGGCGTTCTCTTTCCTCGGCGGTCAATATGGCCGCTGCAGCCTCTCTCTGCCTGATCATCTCTTCCCTTTGGCTTCGGACTTCTCGTCGTCGCTCTATGAGCCTTTCTTGGGTCTGCTTTTTTACGACGCTGACCTCTATCAAAGATATGCAGTATCGAAACCAGGTTGCCAAGCAGGATGTAGTTAAGATGGCAAATTCGAAGAGGAACATGACCATCATGTTTGGTCGTGCTTGTTGAATGACAGCATTTATGGTATGGTGGAGCAACCATAGGTCATAGAGGACTGACATAGCAAGAGAAATGGATAACCGTATGTGGAAAAGCCGGGGATTCGTAGGAGGTTGTTGTTCCAAGACTTCCACTCTCCCATCCCCAATCCAACCCCATACTTTGCCCGTCAAAAGCGCTACAAACATTACTAGAAACCAAGCTCCAACCTCGTCCCTGAATATTGTCATGGCTAGACATGTTTCCGTGATCGCAAACCATGCCTTCTCGTATATTTGCTCCGTTTCGATGGGTCGAAGGGGTCCATAGCAGAGCCTTTGCAGTCCGTACATAAAACTACCATAGATGAAGAGGATCAAGTTGATCAATATCTGCGTTGGTATTAGCCAAGACCGTTGGGAGGGAAGAGCCGGAGCATACCATCAAGCACAGGTTGCTTTGCGCTAGATAGACACATGCTGAATAGAAGTTCGCCCTCTGGTTGAATGCAGAAATTACCACTCCTGTAGCGAGAGCAGTGGATACCTGAACATTGTAAGTATTCTATCACATATTGCGACGTGGAAGCTCTCCTACCCCAGCGTACACAGCTAATCGGGGCGCCATCTTGAAAAATCTCTAAGCTTTGGCAGAAGTCGTCGATGCCCTCACTATTTCTATAAAGGCTATGTGCCCATTGCCTAAGATGAGGATGAGATCATAGAAAAAGGCCAGTTAATACTTTGAAGTGGTTTGGGAGCTTTGGAGTTCACGACACGTTGAAGCTTGGTGGTCGGAGCGCCCCCCACCGAAATGCCGACATCTCCGGCGTCTTCCCGAAGTTTCTAAGTACTGTAGAGCGATAAGTATAAGTACAGTCATGCGGATATCAACTCTTAATTGCTCCAGAATCATACCGCAACTCATCATTCTGCTGGACCTCTGTCGAATACTAAGGGGGTAACTACGGCATTTTTGGTATTGCCCCCTTCTTCCCCAACCCTGCCCACTTTTTAGGCCAGCGCGAGCTTACTACAAGTCTCCACCACAACACAACGGTGCCGTTGTAAGCAAATTGGTCTGGTGAAGCAATGCTCGCTTCTGAGGGCAGGAACACTGGCCAGAGTAAGTGCTTAATGCTACAACTATATTACTACCTAAAATTTTACCCAACTATCGTCACCTGCCGTAGTGCCTCAAGCCAATAGAAGCGGTTGATATGGAAGACATAGAAAGCTCTGTGACGAAGATATTGCCCAATCCAGCGCTCTTTTCTCTTGACGTTAGAGGAGCATATTTGACGGACCGTTTTGTGTGACTGGATATAGAACATTACGCGTTGCGTTATCCTTTGGTCAACTAAAAGCGCGAAAGTATATAACAGATTTGGAACAAGCAATGGCACTCAAGAAAAGTAGTAACTCGATAACCGGAGACGCCGCATCCTGTTGCGTCTATTAGGGTGTGATTGTAACTATGGCTAAATCGGTACAAGAAACGCTAAACAGGGTCGAAGAGGAAAACCACGAGAAGTCAGTCGCGAGACTAGTTATTTCTAGTACATGCACTTTGGCAGAGACTCCAGAGAATTTGAACTCTTGACACTATTCTATACTCTGGCGTGTAAAGAATAAGAGTATGCCTTTCTAAGACAAACCTTCCCAAGCCGCACTCTTGTATAGAGGTGCCGAGATTTGCAAACCATAATTTAGAACGGACTTTCAAGCCCACGTGGCGTGGGTATGGGGGCGGGAGGAAGGGATACTGAATGCCTGGACAAACCCCCGTAGCAAATTTGTCATTTGAGAATACTCTGTGTCTATTTTTGTTCCTAGTTTATCAATGTGGTCAACTGGAGCCAGGTTCCTCCTTACGTGCTTAATTAATTTGCGTCTGCAACCGATATTTCATGACCCTTCCCCGAACAGCTTAGATGCATGAAGTTGAGTCTTCCAACTCCTCTTCGGGAGACCGGTCTGTCCATTCACTTCGACGGCCGAGTTGGACAAAAAGCCACAATATTCTCTAATGAGGGGAATGGCTTTTGCCACCAGCTGTGCCTGAAGCTCTCGAATTGCGAAGGAGGGAATCTCGACCACTCAGTGCTCGTACGAGTTTAAAAAACAATGCGTCAAGTGAACTGAGGAAAATGCCGTCTCAGAGGGCATGTCTTTCCAAACCTTGAGAGTACCTAGACGCTATCAAAGGCGGGATCCACACCCATGGTTAAGGTACAGTACGTGGCGCCCTCAAGAAGCTTGCACAACCTGTACCCCGCTGTGTTAGTCAACTGCACTCGCCTAAACATTGCTTTTTAGGAAAGGGAGGCTGGAGCGTGGAGCCTAAAGCGTGGACTTAGAAACATTCATAAGATCCAGAATCTTTTCAAGTTATTCACAGGCTACAGCGAAAGGGGTGGTGGCATGCTACGGAACTTCAAGACTGGTAAAGTTAATTAGTATCAGAATCAGAAGCGGAGAGGGTGAAGGCGGTCTGATGTTTAAGCCTCACTTCGTCTTTCCGTTATTGACTTTCAAGTCGGCGACTTGGCTTTGGTCGTGGTTGGCGCGGGCATGCAGCCATTGTAGAAACGGGCAGATCATGGCTCCTCACGTGGTTCAATAACCACCTCAGATGAATTTGTCTCACAAGTAGTTGCTACCATTGGGCAATTGCACGCCACACTCCGCCCTTGTTTAAGGTTATCCCCCCAGACTTCCTCGACTTTGGGAAGCCTCTCGCATGGATTTCCTCCGTGCAGTAGCCAGAGTCGATTACACGTTGGTAGTTTATGGAGGAGGGAGGCGAGACGTCGAAAAGCATAGACTGGGACATGCAGGAGGACATGTGGACTTTGGGCATCGCATAGATGGCCCAGATAGGCTCCAATGTAACTTCAGAGACAGCTTAGAGGCCCCTTGAGATTTCTCCAAGGCAGCAAGGATCGAGAACTCCGCTGTGCTGATAGGCCACGGTTACGGTCAAATTAGTTCCGGGAGTTGATCGAGACAAGAGCCTCAAAACGAAGTAAAAATAAACTTCCCAGGAGGGGGTTTGTGGCACGAGCACGAGGAGCAATGATCAGCACCCAGGTTCAGAGGTTACTGGAATGTCGGGACCCGGGCAGCAGCCAATATTGCCCTGGCCTAATTTGAAACTCCCCGTCAGAGGCGAGGTCGATATGTTTCTTTCACTTGTCTGACGCGATGACATCTCGGGAGGGTTGGGCCTCTGCCGAAAGGGCCTGGGGGTGTGACCACGTCTCTCGACACCAGGATATCGAGTGTTGACGCCGTCTTGAATAGGAAATAAAGTTTGCAATTTGCAGATGTGACAATCAAGGGTTCTCGGGTTGGGACTTGCGACTGGCTCGAGTGGCTTCGACTCTCGGGAGCCCAAGCTCTAAGACTCAGGGGCCAACCCGCGAACCAGAGCCAAGCGCTCCATCGGATCTCCATCTCCAAAAGATAGCACGGACATGGAAATCTTAATTGGTTCTCAGATCATGTTAACATCGGCTCCGAACTCGACCTCCGGAAGCTCGATCGGGGGGTCCGGAATGAGTGAGTGCATCGTTATCGCCAGTTCGACCTGGAGAGGGAGGCCTTTGGCGCCACGGCTCGAGACTCCAAAACTAACAACTCAACTTTCACCCTCCGGCCGAGTGTTCACCACCCACAGGCCTCCGGCCTAGTCCTCGAAGGCCCCGATTGGAATGTCTGCTTTGCATGCTACAGATGCGCAGTTGTCTTACCCTCCAACATGTCGAGATGAGTTCTCAAATTCTCGGCATGTCGAGGAGGCGACGAAGCGAATTTGACTCGATCCTCAGGCGGTACACCCACCATCATATAGAAGCTGAGTAGAGCTTTGGAGTTGAAACGTTGCCTCCACTGGCACATCTCACTGCATACGGTTCGCCTCTCTGCTCTTACACTGGGGAAAACGTTCAAGTCGGCGTAATAGCCCATCGGCGGAATTCCCCCAGTGCCTCAGTGCCTCGATGCCTCAATGCCTCAATGCCTCATGGCTTGACACGCTTGACACTCTTGACCCGGCATCATTGGCTCGATTACGGGAAGCGGTGACGGCGCTCTGCAAATGAGATGGCGACGGCGAGGCCGAGCCTAAACACAGCGGATGATCACTGGTTCGGCAATTTGAAGGGGGGGGGATCCGCTAAGCCCTATCACTTTACCGTGTTTACCACTCTCCAAAAGATGACGCTTGGAACCCAGGGGATGGTTCAATGCAATGCACTTCTCATACAGATTTCTCGAGTATGCGCTCTTAACCGAGTGCCCAGAACCGGGGTTGGTGATTCATCGGAGTATTCACATTCTCGCTCATCACTCGACGGAATTTATGGGACTGTGATATAATCTGATGCCACGACCCTCGACTCCGCTAGGAAACGCCGCGGGCTGGACGATCTCCAGCCATCTCTCAGGAGTGGGAGCTCCGCAAGACGTGAGTGGGGGTTCCTCACAAGAGTGTTTTTTCCTGCCAACGGTTTCCTATATTTCAGAATGAGATAGAAAACCAGCCACTCAACCGCTCTCATCCAGATCGGCTTTTCGTATAGAGTTCTGATCTGATGCCTGGTCACCGACAACAAAAGCTTCGGGGTGCCCAGCGACCAATCAGGGTGAATTGCCTGGCCATAAGGCTGAAGGATCATTTAAATTCATATCCGACAAGCTGCATCTACCGGGTCTCGGCTTGCTCTGCGGGAGAAAGGGGATGGGGATGGGAATGGATAGTTCGGGTCTCCCCTCATGGCTCACCCCCTTCTGCTTCCCAACACCGAGTCTGCCTCGCGCTGCCCACCATCCCATCTTTCATTGCATGGCCCAGTGGTCTACGATGACCTAGTCGGCGCGGGGGGTGAATTTAGGATGGCGCATCATTCCTCTGCCCCGCGTAATTCGTCCATGGCCGCTCTCCTCACGCGACTGCGACCGACCTCGAGAGGGGGACAGGCAGTTATGCCAAACTATGCAGACAGCGGCTATTCTCGTGCATAATTCGCACAAGTGACGATGGTTCTGGTGTGCACCGCCTCGCTGCACCGCCGCCCGAGTCCTATTTTTGGGGTCGACAACTTCGGTGGCTAGGAGTAGATCGGATTGGCTTTCCATGCATCGTTCTTCAGCCAATCAAGCGGTGAAATAGAGTGACTTAGCCACAGCCTCTGCTCTCTATGGACGGACACCGACACGGTCGCGAGCCATATCGTGGGATGATCGCTGCGGGAGAGTCGCACAGGTAGAAGCCGTGGGGGAGCTTCCAACTCGGCGCTGTCCCACCGCTTGCTTTCTTTTTCACTTCTGGAAGGTTGCTGCTATGCGAGTGCAACAGAAGCAGAGAAGGATATGCGGGAATGGGCAATCCAGGCAACCGACCAAAGGCGTTCCAGCCAGCGGTGGGTTGGACATTTGCAAATCACGTCTGGATGCCACGCGATCTCGATCCTCTAGGTTTGTGTACAGAGTGACAAACATATTACGGAGGTCCACCAGGCTATGAGGGACAGTATCACCAGTGTACAGTACAGAGGGAGCCCCGCTCGGGCCATCCCAAGCTCTCACCTCCTCTCTCCTCTGTGGACTCGGTTGCAGATGTGAGAGCTGGTGGAGGCAACAGAGGAGAGAGTCGAGCTGACTAACGAACAACTTGGCCATGTTGTGAGCCGATGTGACGACGAGAACTTATGGAGAAGCTCGTTGCGTCGACAGGATCGATCCCAGTCGTCGCTCTAACCCAGAATATCTCTCTCAAGCGAGGAAAGGAATCTACCGGACACTCCCCCACCCTCGGCAAGACCCCTCACGCTTCGCCCGATCGAGCGCAGACGATGGCGCGCAGATGGGTGCCAGACCAGAGCCCGGTTTGTAATGGGAATGGGACAGAGGAGCCAGGAGCTAGGAGGAGAGTGGAAACCCACGCTTTGGTCCGGCTCGTTTTGCTTTCTCCAAGGTAGCGCCAGCTTGACGGTAGGACTACGGAGTAGAGGGGAGACAAGAGACAAGACAAGCGAATAGAGAGAGGGAGAGGGGGGAGAGCGTAATAAGGCAAAGAGCTCTTCGTCCTTTGCCGTAGTTGGCTATAGCTACAGAAGAGGTCAAGCTTCAAGCCCGAACTCGAGCTCGAGGCTCTTTAGCTTTTGGGCACACCGGCTCTCCAGCTCCCCGCAAACTATCATGCGAATCCCACCGCCATTGGCCACATTCTTCCCCTCACTCCTCCCCTCCTCCCTCTCCCTCTCCCTCTCCCTCTCTCCCTCTCCATCTCCCTCTCCCCTCTCCCCTCTCCCCTCTCCCCTCTCCCTCGACGAGCTAGCCGGCAGCCAGCTTGACCGACTCCATCGGCGACAGCGATCGGTAAACATGCACGAGTTTGCAGGAGCCTGCGCAGCGTCCCAGATGCAGCTCCCAAAGCGGGTACTGGAATAAGGCTGTGTCCTGGTGGCTCTCGATGCAAGCAACACGGTGAGCATTTGATATATCCTCTTTCGTGCTAGCCCGGCCCTCTTCTTGGCCCTTCTTGGGTCCTTTCTGGGTCCTTTCTGGGTCCTTTCTGGGTCCTTTCTGGGTTCTCCTGGGCCCCCGCGAGCCACGACCGAGCCAAGCAAGGCGCAAGGGTTATCGAAGAAAAGAAAAAAGACGAGAGGCATGGACCCCTGATCTGAGCATGGGGGCTTGCAGAAGGGCTGCTCCGCCGGAATGGCTCTCGATGCCATCGAAGCAGAGAAAATCCACTGGCCCAGCACTCGAACTTGGGAGCACTACGGAGCTACCAATTGTTATTATATCCTGGAGCTTCCCCGTCCCCCCAACCCAGGAACAGATCTCCCCCTCCTGAAGAAAGAAAGAAAGAAAGAAAGAAACCTCGCTCTCGCTCTGGTTACAAGGCAACGATCATCACTAACTCGACTCACGGTCTGACCGCATTGCACCTAATCTTACCCCCCGTCGACCGACATCATCCTGACTTTACTTCTTCCCTCGATCCTTCCGCTCCTATATAATATTCGTATATTCTCCGCGCCGCGCTCTCCCAATTTGCCTCCTGTCTCAGATCATACCAGATCATATCACATCAACACGGTACTGGCAGAGGCGCTCGAGCTTCAAAGTCAACTCCCCCCCGTCTTCGCTACCACCCGTCTGGTAGATCTTGAACGGACCATCTCTGCCCCCTTTTACATAAAAAGTCGAGAGCGTCGCATTCGTTCATCCTTGGCTGCAACACACCGTCGAGCATCTCCAGAGCGAAAGGTATGAACTGCAATTTTTGAAAATGCCGAGCTCGCTCCTCTCTCAGATATACTAACCGCCCCCGTTGTAGTCGGCGAAAGAGTCGCTTTTCACCGGAAAAACGCTAGCCATACCGTCTCTAGAGCCCACCACCGTCGAGATGGTCTCGATGATAACGGACAACAACAGTTGGATGCGCCATGTGGGTGTCGATGGCGACGAGCACGACTTCCCGCTGTACCCCGATCCCACCAACATGTTCTCGCAGGCCTTCCCATTCAGCGGTGTGCAGAGTTACGATATGGACCCATATCCATATCCAAGGCCGCACGAAGGATTTTCTCCCACGACAACAGGCATAACCTCTTCCACCGCATATTCAGACGCACCTCAATACCTCGGCTCTCCAGATCTTCGGTCTGCGCCGTCCAACTACTCGACGGCATCTGGTCCTTCGCAGGCCTCCTCTGCGATGGGCTCCCCCAATTCTATCGCAGGGCACATTGTCCCGCTGCCAGAGTGGGCATCTCACATCGCGCCTAATCCGAGTATTGTGGGGTACGACCACTATCCTCAGGGTAGTGAGTACACGTTCCAACCAGGTACGGACGACTTTGCTTTAGAATTCCTTGCTGCCAAACCCAGCGGCTTCGTTGGTGAGTGTCAGACCAGTTCTGGATCCGCGTCTTCTCAGCATGGTTCACTCCTACCCACTCCTGAGTCGTCTTCTTCATCTTCTACTCTTGTGCCTTGTTCAGGCATCATTTCTGCCAATCAGCCCCAGAGCCCTTCCTCCACAAGGTTGATGGCTTCGCCCAAGACTCCTGTTGGTGCCATCAGGGCGGGCTCCAGCGAGGAAAATCTCGAATCTCCTTCTCTTTCTATCTTTGCAGCATCTCCTTTACCTGCACGACGACCCTCCCAAGCATTTAGCGCGCCATTTTACACCCCATCAAGCACCGCTGGTCGGACTGAAGACATGCGATCTCCTACGTCTGCAGTTTCTCAATGTTTTACTTCTGCTTCGTCGCCGTTGTATTCAGCATATCATCAGTCTCCTTTCTTTTCTCAATCGAGCGGAAATTTCGTTGCGCCTCTTGAATCATCTTGTTGGTTTCCTCTGTCATTCCCGTCCCACGACACACGAATCCTGACGTGACCGGAATAATCGGCTAACTTTTGTCTCTCTAGACCCTACCATTCTTCATCCTTATTCTGGTCGATCAGCATCTGCAACACAATCAAACGAGACCTCAGCATACCCTCCACCCACCTACCCCTCATCTCCTGGCTCTCTATCTGCGATGTCAAGAAGCCCTCGGCCTATCAAGCAAGGAAGTCAATCGCCTTACTTCTCGACATATCCATACCCACCACCGCGGAGATCGTCTCTGGTGCCATCTCTGACTTCCCATCAGTCGTACAGCAGTCAGGATGGAAACTTCAGTGGGGAGGAGACGAAAGAGAAGGGACAATGCACATACCCAGATTGTGGCAAGGTGTTCAAGGATCTGAAGGCACACATGTTGACGCATCAAAATGAGCGTCCAGAGAAATGCCCCATCCAGACTTGTGATTATCACATCAAGGGTTTTGCTCGAAAATACGACAAGAATAGGCATACACTTACACACTACAAGGGGACGATGGTTTGTGGTTTCTGCCCTGGTTCGGGCTCTGCAGCGGAAAAGTCATTCAACAGAGCCGACGTCTTCAAGAGACATCTGACTTCTGTTCATGCAGTTGAGCAGACTCCACCAAATAGTCGAAAGAAGACCTCGGGCAGCCTCAACAGCGCCAAGAAGCTCTCAGGATATGCACCCGATGCCACTGGCAAATGTTCGACCTGTTCTGGAACATTCAGCAATGCGCAAGACTTCTACGAGCATCTTGACGACTGTGTCCTTCGCATCGTGCAACAGGAGGAGCCGTCTGAGGCTATCAATGCGGCCCGGCTTGCGGAGGTTGAACAAGATCGAGACGTGCATGAAACTCTTCGCAACAATGCGCTGCCAATCACAACATCTAATACCTATTCGGCGGATGAAGCAGAAGAAGAAGATGTGGAGGATATCGATGACGAGAATGACGACGACTTCACATTGCGGACGAAATCACGGAAGGCCAAGCGCAACCCCTCCCAAGGTATACAAAAGTCCAGGGGTCTTACACATTCCAAGGGAGGTGTGGTATTAGCCGCTAAGGGTCGCAAGAAGCGCAAGGATTACCCATCATCTTGGGGCTGTCCCACGTCCCAGATGAAGATGAAGAAGCGTGTTCTGTGCGTCTTCGATGGGCCTCGTCGTCTCTGGAAAGACGACATGATGCTGGACACTGATTACGAAGTCCGCATGAAGCTCAGTAATGAGAAAGCATATGTGACGGACCTCGACGTCCAAACGATGCGACGAGCAGATGCCTTTCACAACGCTACAGAAGAAGAGAAGGGACCGTGGATCGCCGACGACCTTACGGGCATGGACCTGGAGAAGCTCATGGAAGTCAAGCGCGATTAAACCCGCGATGCAGTATATCCCATCTGCGTTTATGAGCTATGTGTTATGACAATACCTTTCACATTTTCATATTTTGATGATATACTTTTGTTTTCCTTTGGCGTAAAAGGGAGGGAATTGAGACGCACAATACCATTGTAAAGACAAAAGCCCTTGCTTTTTTCCAATGTTCGACGAAAACATATATATATATATCATCAACAGCATGTATGCATCAGAGAGACTGCGTTGTTGAGCGTCTTTTATTCTCCTCTTTTATTTTCCGGGTTGGAACGATATAGGGACCGCAGGACGGTCAGTTTATGTATTGTTGGATCGGAAGCTGCTGATGACGCTGGAGGTGAAATGTGTTATTACGATAAAGTAATTATTAAATAAGAGCCAAATCTACCATCACGAATCTGATCTAAATCTTTGACCTTTTATTCTAATGCCAATAAGCTTGCTTGCATCTCTGCCGCTCGTGTTTGGGTGTATTGATATGTCGAAGCGACTTAGCCGGCTTTCATCGTGACAAGCGATAGGAGATCTGGATTTAAGGAAGTTGTAATTTAGGCCACGTGCTTACACATGAAATCTATTACTTCCTAGATTTTTCTCATAATTCCTTCAGCATCTAGAGGACTTTTCAGCCAAATATCCTATTCTTCAATCCCGTCTGTTCTTGGAGGGAGAAGCATTGTCGCAGTTTAGATATCTATTAGGGTCGAGGAGGCCAGATACCGAGGTCCGGATTCTAGTATTCTCTTACCTGTAGGAGATTAATATGAGATATATCGAAAGGGTGAGAAGAGCTTGGAATTCAATTCGAGTGTCGAGTGTATAACATATCCGACCACCTTCCAATTTAGGTAGTGGGGTAAGCAAGCGGTGACAAGTGGCAGTTCAAAATCTACCCCTCCACTAATAACGGCAAACGGCATCATCTTTGAATATCACACTATAATATATAAGACCTCAGCGTACCACAGCGCCCTCCAAAATTCCAAAATGATAACAGACAAGATCCGGGTCCAAGATGCCGAGACCAACACCCCAGAAGACATCCTCTCCTCCTCCCTGGGCGTCATCTTCCCAGATGATATCACAAACCAACACGGCGACCCCTCCACGCCCGTAACCTACCTCTCCTCCACGGCAGGCCCTATAAACCTCTCCCTCCCCACCCCCCAAACGGACTCCAACCGCCTCCTCTTCTCCCATTTCCTATGGAACGCGAGTGTCCAGCTCGCGGGGTTCATCGAAGATGATACGAATGATAAGGGGGGGCGATGGAGCGTCAAAGGACAGGGGGTTTTAGAGATCGGGGCTGGGACGGGGTTGGCGGGTATTATGGCGGGGTTGATGGGGGCGGAGAGGGTGGTTGTGACGGATTATCCGGCGGAGGAGGTGTTGCAGAATATCAGGGCGAATGTGGTGAGGAATATCGATGCGAGGAGGGAGAAGGTGAGGATGGGGGATGTGAGGGTAGAGGGTCATGAATGGGGTGAGGTAGAGGATGAGTTCTCGAGAGCGAATAAGGAGAGCTTTGGGAGGGTGCTGGTGGCGGATTGTTTGTGGATGCCGCTGCAGCATAAAAATATATTGAGAAGCATCAGGTGGTTCTTGACAAGCCAGGGGAGGGCATGGGTGGTGGCTGGCTTTCATACAGGGAGGCAGAAGATGAGCGGATTTTATGAAGAGAGCGTCTTGAGAGAGGCTGGGTTAGAGATTGATCGGATTTGGGAGAGGGATTGTGAGGGTAATGAGAGAGATTGGGTTGTTGACAGAGGGGTGGAGAATGTCACGGAGAGGAAAAGGTGGTTGGTGATTGGGATTTTGAAGAGGAGGAATTGATGGCGATCTGGTTAAGAGCTTTCCTAAGAAACCAAACTCAGTGATAACGTCCGCATTAGAGGATGGATAACGAATCTAGAGTAAGTCTTTATTCTCGTAACATCAAGCAAGTCAGCTAACATACATGCTTAAGCTGGGGATTTCTCCTGAGAGATGATTTGGCTGTTACCCAAAATCTCCAGTGTACCATAGAAGTCATGGACCGTATGTACCAAACTCCTGTTGGTTTTTGCCGTGAAACTGAGATGACCACAAACTCCGCGTACGTAGGGTATCTCAAAATCCCTCTTTAACTTCAGCCACGCATTTCACCTCGCCATCCATCCACTCCTCCTTCTTGATCAACTCTAGGACCTCTCTCCAACCATCTTCGTCCTTGACCTCTATCAAGCCAGCTGGGCCTAAAACTTTCACACTCACCAATCTCTGCTCATCGACATTCAAGGCATCCTGTATATGTTTAGATAAGCTGGAAAAGCCAGGGCAGTTGGCGCAATTTAAGTAGAGCTTGGGTTTCAGCCGACGGTTGTTGCTTAGAATATTGAGATGATATGTGAGTCTAGAATTGCCGCGTTCCTCGGTCGGGTCGATAGCCCCATAATTACCCTTTTGCTGGATTGCATTGGCGTCTTCCTCTCCTGGTGGGCATCCGGACCCAAAACTGTGCTTGTCTTCATCGAGCTTTTGATCGAGGTCATTAGACGAAGAAGGGGACGAAGCGGGTTGCGAGTCGCAATTCCCCCCTGGACTAGTACACGGGGTATGGCTGCGAGTAGCACGTCGTTTACCACCCTTTCTCCTCTCTGTTCGTGTTTCCATAGCATATTGACGTTGTCTCTCATTCGTAACCATACGACGCAGAAGAGGGGTAACTAACGAGATAATTCTATGATAGTCAGCAATGCAGCCCAAAACCAACGATGCATCCATACTTACTTATTTGACATTTGCGGCCATATCAGTGTGCGGTTCTCAATTGACCTTACTGCATTTGCTCCGAATATAGTCTCTCCCCAGCCTTCGTCGACCAGGAAAGACTGAACACAGGCGAAAAGCTTCAGCTTAATCAAGTCGGTGTCTTTGGTTCCCTTGATACCAATACAGTCACGTCGCTCGGGATGAGCTTCGTCGAGCATATATGCCTTGGCAGCAGCTTGCAAGTGGATAAAAGCCTCGGGATCTATTTCCAAGGAGGTAAATAGTTTAGCCATTTGCGGACCTGATAAAATGTCAGCTGTGTTTAAATCAACTTGGATGATTGACCTACGGGAGTACTTTTTGGCGTTGACAGTCGGTCCTCTGAAGAGTGCCGCCGCTGAATGAACGCCAGCAGCTTTCAACTCTGAATGACCAACAGCAGGATACTGGATTGGCACAAGCTGATCTGCTCTGCCATCGTCGTCTTCGGCACCCCAAATTTCAAGCTCTAGAGCCTCCGGTCCTGGTCCTTGTTTCTCTGGTGTAGAATTCGGCTTTTGTCGTTTGCTAGGTGAGCGGCTATTTCGTCTTGCATCTCCCACATCGTCACGACCATGCTTCGGTGTCTGCGTCTCAGGATCAAAGCTTCTTTTGAAATAGTCTGGAGGAATTGATCGGCGAGCTATTTCTGGTAGAGTAGTGTCGTTCGCACGCGCAGCTTCCTCACCCGCGCTCGCTGCAGCTTGCAATAAGCTTTCGAAAAAGCCATTGGTGCCAATGGGATGGCTCTCGTGACTCGAAATTGGACGGTGAAAGGAGACCAGGCTTTCTAGCAGGGCAGATGGATCCTCAAAGTCTTCGTAGCCATTTGATACCCCTGTGAGGGGGTAAGCATCAGAAAATATATATTCCTGGCTGGGAATTCCACCATTTAATCCGTTTGATTGAAAATGAGAGCCCATTTCGGCAAAGCCGTGAATATTGTCGTCGCTGGCGACGCCATTGTGGGTGAGCTCTGGTAGAAGTGTTGCTGGACTTGCCGAAGACATCTTGAGTGCTACCTGTAGCTCAAGGTTGTTGTTTGCTCTGTTTGCTTCGGAGTTAGGCAAACACGTGCCGGAGATAGAGGAGACTTTGGCACAACTAGCACTAGCGGGCGACCAGATTCACTTACGAAATATTAGGGAAGCCTATAACTTCGACATTCCGCAAATACGGAGTACATATGCTATACGCAATAAAATTGTTGCGCCTACATGTACTTTCCTGCCTTTATCTGAAACAAAGTAACTATACACGTAAATAGAAACGCCTGAATATAAATTGGCGGAGATGCTCTGGCTGAGGCTGGTTACGGCTAGCTTTACGGGAGTACGTAGCCTCGGCGTGCCGAGATGGCTCCATCAAACCATGCCTGTCATTAGTGAAGGCATCCAGTCTGTGAAGTAGGAATCAACCTTCAAGTCGTCAACTCGGATCGAATGGGGACATTTAAATCCATCTATTGTCTACCTTTACCATGCCAGAGATTGCGGCTGTATCATCTGCTGTGGGCTCGGAGATATTCTCTCTGATCTCCCTCTTGGTTATCGGCCTCATCACCCTCCTCGTCTTACGATACTACCTACCATTGCGGACGACACCGGCATACCTCCTCGTACCGATATTCTTTGCGCTCTTCCTGCCAGCAAGCATCATACTTCTTGTGCCGATAGATCTTGCGTCTAGCTCGGGCTCTCCAGATGGCGGAAGCAGAGGAATCTATTTGCCGGAGCGCGTGCGCCTGGTTTGCTGGCGCATTTCATATTGGCTAACGTTTGCTCTTACCTGGTTAGTTTGTATCGGAATAGATGGTTGATTAGTACTAATATGAATACAGGTTTATCTTACCTATACTTGCAGAATATTCCGATGCTGGATACAGGGAACCAAAAGGGCGCTTGATGTACTCCTTGCGCTCCAACGCCCAATATCAAGCTGTTCTTTTTGGAACCGGACTGCTGGGATTGATATACTTCGTCATCTCAGCGGGGTTTTCCACGCAGTCCTTGAAGGCTTTAGTCATGGCTCTAGCATACTGTTGGGGTTTGGTTCTTGCTATTTATCTCATGGGTCATGGCCTCGTTGCAATTCCTCGGAGATTGTTTCGAAGTGCCAGTATAAGTGGGAGGCTAAAGCGGATACAAGCCAAGGCTGCGAAGGTGCACGAGAAAATGGAAGATGCAATTCAAACCCTAGAAGACTTAGAGGCACAAGTTGCGCAACTTTCTCAACGCAAGACAGGCTCGGCAAAAGACTTTAAAGACTGGATCGAAGAGTTAGCAGATGAATCGCATCTCCCAGATTCAAGGCCACGAACCCTCAGTCGAAGAATGTCGGAACCTCAGATCAATGTTCCAAATGTCATCACAGAACGATACTTGGCCGATCTCAGTCGTAAACTAACAAGAGCTCGTCACAGTCGCACCCGCTTTTTGGATGCGTGGGACAGGTTACTCACAGATGCCTCGGAAACTCAGGCTATCCTCGACTCGGCAGCATCTAAGCGTATTGAAATTGGTGCACCGTCACCTGAGGCCTCGTTCTGGGAGAGGGCTACGATTTTCACGCCTTATACTCGGTACCTGTGGAAATATCACTTTATTCCTTACCTCCAGATTTGTCTTGGGACGTTTTTCGCTCTCGCCTCATTTTGCATTATCTGGTCCGAAATCATTAAACCGATAAACCCTTTATTCTCCATAATCGCCGTTACGGTGGTCCATCATTCTCCTAGCGAGCGTGGGCAAATAGGTTTTGCGGGGCAGGTAATAGCTGCTTGTTGGATCTGCTACATGTGTACTGCGGCTCTCACATCACTCACCGAAGTAAAAGTATGGCGAGGTCGAGCTTTGGTGCGTAGGAATACTCACGGAGAAAGCGCCATGTGGTACGCGATGCAAGTTGCAAAGCTATCCGTTCCGCTTGCGTTCAATTTTCTAACATTCTTCAACCCGGATATATATACGCCCACTGTTTTTCACAAGTTTTTGGGAACGCTAATCAAGTTGACGACTATTGGGGAATGGTTCGATTACCTCTTCCCTATTTTTATTCTAGTGCCCGTATGCGCAACGCTTTTCAACTTATATGGAAAAATCAAGCACTGTATTGGGTTTGGAGGGGTTCTTGATGAAGAAGACGACGAGGACCAGTCTGGTTATGGTACTGGATCTTGGCGGGAAGGGAGAGACTTAATAGAACGAGAACTACACGGCCACTCCTCATTAGGCAGGCTTGGAAATTCCGTGGCCGCCTCTACAAGGCGTTCCCACGTTCCAAATAATCCGAATAACAGAGCAGCTCCTACAGTAAGAGTACCTGGCGCTGAAAGTCATCGATCACTTGGTCAGCCATCATCATCTCGAACTTCCGCAGATCCGCAGCAGCACTCGGCAACAGAGCCTGAGGAGGAGAACTTTTTCGAGGCTTTCGGGCACAGGGTGAAGAACACCGTAGATACGATGCAGACGCCCAAATGGTTTCAAGATGGTATAAAGAAACCTAAATGGATGGGAGGGGATAATGATGAGGAGTCGGGTGGTAGTAGTACCAACTTTACTAGGTGGTTCGCTGGTGGTCGATCGGAAGGACATGTCAGAATATAATGATTAGTTTATGGGGGTCTATTCTGTTTACTGGGAGGCATAGCGAGCGGCGTTAGCGAACTAGACCTTTGGATAGTCATGTTTATACGCGTTTCCTACTTGAACCAATATATATCCTACCCGTGGCTTGAAATTCCGTACAACACACCTTCGCTTGCAGCATCAACTTCTAAGACTCTATCTGTAGCATTGAGGTACCCCGCTTTGAACCCCAACGCCCCAACAGCTCCATTCTAAGACATATTCCAGCATCTTTTCTTCATGCTTCTCCTAAAGTCATGGCCGACAAAGCTTCAGGGCCTCCGTAAGCCAACAACGAGTCTCTCATGCAGAAGCCGTAGTTGGTCTCTCCCATCCAATCAAAACAAGCATTCAATCACCATCTCCGCCTTGCGTGCATGCTGCAGGTGATTCTGGACTGTAGTCAGTGGGGCAGAGACAGCTCAAACCTCGACCGCTCTTTCGCCAATAAGCAGTTTGGCGGGGCGGGGGTTGGGGCTCAAAGCTGCATAAAGTTCGGATCGACGCCGAGTAGTCTTGAACTTCCCATGTCATGGCATTTGAATGTTAAATTGGTTTGTTCTTTGTTATCATAACTCTTTTTTGATACGATAATTTGTAGTCTCATATTTAAGCTTGGTCAGGAGAGAAGGATGAACGGAAATGGACGATTATATGTTTGATGCGACGGTGGATCGCTGTAGGAGTGTTGTGGAAGCGACAACGTATTTGGAGGTATTCTCTTATTCGGTGAGTGGTTTGCGTGACGAGTGAGCGAGTCAGTCTAGATTAGAAGTGCTAATTTGAAGTAGGATTCATCATTGGATACCTGTGAGGAGCATCCATTGACACCGGATGAGTTTGAGAACTTCCTCCATCAAAGGGTATGGAGCGTCCCCTGGTACAGCTGGGAATGAAGACGGTGTCTGACTGTGTCTGTGATAGGGGGCTTTTGTGAAGCCAAATCCACCGCCTGGAGTTGTTCAGATGGCTGCTATGCGATTGATGTGAGTGAAGTTTTTTTTTTGTCAACAGAAATCTTTACTCTCATGCCAAGATATCAATTAAGCTGACTCGACTTGAAAGCCTCCAACAAAACGCCCAACACCCAGATACCTTCGCTCCACACGTGATCAGTCTCAAATCTTCGGTTTACAAGTCTATGGTCGTGGCTTTCAATCTTCCTTACCGTTCAATTGAAAGCACAACCGCGGTCGGTCCGATCTTCTACGCTGCTTGGGACCAGGATGAAAGAACTCCGCATCTACGTAACGTTTGGCCCTTCTACCATTACTTCCTTTCTAACATATATCTTAGAAATTGTATACCGCAAATCCGATGTACGGAAAAAGGGGTTTACTAGAGGATGGGAGTTGACTCTCTCCCATGATGTGAATAATGGTATTACCACTGGGTTCTGTAAGGGAACCCCGAGTAGTGATATTGCAGAGTGTATCAAGCATCTCAGAGCTTGTGTCAAGCAGGTTGGTCACCCGATGTTGTTACCGGTTATCATATTCAGTCACGAGGTAAGTTTCAAAACAGATATCAAGCAGAGGGACGCACGGGATTGGCTCCGACGACTAGAACACGCTGTTAGCATGCGTAGTGAGATTCAAGAGAAGGAAGGATATGTCAAGGAGGGGTTTGTGGATCTGGATGCAGTCAACAGGGATCTTGTGGAGTGTCATTCGCAAGTTCTGTGGAAGAGACCTAAGGCGTACTTGGAAATTCTGGTGGCGTTTGAGCTGGCAATGAAGAAATTTTATGAGAAGTTGCCGGAGGAGAGGAAGGATGAGGCGATGAGGAAATTGCATTCGAGTATGCTTTCGAGATTGGAATTTTATAGAGTTAAGCTTCAGGGGATCGCCAATTATGCGCATACCACTCTACAGAGGTTGGATATCCAGAGGAGTGCTGTAAGTTTTCTTCCCGGTGTCTTGAAAAAGAAAATATTGACAAAAGAAGCTGTATAACATCATTGCTCAAAAGGAAAGTAAGCTGAATTTTCAAATGGCCGGAGAGCAACGAAGGCTGGCCCATTCAGCAAACCGAGATTCCACCGCTATGAAAACAATCTCCCTTCTTGGGGCCATTTTCCTCCCTGGCGCAACTATTGCGTCGATCTTTAGCATGACATTCTTCAATTTCCAAAACCAGGGTTCTCAGGTTTCCAGCTCCTTTTGGATATATTGGGCCGTTACGCTCCCCATCACTGTATTCATCGTAGGATGGTGGTACATCTGGGAGAAGAGGAGGACAGCGAGATATAGACAGGAGGACCTGGACATAGAGAAAGGGAGTGAGGATATGGAGAGGAGTATTATGGCGACAATGAGAAAGAGGACCATGAGTAAAGCGAGTACTTGGGATACTAAGAAGGAGGAGTGAATACTTTGAGTTGTGATGTTTATGATTTTGATGAGATGGATGACTTATGATTCTTGACGACTGATGGATGATATTAAGAATAGAGAGGTATATGAATACGTTATATAATAAATATGCAAAGATATATAGGCTATGACATTTGACATCTAATATCGTTCAGCGCTTCTTATTTTTGAAAATGTTTACACATGGCACCAAGGTGAGTATTTTCATAGAGGATTTCTTTGGTAAGAAATGCAACGTATGGATGACAGAACCAATGGCAAGATGAAAAAGTGTTTTCTAGCATTAAAAAAAGTAGCTTTGTGAGATCACTTACTTCAAAACCTATGAAAAAATACTAAATTGAGAAAATATAACTGAATAAATTCTGTTTGTATCATTGTACTTGAAAAGCTAGTAGCATCATACAAATCAAGTGTCATACCTTAATAGACACATTGGCCATAATAATGCGTCTCGTAAACGGTCATTGATGCCTAGCCTACCATCTATCCTTACTCGACTCTTCCCATATATACCCAACGCCAAAATAATGCGGTCCGCTACATAAAAAGCCATCTACCACTCATGAACGAGTATTTACCTACTCATCTGAGCCCTTCCCTCCCTTCCCATCGCCTAAACCTCCCGAAACACTAGCTACAAAGTCATGGTACTTAAATACCTCACCTCTCTTAGCCATCCCGCCCCCACTGTGCTTTCCGAACGCTCTTCGCCCCGTGAAGCCGTTCATCGCCCTGTCAATCTCTCTTTCGGTCAATGGCCTCTCGCCTGATTCAGGGGCCGTATGTAGCAGGGCATCTCTTAACTCGGCCAGATCAGCCTGCCCGCTATCATCTTCGTCAAAGGCCGAAAACGCCGAGAGGAGTTCAGACGATGGAGATAACGATGAGAGGAGGCCTGCAAGGGAATTGAGAAAAGTGGGCAAAGTCACGGCCTGGGATGTGGAAGGCGGGAAGAATGCTGTAATATCAGAGTTGTTGGCTGAGAGTCCTGTTATTGCCAATGTTAGCGTCGACATGAAGAGATCAATTGCATACGTACCCAATTGAGTCAACATATCAGCCACATCTTCTCTCACAACCTGCCCATCACTATCTCTATCCAAGATCTGAAAGCCTTCTCGCAACTCCCTCACTTGGGCCGGCTGTAGCTTCGATAGGGCATTATTATCCCCAGAATTTCGTGTGGTGAGCATTCCCCCAAACCCAGGGCTTGCATTTGCCCCTCGAGTAGGTGTCGGTGAGGGCTCTCGTTCCCGCGGTGTCGGCGCCAGTCCTCTGGGTGTCCGACTTTCCGCAACTGTAATGGGCGTCGAGGCACGAGCTAAGCGCGAAGGTGTGGTGGTTCGTGTGTCTGTAGCCATTTTGGTGGGCGATGGGTTCGGTGTTGACTGTCGGAGAGGGGAGGGAGAAGCGGGACTCTCTGGTCTGCGGAACGGCGACGCTCGCGGAGAGCCATAGGAAAGTGGCGACGGTTTGTAAGAAGTTGGCATCGACTAGCTGAAGTTAGTAGTCGAATCGAGGGTAGTCGCGGGGGAGCAAGCAGGACTAACCATGTTGTAGCGGATAACTATTGACTGCCTCTAGATCAAGCTTTGGAGGTTTGCACGCCGTCTCACCTTTGATTTATTATTATTGTTATCGAGTGCAAACTTGTCTTTGGTCTCAACGTTGTGGTTGTGCAGTCGGTATTCGATAATTCGTCAATGTCAATAAAAACCCGTCGAATCCCATGTAAACAAAGCGTAGCCGCGAGGCTGAACAGCAAACACCTCCTCGCGACGCGATTGGTCGAGATATGCTTTTAGCTCGGACCCCTGTCACGGGAGCCGCCATAGGGGTCCAACCCAAATTTATCCAACATTATCCAACATTATCCGACATTATGCAACACTTCCCAGCATTAAGGTCGAAGTCGAACCCGCCGACCATGATCTCCCGAGAACCTTGGGAATAGCGTCAATCTCGCCTCGACGCAGAATCAATTGCGATATCTGATCCCCTTTATCGCTCCCTTCCGAGTCGCCAAGGGCCGCCTTGGCTCGATTGCTCGCATCCCAGGCCTGATGCCGGTCTAAACCTTGTTTTAGTGGAGAAACGTCGCAGGTTGTACGTGCACAGGGGCAATGGCTTCCTCGTATGCATACCCCTTTGCAACTCCCATATATCACAGGACGAAAACGACTAGGGAAGTGATGAAGGCAATGCATCGTGCAACGACTGGGAGCACCGACACCCCGATCTCGGTCGATAAGAGAGGTCCTCGGAGTTCAAATGGTAGTACTGGTACCCAGGTGAACCATCGAGCTTCGCTTTCGTCTTTTCCCTCATCCAGATCCCCCTCAGCCATGTCGCGCAACTCTAGACCCTCGAGGTCTCCCAATCCTCCTCCGATTGATACCGACCGTACCTCTGATCCCAGCTCGAACTCGAAAACCCCCTCTAGTGGCGTGTCTTCACAGCATTCTTCGCTGTCGATGCCTGCTCCTAAAAAATATAACCCCGACGCTCATCCAAGAAGGAGGCTGCGCTCGCAATACCCGCGAGACCATGCAGAAAACCATGTCGAATATATTTTGGTCGCATCTTTTGATATTGATAAGGGACCCGTCATGGAACACCAATATCCTGTCGCAATTACGGGCGATGAGCATATGTTGGCAGAATTGATGTTACCAGATCAAGCACATGTACGGAACCAAGATTGGACGATTTTCTTCCTGCACAAGGATACCAGCCAGGAGGACGAGGAAGCCGAGCAGAAGGAAGAAAGACGCAGGAGACGTCAATTGAGGAAGGATAGAGCGGCTGGGCTGCTGGAGGACGATGATGGTACCGAGTCTGTAGAGGATGATTTAGGAGAGGAATCGGCAGCCGAGGATTCAAGCGACGACGAACCACATGGGGGCGAGGGACCACCATTGATTTATGTGTTGAATTTGGTGAACACCAAACAGGATAAGACTGCAAAACGAGGTGCGGTGGTGAGGTCCATGGCGATTTGTACACGGCATCCTTTTCTGCATATTTATAAGGTTAGCTTCTTTCTGCTCGCTCTCTGGCATGTTTTCCTAACAATCGTCAAGCCTTTATTACTCCTTGCCCTTGAAGAATACTATAAATCACCGCATCCCGCAACACTGGCACTGTTATACGCGGCTGTTAACACTATGGATCTTTCACTTATGCCAAAATTAAGTCTCTTAGAAAGACACCTATTACAAGCTAGTGACAACAAGGATCTTTTCGTCGAAAAGTTTGAGCAAATGATCAAAATGCGAGTAGCCGAAGACAGAGGTGAAGATCCCGAACACATTGCTGCGATAGCAATGTCGGAAAGTCCCGACACACGTGTGGACCTGACTAGAAATGGCACAAAAGCACACGTTGTAGCTCACTCGATGTATTCGGTGCCTCGAGATACCCACGAGTTTGAGACCAAGGTCATGTACAATGGAATTCCGATACCTATCAAGGTTCCCACGGCAATTTCGCCAGAGACCGTAGGTGACTTTTCTCTGATCAAACTCATCCAGACATTCGCGGAGCCACATGCCAAAGCTCCTCAACCATTCCCACTACATCCACATTTAACAACGGCTGGCGCATACACCCATCCTATCATTGTATTGGCCAACGCCATGCTAACTCAGAAACGCGTTATCTTTCTCGGGTACAATCGACCATCAGGAGAAGTTGCAGAGGCTGTCCTAGGAGCATGTGCATTAGCTTCAGGAGGAATTCTTAGAGGTTTCACTCGGCATGCCTTTCCTTACACTGACCTCAGTAAGATTGACGATCTTTTGAAGGTTCCAGGGTTCATAGCGGGTGTCACAAATCCGACATTTGAGAATCACCCCGAGTGGTGGGATGTATTATGTGATCTACCTACGGGCCGTATCAAGATCAGCAACAGAATCGATCCTGCGCCGGATACAGAAGGCCTACAAAGCTTTAAGGTACAAAATCCGGCTTATGCCAGCGCTGTGAATGGATCCTCGTCGCATACGGATCCAACTGGAGATGCCGCTTTTATAGTTGATGTTCTTCGCAGTATCACCGCTCGTCATGGCGAGGGTGCCATTAGAGCCAAATGGAGGGATTGGGTCGAGAAATTCACACGAGTAGCTGCCGCCTTCGAGGAAAGCGTGTACGGTGCTAGCGCACTTTACATTGGCGTCGAAGAGGCTGAACCGGGAAATGAAAATGTAAGTGGCCATGGATATGTCTGGAATGACGAACCATCCAAAATGCGAGAACTCGCGGGTGGTGTACATCGGATCGAGGGTTGGAGAAATACTAGAAGTTATTTCAGCTTCAAACAGGTACGAGATTTTAAATTCTTGAGTATGGCATTCGTCTGACCATTTTAAAAGGATCTCGCCCAGCTTTATACTTTACGGCCTTTGAAATCACTTGATTTACATCACTTGCATGATCGCCTTCGGACGGCTAAGCTAACTCCATCGATAAGTCGAGAAATTTACCTCGGCCTATCCAAGTACACTCACTCTTATGATGAGATATGTCAGCTTTTAACCGTCGCCCCGAAAGTCATGCAGGGTTGTTCTATGTAGCATTAGGACTGTTTCACAAAGACAAAGATGTAAGATTGAAGGTTGTTGACCTATTGGAAAGGATTAGTGAACATGAGGCAGGGAGGCATTGGTGGAAAGGCTTGAGCCGCTTTGAAAAGTTGGCATACTACCGAATCAAAAGAGAGGCGGAAGCAGAGATCAAGAGCAAGCTAGGAGAAAATGACCATCTTGCTGAGATGACCGTTGAGCGGAGAATCAGTTGAAAACTCTACCCGCTATTGGGAGCTACGACTTTATGAAGCCATGATCGATCGTTAATATCACTATGCAACCGAGCATACTTGAAGATACCCACAAGCTTGTACCGTAAGAGGGATGGTAGTTCAATGGCTCTGATTTGGAGGAGTAGATATTGCGTATCAGAAAAGGGAACTAGCTAAAGCTTTTGCCTAGTCTTTACTTCGCTTCTGTAGAAATTAGTTTGGAGCCTCGGACCCGGTGGAGTACAAGGGGAGAACAAACCTGTACCTACACAAACAAGTACTTCGCAGCGTGGTTAACATGATCTGTCGAGAATGACGAAATAAAGTAGTAAGAGTGATCGTACCCCTACACAACCTTTGTCAGTACTTGCCTCTTTCTGCCATAAGTTAAGGTAGAATGTGAACTTGCTTCCTGAAACCTGATTACCAACCCCTTGTCATTCCCACTCTCCTTGGCTGCTTTCTCAAAGTTCTCTGGCAGTAATTGCTTCTGCTTATAAAAATTATCTGCGGTCCCAACTTCATGAATCAAGGAGTCAGCATATAAACCAAACACATCAGGGGTGTTGCACAATCCCAAAGAGCGCCTTGGAAGAGGAAATGAATACATTCCGCCGGAACACTTACCATCAATCAAAGCCTCAAATGCCCCCTTCCACCCCTTCATTAACTCTGTCGCATCATGCTTCTTCCAAATCTCCCTATCTTCGCCCAGATACCCTTTAAACGCCTTCTCCCCCCACGGACAATTACTTGGATTTGCAATCGGTGCAAAGGCCGAGACACTCTTATACATGCCGGGGTGCTTCAGAAATAGAGTCAAGGCCCCGTGCCCGCCCATCGAGTGCCCGGTTATGGAGATGCGGGAGGAGTCGAGGAAGGGGAACGAGGCGAAGAGGGCAGTAGGGAGTTCAGAGGTGATGTAGGACTCCATTTTGTAGTTCTGGGAGTAGGGCGCCGAGACTGCGTCAAGGTAAAAGGAGGCGCCGGTGCCGAAGTCCCAGCTGTCATCTTCGCCGGCGAGTTTCAGTCCTCCTAAGAAAGAGAAAGATTAACTAATAGCCTATGGGGGGGCAGATGGAGGCAAATACGTGGAGAAGTGTCTGGATAGACGATTGCTATTCCTTTTTGGCTAGCACCGTATTGGAAAAAGCCTTTCTCGGCACAGTTATCGCCTGTACATGTGAGGCCAGAAAGGTAGAATAGCACGGGGATTTTGCTAGCGCTCCTTTCCGCATTGGGGGGAAGATAGAGGTTCAATGCCATTTCACAGCCGGTTGTAGATGCATCGTGGGTGAGCTTGAGGAGCTTTCCCCCGAAGGAAGCGATGGTTGCTGTGGTTTTGAAGGACATTATGAGAGGGTTGCTTTCTTCGGTGCGGATGAGAGAAAGGAGTGGAAAGCACTGAGATTGAGAGTAATGGAAGTTCTTCTAGAAATGTCCTCAATTATAACTATGACGTTTCTTGCCTACCCCTCATGAACCCCGCCCGTAGTAAGTAGAACTCGCCAGGACCCAGCATCCTTGTTCGGTAGTAGAATCCTCCCTGATTCGGAGATCTCGCGGCATTACACTTCGGCATCTTATCCGGGAGCATTTGCGTCGCTTATTGCAGAAACCTAAGTCTACGAAGTAAATGTAAAAGTCCCTCCATGCTGTACAGGTATACAATTCTGCTCAAATTCTTTCCCCTAAACGCCATTTATACGCCCAACCAGCACCTTTGCTATGCACCACCAACAACAGACGATGAGCTCTTATTGAAGTAGTTCTTCGCAGGTCCAATCTTCGTAACTATTGCATTGTCAGTCAGCTCTTTGGTTGCTGTGCTAGCTTTCGAAGGTCCACTCACTATCCATCAGGCATGTATCTTCGGATTATAAGGGGGATCTTCTTTTCTCTCAGCTCCTTGATAGCAATCTGCAGCGGATCCGTCTCTCCTTCCAGATCAACGAGGACAGGCGCATTCATACTGCAAAAGTTGAACAGTCAGCTATCACTATTTCAAAAGAATGCATATATTTGTTCATAACGGACCTAATCTGCAGTGCTCTGGTACCCAAAATCCTGGCCTTTTCATATTTTGTCATGTATGGAGTGGTTGTTCGTTTATCCTTATGAATCTTCTTGTCTTTGGGTGCTTGGTTTTTTTTCTCCTTGGCAGCAATTGGATCTCCACTGATGACAACGGTCCGTTCGCTGGTTGCTAAAAGTTGGTCGGGGTTTTGTCCAGAAACAAGATCATCGACCTCTTGGGGTGCCGCATCATCATCTAGGTCAGGATCGCGGAACTCTGGCTCATCTGGCTCATCGGGATCGAAATCAGGTTCATCAGGTTCGTAATCATTATAGTCTCCACCACCTTCGAACCTATATCGCGATCATCAGAATGTGCACTACCGTAGGGATCGAGTGAGCGCAAAGCACAAGCTACTTACCCTCCTCCTGCTTCTCCATCATCGCCGTTGTCTGACATTATGGCTATGCGTGTCGCAGAATCCAACAGAGAACTCGCGATTCTTGCTGTTGAGGGTGTTGTCTAGGAAGTGTGGTTGAGTGCCAGTTCAGATTGATTGACCAAAGAAATTTATTCAACCCGCTCCCCATGAGGCTCCCAATTCACAAATGGAATTTTAAAGTTTAGCGCGCCAAGACTTCTGAACCTGCCTACACCCACCCCTACGTCCACTTAGATTCACTCCGAGCTTTTTTTTTTATCTGGCGAGTCTGATACACACTGCAAATGACTTCCTCTTGACGACGTCGAAACCTGGTCTGGCTTCGCGATGGTCACAATTCGCAAGAAACGTGGGGCATCTGAATCCTTGGAGGCTTCGACAAAGAAATTGTGTCTTGAGAGACCCACTGGTTCTCTCAGTAAGGACCACGGCTGCCAGTACTTTTAATGTAAACTAATATAGTTCACAGAAGACAGTCCCTCACCCCGCTCCAACAATGATGACGAAGTAGATGGATTATTTCATGGCTCGGGCGAATCCTCTGGAGAGGAGCATGCAGCAGATACTCCAGCGACTCCTCTTTCCCCCGTACGAAAGAAGTTCCCATCGGAATATAAAACCCATAAATGCACCCACGAGGGATGCGACAAAGCATTTAACAGACCCGCAAGATTGGTGGCACATTTACGATCGCACAATAATGAACGGCCCTTCAAGTGCCCTTACGATAACTGCGACAAATCATACATTGAAGATAAACACCTCCAGCAGCACGTCAAAGGATCCCATACCAAAGAGAGAGGATTCAAATGTGAATGGGAAGGATGTGATAAGAGCTTTCTGACAGCAACACGTTTGAGAAGGCATGAAGAGACCCATAAGGGACACGATAGATTCCGTTGCACGGCCTATCCACCTTGCAACCAGACATTTAGGAAACATCAAACGCTTCAACGTCATGTTCGCTCTGAGCACCTCCAACTAGCCCCATTCCCATGTACATACGTCAATCCGATTACCTCTGAGCCTTGCAATGCTGGATTCGATGGAGCAGTTGGGCTTCGAAAACACCAAGAGAGGATGCATGGAGCTGCTAAATTCTTCTGCCGAGAATGCACTATACCTGGAGGCTTCGATACAGACGGCACGCCGCTCAATCTCGGCTTTACCTCTGAAAAGCAACTCAATTCACACCTGCGGAAAGAACATCCAGTTTGCGCCTTCTGTGATCTCAAATGCTCAAGTCAAAGTGTGCTTACGAAGCACATCGAGACCCAGCACTCAGGCACCACCGTTGAAGAGAGAAAGAACATTGCTTGCACAGTCCTCGGATGTGATAAAAAATTCACCACACCATATAACTTGAAAACCCATGTCCTCACTATTCATGAAGGGTCACGTTATATATGTGGTACTTTCGACCTGACCAAATTTCCCGATGTTGCGGTTTTCAGCAATATAAATGGCTGCGGGAAAGATTTTGTTTCCAAACAAGTGCTTAGAGACCACATCCGTACCGTACATCTGGGTCTCACAAGCATCGCAAATGGCAACCGCAAGAAAGCGGACCAAGAAATCGATATGGTTTCGGAGATCGACACAGACGATGGAGAAGATTACGTACCGCCACCTAAGAAGAGGAATAACAGACGCGCAAAGGGGGTGGAGCCGGATGCCCTCGACGTATTGACAGGAAAAGCGTACGCTGAAGACCCAAAGAGAAAGCTGCCTTGCCAAGTTCCTGGCTGTCAATACAGATTCATAAGACAATATGATCTGGAGAATCATATGAGAATTGCCCATTACGACCTGGCTGCTGAAGATGATCCCGATTACATTACCTACGACGGCGAATTCCAATACCCGGAACCAGAACCTAGCATGATGATGGGCATGGAAAGCGAACTTGGACTTCCGACCCAGGTGGGGTATCTGGACCCGGGATTCGACCAAGGGGATCTGCATTGGGAGCTTCAACGTCGGGCCATGGAGGGAGGGCCTTTCTGGGTCGGTGCCGATCAAGAGAGTGAGCAAATGCAGGATCCGTGGACCCAGGATTCCATGGAGATGCGCAGGCTGATTGATAGGGGTGGGTAGTGGACTCAAGTTTCTTGGGACTGGACCAGACTTGCTCGAGTTTTTCGGGGGTGGTGGTGCGGAGACGGTAGGGCAGGTGTAGAGTATTTATGAATGATGATGATTGCAGGTGGGAATAACGTGAAGGGTAGATATCATATGATAGATAGAGCTGCAAGTGCTGCATTGCTCTATTTTGTCGATGTAGAAAAGGAATATGAGATGCCTGTTTTGCACTATTTGTGAATCACAATCATCCCCCTCAAAGTGTTGACAAGATCCTCATTGTAGGTAGTTTCGGCTTAGTATTCCTTAATGTATACCTCCTATAGCTAGAAGGTTCAGTTCAAGAGAGTACTAAGTCGAAACCTTGTGCTTGCTTTCCCACTTTGCTTTGCAAGGTCCGCGTCGTGAGGTTATTGATAGCCAATTCTACATTGTATCAGAAATATCACGAAGGGACTATTCCCTCTTTCCATATTTCTTGCAAGTAGACACAGACAGAGTAAGTAAGTCGATTCCACCACCGAATTCCAGGATAATGAGTCCTGATACGGCTTTCCCTTGGGTAGCCCGGCTAGTTTGGATTTGGGATTTATATTTAGATGATTTGGGATTCGGTCTCGATTGAGGGCGGATAGATGTGGGTTTTTTTTTATGGAGGTTGGGGTAGAGTGGAAGGGGAATGAAGCGAAATAAAATGGTGGCGAGGATGAGAATGTTGGGTTTGATGGCGAAGATGGCGAGGATGGCAAGGATGGTGAAGATGGCAAAGATGGGTAATTGAATGAAAGGTATAGGATTGATTATAGAATGACGTATAAGGAGGACGACAGATCGTAGGTAGTTTGTTTAGGTGTACATGTAATTATATTACTACAAATTCAGGCGGTAGGGGAATAGACATGATGTCGAAAGGTAATTGGAGCAGAAAATCACAACAAGAGAAATCAATCTCTCTTGCGTTCGAGATCCAGATTCGTGTTATGTCATATTTTCCCTTCCGCGATTCATTGGCAATAATCCAATGCTTTTCCCAAACGTAATATCAGAAGTAGCCTCGAGCAAGCGGTTTCCAAATCTCGGAGACGTGCAGGGAACCTCATGTCTTTCTAGAAACGCGGGAGGAATCTCGGATTGTTCGATATTAAAGCACATCCAGGCGCCGAAGGGTGTCACAGAGGTGAAAGACCTGCCCACGGGGATTTCGAGTCTGCTCGAGCGCTGAATCAATGCACTGCTGAAAGAAAGGCAATGGGAGAACTCGATTCACGTCAGCACGACGATGCACCCTTGGGCGAGCAACGGCCAAAGGGATAAAGCCCACCACATCGGCACACGGGTGCAGAGATAAGGTCGGAGCAGGTCACCCACCCGGCAGATAGCAAGCAAACCACTTTTTGATGGGCTAATATTAAATTGAGGTAAGGAGATGTACGGAGATGTGGGTGATTTTGCGTGATGAGATGGTGCTGGTCCAGGAAGTGGCGTCAGGATGCAAGCTCCTCGCATCTGTCGTGAGCCGTTGCTTCTTCGGCTGGACAAAAGTATATCCAGTACAGTACCTACATATACGCCCGGCGCTCGAGCAAATGAATAATGAGATGAGGATGATAGGTTCGAACGAGGAGCGAGTAAGGGTGGTGGGGATTTTCGGGGTAGCCGTGCTGAGTGGGTAGCTATGAACAGCTTAGCTAGCTGTTGGTGTGCTGCGGTGTGGATACTTTCTCGCGCGGCTGTTGCTTTGCGAACGAGTTTTTGGAAATTTCAGTGGGAAATGGGAGATTGCCTGATGTGCCATGTGCGTAATCTTCCATTTCATCTCAGCAACGCAAACATAGCAACATTGCGTGCCGTATACTCTCTTGTCCGGAGCTTTCGAGCCCGGCCAATTAGGGTCTCAGACATGCATCCTCCGTCCCCATTCTCTCCGAAGAGCGCGCGGGAGTCTTAGAGCGCGTACGAAAGTCGGTTTAGGCGCACGATCGGTGTTAAGTAGGGTGTGGTGGCGTTGTACATCCCACGTGATCGCACCCAGCTCGAGGGCCCTCGATCTCTCTTCGCGGGAGCACGAGGACGAGAGAGGAAAGACGGCATGGGCGGCGCCAGTTCGTGTGCGACTTCAGGCATGAAAAGCCGGCACGATCATGACGGTGAAGGTACGCTTTCGTGCGTCCGGTCCAAGTGATGTGGTTCTCAGCATGCACGGTGAACTGGAGAAGAGGTTCGGTGCGACGACGCACCAACTCACAGATGGGGGCCCGTCAGATGGACGACGACGATTCGGCAGTGGGCATGCCAGCCTTTCCCCGAATGGGGTTTCGAGGCGGCACATGGGGGGCTCACGGCGGCGGGTGATGGGCAGAAGAAGATAGAGAGGGAGAAGGAGAAGGAGATAGAGAGGGAGAAGAAGATAGGGAAGAAGGAGAAGAGGAAGAGGAAGAGGAAGAGGAAGAGGAAGAGCGAGAACAAGAGCAAGAGCAGGAACTAGACGCAATAAGAAGAGGAACCAAATAGCATTCGTTGCAAGTCGAAGGAGGAGGAAGAGGATGACTGGAGACCGGATAACACACATAACATCCATCCATACACACATCCATATACACACAAATACAGAACATACACGCCCTTGTTCTTTCTTTGCTTCCTAGGCCCGGGGTGGTTGCGTTGCGCCTAGCAGATCGCCCTAGCAGGGATCTGGTTATTGGTTCTGGAGTTTCAAAGAGCGAGCGCCTTTCAAGCCTCGAGATGGGGATGGCAGATGAGAAGAAGATCGATGTATGTATGTATGTATATACAAAAGACCAACGAGAGTCATTCCTCTCTCTCTCTCCCCCTCCCCTCTCCCTCTCGATCTGCATCTCGGCTTTCGACGCGTCGAGTAGAGAGGTCTTCCGCGGAATCTCACCTCACCCCATCGAGTTTGCGCATGCGAAACCGAGTCGACACTCGCGGCATGGGCAGCGAACGGTCCCTGCAACCATATATTCCCCACTAAAATCGAATCTTCACAATCGTCGCAGATCTCTCTCGGATCCATAACCATAACCATCCATCGCTATCGCCATCGCCATTCCTGCCCGTCCCTTCTTCCCCCCGGGTCGCGATGATGGGATGGGAGAAGATGGGATGAGATGGGAGCGTGTCGATACCCGTCGGTCGCGGTCGGGGCTTTGCAGTGTTGGATTCGCCTCGCAGGATCGCATCGTAAGAACCGGTCGAGGTGATGGATGGCCCGATCGAGAGTGATGGGAGAGGAGCGTGAGCGAGGAGGCCCCCCCGGGGCGTGGCCGCCTCGTTGTTCTCTTCAGCGTGACACACACAGAGAGAGAGAGGGAGCGGAAACTTGGAACCTCTGCTTGGTGATGGTCCCGTAGCTGGATGGATTCTTCTATCGAGTGCGCCTGTAATAATGGAATGAATGATGCACGAAGGCTCCTCGCCGTCACCCAACGGGGCCGCGAGATGAGTAATATGCGCCTAATTACGAAGGTAGGCACCTGGTAGATGGAGTGAGATACGGATTCCTGAGCCCGGGATGGATGCCTTTTTGCCCTCTATCCTCTATCCTCTGCACTCTATTCTCTATCCTCTGCCCTCTATCCTCTATCCTCTATTCTTTACTCCCTCTTCTTTCTTCTCTCCTCCTCTCCTCCTCTCCTCCCCCTCTCCTCCTCCCCCCCTCTCCCTCGTTGCTGTTTCCATCGCAGCTTACGACTTGCGCTTTATTTCTGGCACTTGATCGAGTCTGGCAACACAGCCTTCATCAGAGGAGGTGCTGGTGCTGGTGCCGGTGAAGTCCATGACCGGCACTAGTCCCGATATACACGGGGCCCCTGGTCGTCGACAGATCCCGGTGCCCGCCTGCGCCCACCCTAAACTCACTAAACCCAACTCCAAGCAACCAGCAACCCTTCTCCTCCCCCCCCCCCAGCAGCATCAGCCAGCCAGCCTGGTCTTGCATCTATCTCTCTTCTCTCCTCCCCTCCCCCCCCCATATACAATCCCATCAACACCTGTTCTGTTCCTCTCCGTTGTTGCGACCTGATCCCCTTCTCTTCTCACGTCTGCGAGAGTGTTGTCGGTCTGTCTGCCACCCCCGACACCTCTTCAACGGCGCCTTTCCCGTCGGATTCGTCGCTTTTCCTCCGCTGCGTGACTCCCGGCCATCGATCTTCGAGGGAAAACTGTCTCGGTGCATCACCGAACTAAAACTCCCTTGTCCGAGCGGATCCACCGCCCATCATTCATTGCACCCCCTTGGCTTCACCACCTGCACTTCACCTTCCTTCGCCCGGCCTTCTCGACGACTTCAGCTTCGTCGTCGACAATCGTATTCTCTCGCCTCTCCCACCCGAGTCGGTGTGTGGTCTCCTCCCCGCGCTCCCATCCATCCTTGATCATCGCTCGTTCTCTCACCGATACCACCTCACTCGTTCCTCTCATGCCATTCTCTCGACCTGCGACGCCGACGAATGCTCGATTTCCGACGACGAAAGCTCGCGCGACCCCGACACTACCTAGGTGTATGTAGGACGTGAAAGAGGCAGCCCGCATACCGCACGTACAGACATTATTGCTCATCACCACGACGCGAAGCTCCCAGACTTGCTGCGTTGGGCTGCATTTGGAAGCCGTTCTTCGATTTCATCGGATCGCTGAAGACGACGGGATTCAACTGGGAGATTTGCTTGGAGGAAGATTGGCTCCGGTATCGAGTTCCTCGGTCGGACCTCCTCTTCGTAGGAGAGTGGCCTTGCCACACCCGCTCGCAAGATGGCGGCCAACTTTCAACAACAGCACATGGGCGGTGGGCAAATGATGTCGCAGCAACAACAGCTGCAGCAGAGGCAGCAGCAGCAACAGCAACGCCCTCAGCCTTCTGCCGGCCAGTCGCAAATCCAGCAAATGATTTTCAACACGCTCAACCAACCCAGCTCGCAACCTCTTAGAGATTGGCAGCAGACTGTGATGATACAGGAACGCATGAGCCTGATCTTCAACCTGTAAGTCGTTTTTATCTTATACTGGGTATCTCCGGACGCTAGCCTAGGGCAACCACTGCTACTCATACTAACGCACTTACTAAACTAGGATTGGAAATCTTCGACTTATTTATCGCTCATCGGCGGGCGATAATATGAATAAGATCCTGGAGATTGGAATGAGGTTCGAGCAAGAAATCTTTGATAAAGCTTCTAGCAAGGTAGGTCCATTTCGGCGAGTCTCATCCCGAGGCATTTTACTTACATCTTACCCCAAGGAACAATACAAGCAACAGATTCATCAGAAGTTGGAACAATTGCAGGAAAAGCGTCGGGAAAGCCAACCTGCGATGCAGCAGCACATAAACCAACAAGCGCAACTTCAAGCTCAGCAGCAGCAGGCTCAAGCGCAGGCCCAGATGATGATGAATCAGAATGGCATGCAAGGTCAAGTTCCGAGAGGTATGGCGCAGCAGGCTGGCCAGCAGAGTTTCCAACATCTTCAACACCAGATGCAAGCGTCGCTACTCCCCGGCCAAACTCAGCAGATCCCCATGGGCATGGCAAATCAAGGTGGCCCTCCTAACATGATGCTGAATCAGCAACAGCAGCTCCAAATGTCGATGCAACAGCAGCAGTCTCAGCAAAACGCGGCGAATAGGCAATCCAATGGCCAAGCGTTTTCGGATGATAATCCAAAACTCCCAGAGCTCATTAACCAGATAATGGGCTCGATGTCTGATGACGACAAGACCCGTGTGAGACTCCAACTTCGACAACGCATGGGTGAGCAGCAATACCAAGGATACGCATCAAAAGGCATTGATACCGTCTACCTCTTTTGCCGGCAACAGGCGGTTCAAAAGCTTCGCAGTCAACAGATGCTGGCCCAACAACAGCAGTCCCAGAACATGCCTCCCGGCGGGACTCCGATGCAGCAGCAAAGATCTATCAATTCAGCCCTATCCGGTGGACAAGGCCAGCCTCCCATGTCCATGGGCGGAAGCGATTTTGGGTTTGTCGGGAATATGGAAGCCCTGGCAAACCAGCAACGACAGGATGCCATGGCGGCCGAACAACAAGGTCAGCCGGTAGTCCCTATGAATGGCCCTCGTAACGCAACTCCCCAACCGGGTGGGATGAATGTCAATGAGCAGAGAGGTGTTCCTAATCCCAATCGCCAAATTCAACAGCAGCAACAGATGTTCAACGCTCAGCAAGCTCAACAACAAAGATTGCATGCGGCACAACAGCAACAGCAGCAATCCCAGCTTCAAGCCCGATTGAATGCACAAGGCAAAACACAACACATTGCCCTCAACGGCCAGCCTGGTGGAATGGGACTCGGCCCAATACCTCCACAGCAAGCTCCTATAATGCCCACGCTCAACACACCTCTCACCCGAACGCCTAACCAGCAAATGAATCAACAAGAGTCCCCACAGATGAACCCCGGCGCTCCATTCGACCCACGTTTTATGCAAGGACGACAACCTGCTCCGGGAAATCCCATGAACCTGGGCGGCCTCAACCCCGCCATGATTGCAGGCATGCCACCAGAACAGCAAATGCGTCTCCGCCAACTGGGACCGGAACGATTGAATGAGGTTGTCAACAGATGGCAGCAAATGAACAACGGAAGGGCCCAGATGCCGATGCAGGGCAATGGCCAGCTTCGTCCCGGGCAACCCGGGGCATCGGGCCAGTTCAATCCACAGAATCCGGGTTCTCAGATTATGATGCCACAAATGGCAACTCAGTCGATGGGATCCGGCATGAATCCCCAACAGCAGCAACTTCTCCAACAACAGATGGCAAGCCTGGGACGCCAACCCCAGCTTCCACCCCAACTGGCTGGACCAGGTCCTAACCCTCCACCCCAAATGGACGCAATGGAAATCCCCATGCCATTGCTCCATGCGTCAAATATGCCGCAGAATATCCCGCCCGAAATCAAGCAGTGGGGTCAATTGAAGAAATGGGTATCTGTTAATCCATCTCTGGGGCCAAATGTCTCCGAGCTTGTTTGGGGACTGCAGAAGAGACACTACATCAGCTTGTTGACCAGCAAGCGCCAGGCTCACACAGCCATACAGGCCGGTTCTAACGGCGGCCCAGGTAACTCCACTGCGTCGGTAGTTGCCCCAGGGATGACTGCCCCAGTTGCTCACATGGGTGGTCAGAACCCATTACCGGTGCAAAATAGAGTGCCCAACTTCCAGCCCACCCAGCAAGAGATTGACAATCTCAAACGAACCGGGGGCCCTAAGTTTGCCGCGGCGTCTGATGACATTTTACGCGCTTTCCTCATCAGGAGCAAGCAGAACCTAATGAACCAGCAAAGACAGATGATGATAAACCGTGCTGCTCAGGCTAATGGCCAGCAGCAGCCTCTACAGCATGGACAGCCACAGCCGAACCCCAATTCCATGGGTCAGCCTATGCCGAATCAAATATCCCAATCCAAGCAAGCTCAGCCCGCGCCCGAACAAACTCCTGCTTCATCTAACCCACCTAGTGCCAGCCGTCCTCGACCACAATCTACTGCCCGCAATCCTGTTCAGAACACGTCGTCACCTGCACAACCCCCCAAGAACAACCTTAAACGTGCCAATAGTGATGACGTTGTCGAAGTTCCAAATCCGAATGCCCCACAACCCAAATCGACCCCTCAGCTAGCCCAGGGCCCAACCCATTCACTGCAACAGTCTCGGATGCCTACTGCCCAACAAATCGCGGCAATGCCTCCCGAGCAACGCAGGAGATTCGAGAACATGGTTCGCGCATCTCAAGCTCGGCCAGCTAAGGCAATGACATCAATGAGCCTGCCCGACGCAGAGAGATTGCAAAGAATTGCTAAAGAAGAGCAAGAGAAAGAAAACCGCTTGCCTTCGGCCGACATCCCTATGGATGAAGCTACCAAATCTGAAATGGCTAAGAAGCTCCGAGAACAGATCCAGCCACTGAACAATGTGACCAAGGTTGTTCCCAAGTGGTTCCAGCTAACACATGATGAGGTGCGGGCACGAGAATTTTTCCGAGCTGTAAGTAGAGTGACATATGATGCTTTCGGCCCAATGCTAACTCTCTACAGCGTTTCCGAGTAATGAAGCAGTTTCGGAATAGTGATATGGCAAACCTCAAGGACAATTTCTCCATCACATCCGAGGAAGTTGATGTTACGCGACGACTATTAACTAACATAGTCTCGGATCTCAAGAATAAATTCCCAGAGATGAGGAAACCTAATGCCACCAAACCCCAGAGTGCCTCGACCGCACATCCTGCGGCTTCCATATCTCAGCCCTTGCCAAACGGAGGGGCAAACGGAGCGGTCACTCCATTGAGTTCTGCAAACTTGCGCCAGCAGCAGCAGCAGTTGGATAAAATACATCAACGAACGAACAGTCGAAGTTCCCATCCACCGGCGGCTCCAACCTCGTCACAGCCACCCTTTGCGTTTGGGGCAGCGTCTCCCCACGGAACACCTGCTTACATTGGGAAGAACACCCTCACCCAGGATAATCTTCATATTCCTGCACGCAAGAAGCAAAAACAGAACACGGGCCAGAGCACTCCCGGCTCAACATCCTCGCCACAAGTAACGAAAGCAATATCGCCTGATGTGAAAAGACAGCAGTTGCAACAGCCAGAACCGAAAAATCACCCCAAACCATCTCTTTGTTGCCCTGAGACCCTTTGCGAGAGGCATACTGTCGGCTTTGAAAACGAGGAAGCATTGAGACTCCACACCCTGGAAGACCATGTCAAACCGCTTGATAACCCCCTAAAGTATGTCCAGGAGAATCTCGCTGCACTTGCTGGCCTCGATAATCAGGGTCACGCGAAACAACCGGTTACGCGCCCCAGTCAAGAAGCCGGAAACGCCCCAACAAGTGCAAAGATGATCCCTAGTGGTTCAAGACAAGGCTTGACACCAAACATGAAAGCTGAAAATGCATCAGCTGCGGGTACACCCATGATGCGTCAAGTCTCAATGAATCGCCAGGGTAGTTCTGCAGGCCATAAACCGCAAGCTCAAGTGAAGAGTAGTGCTTCGGTTCAAAGTGAAACGCAAAGTATACAGAAAGGTTCACTCAGGCAAGAGGAGCAACCACGCCCACAGGACGTTGCGCCTGTGGACCCGTGGGCCAGTTCTACCGTTGACCCGCAAGAACTGGCACAGTTTTTCCACCCCTTCGCGACCGGTGCCGAAGGCGCTATATCAAATCTCGATACTTATCGGTCCATCACTCCAAATGACACCCCGGAATCGAGTAAAGACGGTGTCTCGGAGCCCAATAGCGACATTTCTGAAGGCGTTGCGCTGGATATAAGCGTGGATTTCCTGGATGATAAATGGATGCCGTTCGGCCCCGGTGATACTGATGCGATGGTAGACTTGAATAGCTTTAATTTCAGCGATGAGGAGGATCTGACCATGTTTGGTAACGAACCACAGACGGATGTCAATTTTCAGTCTTGGGACGACATGGTGGACATATCTGGTTTGGATAAGTTGGATCCATTCGATACTTCTCTATATTCAATGCAAGCTAGTTAGAATAGCACGCATTCAGCATTTTTTTTAGTTAAGGGGCGGCGTTAATCCACTGGGGATACAGGATCAGCCTTCTAGGATCAGGAGGGTTTATACCATTGGAAAAGCATGCTTGGCGCTCGAGGGATATCCATTTTTCTCCATGTAGCTGGAACTGGGTCATGTTAGCGCTGGGGTCGCGCTGTTACTGCTTATATTAGGCATACGAAGTTAGGATTGTACGATTGAGAATAGAATCGCAGATAATGCGCAATCAAGTTTTAAACTAGTGCAAATACAATGAAATCCAAGTCAATGATAGTAACGATTTTCGTTCTCAATCATAAATGTTGCTGTTGAAATGAAGTAGACTGAGGACCAGTACGGTTACTAATGTTGCAAGCTGCCGTTACCATTCATGGGAAGAGTAGCAGTTTTCGTCAAACACGTCCTTATTATGCCTGGACAAAGATGCTACGTGCCATCTCAAATGGTTATGCACGCATAATGGCAAAAAGCCTCACAGACAGTGTGTTCCTGAATTGAGCCTCAGGGCCGCAGTGCATGCTAGCGGCCGCGCAACAAGGGTTGTTCCGGAGCTTGTCGAGCTTCGGTCGTGAACGCGGTATTTGAATGTCAATCTTCCACAACGCGACTTAGCACTCCAACTTCCGATTGCTTGTAGACGATTTGGAACTGTCACTACTTGTTGCAATAGCCCAGTACTGACATATCATCACCAGACTTCTTGGTATTTGCTCTGGTACAGTTCAATTTCTCTTATCCAAATCCAACTTGGGAGCACTTACTAACGCGGTTTAAACCAGCAGCTATCCCAACAGTCGCGACCTCCTACAGCAAGCTTTCGCCGACGCAGTTTCCTTCGCTGTACACTCAAGAGTCTTTAATAACCTCTCATCATGACTTCTGAAATTCGCTCTGCAACACCCACGCGTCGGGTTCTCGGAGATCTCAATGTTAATACCCCCGCCGTGAGAAGCTTGACCTCAGCGAAGGAAGCCTTTACTTCTTCGAACCCGACAAAAATAGCAAAGGGATACCCAATTGAAACTTATCAAAAGAATCACTACCAAGGTGTTGGCATCCTCCAGCAGGAGAATATCAAGGAAGTTAGCATGAGTGGACAGAAGCGGGGCGCCTCTTTCGCTGACGATGCTATCAAATCGTCGCCCAAGAGGTTCCGTCCCAGTGAGACAACTGCTACTGTAGCATCATTACATAAGGAGGACAAAGGAACATGCGAAGTTAGGATACCTATTACGGACAACACCCGGCTTAATGGCGACGACAGAGCGGCGACGCGTGCCTGCATTGTGGGTGATCTATTCTTTATTAAACATATTAGACCATACTGACCTAATTCCAGAACAATCAGGAAGTGAATGGAGAAGAGCTTGGCGAAGACTCGGACCGCTGCTCGTGGGCAGGCTCTTCGATAGCCGGTGTAAACGACTCCCAAAACACTATTTTGACTGAGCCAGACGAAGCTCCTGCCCTTCTTGCTAATAGCACGCGTATTACATTCGATTCATTCCTGCCAAGTCCGCCTCGACATCTATCCCGTGAAGAGATTCGTGAGGTAGGAGCTACTTGAAACCCCAAGTTCATTTTCATCAGAGTCTAACAATATTCTAGAAAGCCAAAGTTCTCAGGCTTCGTCTTAGACTCGCCAACTACAAAGTCAAGACTAATCAGATCAATGTGCCCATGTCACGTCTCCAAATTAGATCTTCAGGTTGCTCACCCAATGTGGCTCCAACACTGTCAGGCAATCTTCCACAAGCTCCAGCCTTCCCTTCGGAGCTTCCTTCATTGTCCAATGGCCCTCATTTCAATCTCCACGAACCTTCTTCCGACCGGCCACAAAACGACAATATTGCTAGTGCCGATGATGCCAATATACCATCTTCTCCTCCGCCGTACCACTCCCCAAACAAGGATAACGAAAACCCCGCTTCCCCAGTCAAAGCATCGGATACCCCGCTCCCCGTTAGCATCACTACTTCCCTCCTCCCCTATCAACATGAAGGTATCAACAACCCACCAGCATTGTGCAGTCCGGTTCGTAATGACCTGCCCGGCAGTACAATCAAAGACCGTGCCGCCGATGGCCTTCTCAGCTTGATGCGTCGCCAAGAAGAATAAGATTCGCCTTTTATGAATTAGAAGATTTTCGTTATCTCGGTCGCTTTCTCGACTTCTCTGCATGGATGGTTGGCGTTGGTGTTAGTGGAATGGAGAAATTTTTTAACTCGTATTGCTTGTTAATCCGCATCGCATGGCTACTATGTTTGTGTATAAATGGATTGCATTGGCGGATGGATATTGTGCATGGGCACGTTTACTGTTGGCTGGTTGCATTGGGTGGGGGGGTGGGAAACTGTGGAGTTATCTATACGACGGTTACGGGGATGGAGTTTCATGTGCATGAAGATGCAAAGCTGAGAGACAACGAGTGTGTTGGTGCTGGCTTATTTACTGGAAGTAAAGGTAGCTAGACTGGATTTACTGTACTGATATCACCGTCAACCACGCGAAAGCGTTCGATGAGGTTCTTTCAAGGTGAGATATACCGATCCTCAGACTACTTGCTTATTATCTTTCCGAAAGTGCAAGCTTGTGACATCCATTAGCGTAGAGAGGTTGTGTCAGTTCCTTCCCGCGTTGGCGTTGCCTCACTAGCCCAGGATAATCTTCAATATCGCAAGTCTTTAAGGAGAGTGTGCTGGTGACCTTAATATCTAATCTCTACGAAGGTAATCTCTTAGCTAGGAGGGACATTTACTTGGCATGAGTGGCGGGTTTTGTAATTGGATTTCCTGACGTAGTAGCGACGTTGATCTCTTCGAAATTTGTTCAAACCTAACTATCTCCTCAGAAGGATAGACGGCATGGAGCGAGAGCTGACGTTACGTGCACCTAATGTCTCCCCCTACCCCCATTTTCTCTCTTTGAAGTTTCGTTATAAAGATTAGGGTTTTACTCCCCGTCTACTTGTATACTCTACTATTTCTCAGATTGGCAAGTGCGAGGACCTCTCTCTGGTGGTTGCTTTTCTACCGCGTATATCTTCAGTCTCGTACGGGATATGATGCTGCAATTGTTGCTATGCTAATAACTAAATATAAAGGCAATGCTTCGCTTTGGGAATGTGGTTGCTTCTAGCCTGCATGTTAAATAGACCTCCTCGTTATATATACCAGTATCGCGCAGGATCCATCCAAGGTCCTTCTCCCAACCACCCCCTCACACTTTCTCCCAACTTCCTCGCCGTCCCTCCCCATACATATCCCACACACTCTTCGGCTCCACATATGCCCCGCTCTCCCCACCCACCCCCACGTACTCCATCTTGAGATCAAACGCCTTGGGACCTCCCATCTGCAGACCCCTCTCCGTGGCCCACACCGGCGGCGCCCTCAACGCTATCACACTCACCCTCAGCCCGTACTTATAATCCGAGGTCCCCAACGGCGCCCCATTGGCTTTATCCAAAAAGACAATCAGATCAGGACAGCAAGCCAGATCCTTATCCCCGGCCGGGGATCGCAGGATCGCGCTCAGGTTTTCGTTCTCGAACGCGACCACGAGGGAGGTGTTGGGGGGAGGAGGAGAGGACGAGGGCGGCGAGGAGGCGTCCTCGGAAAAGGGTTCGAGGATGACGGAGCCGCGCGTGAATCCCGCGGCCACACGCCGCGTTACGGAGATGATCTTGCCCGTGAAGAGGAGGATGCCGTTCTCGGACGCGAGGAGGGATGTAATGGGATCTTGTTTGAGGGAGCGGGAGAGCGCGATCGAGCGGCCGATTGTCCAGGCTTGGGGTTTGTTAGTCTGCCTTTGATTGAAAGAATAGAGGGGCGAGAGGGGGGGGAATCACCATGAGAGAAGCTGTTGCGTGGTAATGTTTTAGCTTCGACGCCATATACGGGGTTGACGCATAGCCCAGATAGGGAACCGAGATCTGTGCAGGCTACTCGCATCAGATCTTCTGCTTGAAGATTGGTAAGGGGACTTCTGAATATCTGTTCATGGGTTAGTTCTGGTTCATGCTTGCATCTGAATGGGAGTGCTTTGGCTTGAAGTTAATTTACCTCTTGTTTTCCGGCACCATCTGCAACGGCTGCTGGAACAACGGGGATATCATCTAGACATCTGACAGTCTGCCATAATTTTGGGTATGCTCTAGCAACGAGATCAGTGTCGAGGGTGGTTCTATTAAATCGATGTGCCGAGAGAAGGGCTTCGAATGCATTCATGCCGCCAATCTCGTTGGGGATGACCGCGTCGAAGGAGGATATATTGGTGGCGTTCATTACGCATTGCATGGCATCAGCAACTCTATTGTCTATTAGCATACGCACATAAAAGGAGTAATAGTAGTAATCACTCGGTTAAACCAGGTATTCGTTCAAGATACACACTTGGCGATCCCTACAGAGAAATCAGTTCAGAAGCGCAGTCTCAGTCGGAAAGCGACCTACCATAAAGCCAGAAACAAGAACAATCCCATCATCGGGAAAGGTGCTTTGTCTCCGGATGATGAGATCCCCTCCATTCCGAAGGGCTAAAAGGCAAGCGAGATAGGCTGGATATGGCTCCCCGCAACTCCCAACGCCAAGAACCCCAGTCCCATCCTGAAGGTATTGTAGATCTACTTCAGATAGGTACCATAAGTCTCCTTCGATTCTTGGTCGGTAAGTCTCATGGTTCAATTGTTGTAGAACCTCATAAGAAGAGCCCTTTGAAGGCGTCGAGATCTCTCCGGCAACCTTGGCGGGCGGTAATAGGATAGCATGCTCTTCTGTGGATATCTCTTCTCCTGGCAAACTTGCAGAATCAACTATCTCCTCGGAGCCTTCGACGAGCTCTCCTACAACTCGGACCAGAATCCGCGTCGTTGCATTTGTAGTGTATGATACCGGCACGACCTCGATTTCAACAACCTCAATGGTTTCCCTGTTGCCACCGGCTGCGACGCATCGATCGGTGGCTAAGCGTTTAGCGTCTTCGATCTCTTGCTCGACAGTCTTCAATCCGGGCACAAAGGTTTTGTCAACCGATCCACTGACATTTGCAATCTACCCAAACCGTTAGTTAGGTCTTCATATGAAAATGTGGAGCTCATGTAGATGCATACCGCTGCACCCACAGCATTAGCAACTTCCAAAAACTCTGGCCTGATGATCTCATTTACGCCAGCGAGCTGGTTAGTGACGATGATACTTCCCCCTCCAACGAGGATAACCTTTGCGTCATCCTGTTTCGTCTTGACGCGGTCAATCGCTTCTTCGAGAACTCGGGTGATCTCATTCAGACCAGCAGCCCGGGTTTCTAGAGGAACGAGTTCGCTGGTGACTTTATCTGAAACTAAGTCCGTTGCCTATAATGATGAGGAGTAAGTAAGTTTGAATCGTTCTGTAACAAGTATTTTTCTAGGCTTTCCAAGCTCAGATACCAATTTACAGGGTCGAATTGAAACCTTGCCGCGAGCTGATGGCATGACGCCTAATACGTCTCATGCATTTTTTGCCTCAGACCGCCTCAACGCAATATCTATGAATAGAGAAGATAGAAATTGTAGCTTACAGTCAACGTTTTTCCGCCAAATGAAATCCCTTCCTTCTCAAGGCTTGCTCCTACTGAATCGGGGCCCACCGATGCTCTCTTCCCTATTGTTCGAACTAGCGACCCGCCGCCTAATGCAACATTGTAAACATCTGGAATGGTGAAATTTGTCCTAACGCCGGCAATCTTGACAAAAGCCGGAGATTGTCTCGGGTATCCGTTTTTCATAAGTACGCATATATCTGTAGTCGTCCTTCGATATCCAATGTTAGTTCGCGCTCTTGACGGTGAAGGTGTACTACTTACCCTCCAACATCAACCACAAGGACTTCCCTCTCATCTGAAGTGTCGAGCGCTAACGATTTCGCCAACAAAGAAGCTCCTCTCGCGCTGTTGGTTGGCCCAGAAGAGAAGCATCTGACAGGATATTCAGCGGCTGTTGAAGCTCTGCTCACAGTTCCATCATTCAGAGTGATGTATAATTTGCAGCTTCCTAGTTTCTGCACCGCGTACGAGAACCCAGCTATAACATGGCGAGCAAATCTTCGTAGACTGGCGTTTAGAATGCAAGCATTTTCTCGTTCAAGAAAACCTAGCCGGCCAATCGCATATGAACAAGAAATGTCATAACCTGGTCCGAGTTCTGATGCCAGAATAGCTCGTGCCTTCTCCTCCTGGGATGAATTGGAAGGAGAATAGATACCGATCAAAACCACACTTCTAATCGACTTGGCTTTTATAATAGCAGCCTGCTCTTTGAGCTGTTTCGGATCCAAGGGTAGAATTTGTGCGCCGTCAACTGTGAACGATTAGGAGGGTACGCTTTTCAAAGGGTTGGAATTAAGACTACCTTGATATCCTCCGTCAACGTAGCCAAAGTGTCCTTCCACCAAGGCTCTCAATTTCGCTGGAAAGTCGATAAACGGGGGCGAACCTCTGGAATACGGCCCGCACAAGCGAATCACAGCTACTGGATCCAGCTTGCTCGAATCCTGCTCTAACACGGCATTGACAAATTGCTAGGAAACATCAGCATGAGACAAATCGTCTGATGTCAACGAGTTGGTGTAGATTTTTAACAGGCAAGTCGAGAGGGTGGTCCGCTTCCTCCCACCGACGAATCAAGATCTTGGAAAGCAGCGAAAGCTGTACACTTAGGTCGGAAATGGAAACAAGTCTTACAGTAGTCCCAATCTTCACAGAGTCAACATGACTTGAAGCTATCCCAGCTGTCTTGATGACAGCTTCAATAGCTCGCTCTACCCCTTCTTGAATATCTGGAGTAGTAGGAGTTTTATGGCTGGCAAGAACCTTTTCTTTCTGCAGAATGACACTGTCTTGCGGTCAGGAAGTTGCACTTGATGGAAAAAAAGCAGGGAGAAAGCAGGCTCTCATTTCTAACCTGTCAGTGTTGGTTCCTCCTACGTCAATACCTATCACATAGGCGGATTTCTTTGACGACATTACTGGTATGACAGGCTCAATGTATATCTGGCGAGAAAGAGAATGTGAAGTTGCTAGTAAGGGCATTAAGAAGCATGATACGAGAGAATTTAGGAAGGAGGAAAAGAGGTTCAAATGGATACAGGTATTGAATGGACATGACAGATGGCAGTGGAGCATAAGGCCCGGATCGCTATAGTTTTTGAGGTTTTACCGTGTCAAAATGCGACAAGCGCTGGTCTACTAACACTTGTTGTCGCCTAGATGATGGAGGATCAGCGTGGCAGGCGACCCAGGCGAGACACTTGGGCGTGATGGCAACAGACTCGAACTGAGGAAGTGGGACCTTAGCATAGAAGTAATGGGCTTCATAGTGGTTAAGATGGGGCGAACTCTCGGCCAGTTGGATTATGACAAGGGGACAGCACAAGCTACGAAGCGATCCTGAGTAATGTAGAGCGTCGGGCAGAAGAAAGGAGAGAAGACAACTGGTGCAAAAAGAGGGCAACGAGTCAGGGAAAGAAGGATGAAAAAGGGAAAAAAAGCCCCCAGATATTTTAAGCGAGTACGGTCTCTGGGCGAGCTAATCGGAGGTGATGCGTTACCCGCTTTCGGCGAGAATCTACCTGATCAAGCCATTCTGCCAAGTGGCGTAGTTTCTCAGCGAGCTCCCTCGTGCGTATTACCTACCTATCCATCCATCCCACTCTCATCCTTATGACACTCTGCTGGCTCCTCAAGTCACCCCTCAAATACGTCCGTAGACAATCAATCATCATTCCCCAGGCGTAGTCGTGGTGCAAGATTTCTGTGACAACAGAAGAATAAAAGTCTTATTATTACTGGGATATAATTTAATTTAACGTCTAGAGCGGATTTAAAGAGGGTCGGTCTGATCTCCAAAGTAGACTAGCTTATGAAACCAGCCAACGAGGGAGCTCAGATGGGAAGATGCCAAAATCTATTCTCAGGATAAATGTTGACTTGAAACAGCTCTGTGAAAGATAGTATTAATCAACGAATATAATATGCTCGGATTTTATACACACGTTGTGCACCAGTTGCTCGATATGGCTATCCCTTAATAATGGCCTCATTCTAATCTTGAAGAACAACTAGTTGATTATGATTTAACTACCGAGTATGAAGAACAAGGCCTATATGTACTTATTTAACACGGATTTTGAGCACTACTAGCCCCCCCACTCCTCCCGTCCCTTTCCGTCCCTTCCTCCTCTCCCGAAGTGGAGATCTTATATATAAACCCTGGTTGGCGATAGGGAGGTAGACTCGAGTAGGGGGAGTCTAACGTAGCGAGCAGGGGTTCGGCAAGCCTACTCGGTTGATGATAAGACTAGCAGCCTCTTCGGGTCTAGCAAAAAACAACGTTCACTAGGTTCAACATGCTGCTGATTATCTACGGAGCTAGATCGGCAGATGAACCTCCACTGGGGTCTAGAAAACCCAATACTCTAACGCTCCTAGGACACGTCCGCAAGGACTCCCTTGCCACTAGGAAGACGGGATCCTCCTCGGGGAAGACTTCCCCGCAGAGACCAAGCGGGACCCTCACGATTGGGAGGCGTCGGATTCATCTCTACAGTACTTAATTGAAGTCACCCCGCTGAAGCTCAGGGGTTTTGGTAGCTCTCTTGATCGCCATCCCACTCTCCTACCAATCCGTCTCAGGTCACAGCCTGTCTAGGACGAGGAGACCTTGTCTAGTCTTCGAGAGACATATATCCTACTATTTCTCCCTCAAGATGGCCGACGGCACGCCGGACCAGGACCAGCTCGCGTCGAGGCCTGAGCCAGCAGAGAACCATATCTCCAAGTCAGAGTTCACAGTTGTAGCTCCCGAAAAAGGATCCAGCAACAACTCCACGGCAGGACACGAGATTCAAGACCTCCATCAATACACTCCACAAGGCGCCCCAGCAACCAACAAGGAAGTCTATTCGTATTACGCCTATTATGCTGGCAATAATGGCATCGGTTCTTTTCAGTAGTAAGTCTTCTATGCAGGAACCACGCGAAGATGCCTAAGGGGTCTGCTGACGCCGTGGCCAATTGCCCTACAGTTCCAATCTTCTCTTCCAAAACTTGATATACCAAGCTGGCTTCAACCCGAATGTTCTGCCTTTGGGAAGTTCGAGTTGCGATGTGGATACTTCAGCACCGTGTCACGTCTTTTGGGGAGGTGGAAACAAGACGAAGGCGTACACGTCCGTGATTCTCATCGCAACCGGCCTAACCTTCCTCGTCCAGGCTCTTGTATTTATTGGAGTTGGTAGTCTGGCCGATTTCGGAAACTGGAATCCTTGGGTGGTTAGGGGATTTTCCGTACTATGCTGGGCATTTGAATTCGGGTTCTTGGGCATTAAGACAGCTTCAAAATGGAGGGCTGCCATGGCCCTCTACATTTTGAGTAGTAAGTTTCACTCGACTATTTCATAGACATCAACTCAGTCATTGACAAACCACTAGGTGTTACCTTTTGGGCTTCTTATGTTTTCTTCAATGCTATCTTCCCCAAACTTGCACACGATCTACCCGAGGCACGACAAGCAAGGGAGGCGTATCTCGAGGGCACCATCAGCGAAGATGAATATGAGGCGAAGTGCTCTATGGCTCGCTCAAAGATCATGAACATCAGCTACGTCTGGAATAACGTTGGGTTCACTATCTGCGGTGCTCTTTCGCTGGGTGCCCTCGCTGGCATCGGCGCAAATGATTCCACCGAACAGAACAATTGGGGTTACAGCGTCAGTGTCGCCGTATGCACAGGGTTTTGGATCATCTTAGCCATTCCTTGGTTCTTGTGGGAGAAGAGACGACCCGGACCGAAAGTGCCTCCTGGAGACAGCTATCTTACCCTCGGATTCAAACAATCGTGGTTTGCAGCAAAACAGGCTTGGACTCTGAAGCAGACTTTTTTCTATCTCATCGCCTTCTTCCTCCTTGCGGATGGTATCGGAACGACTATCACTCTCGTCACAATTGCTCAAACGCAGGTTGTTGAGTTCTCAGCAACCGAAAACACATATTTGATTATGGTACAGGGAGGTTCTGCCGCTGTCGGCGTTTTTGGAGCGTACTATCTACAGAAGATTTTCACCCTCCGAACCAAGACGATGCTCCAGGCCACGAATTTCGGGTGCCTTTTGGTGGCACTTTGGGGTATGATCGGTATCTGGACCTCCAAGGTCGGCTATCATAATCTTTGGGAGTTTTGGCTCTTCAATGCACAGTATGGCTTTACCATGGGAGCTCAATTCTCGTATGGTCAAGCATTCATGGCCGAACTTGTCCCTCGCGGGAGAGAGTATATGTTCTTCAGTCTTCTCGGCATAGTCTCCAAGGGATCGGCATGGATCGGGCCCATCGTCAGCAGTGCCATCGTTGATCGTAACGGCAATCAGTGGACCGCGTTCCCGTTTGTGGCAGCATTGATTTTCGTCCCGTGGATTGGGATTTTCTTCATCAGCGAAACCAAGAGCCGGAAGGAGTGCGCCGAGTATCTCCTGCGAGAAGCAACGTCGTTGAGGAAAGAAAAACCGGACCACACATCTTCCGAAGGGTCCGAGGAGAGGGAGAAATTCAAAGATATCTAGTTAGGTGACCACATCAGGTTTCGTGGTCAGGAGGAAAAGCGCGGTCTCTTTATCTTATGGCGCCATTTTATATACTTAATACAGACTGTGAAGCGTGGTCCTTGGTCCTGAAGGCTTTAGATCCAAAATCGGAAACTTGTAGCATATCCAGTGTTTTCTATCGTCAGTGTTTGTTTGTGTCGCGGTAGGGAACCTTGCTCGGAAAGGTGGAACATAATAGGATTCGTTCCCTCGAGAAGGCGATCTCCGAGGAGCATGTTGTTGGCCATTATGGCATCTTGGTATGTAAGGAGAAAGAGGGACTCGAGGCACATACTAGCTCACCACTGCCTTTTGGTTTGACTGATAGGGGCTGGAATCTCTTCGAGGGTTGTCTCAAACGCGTCAGCCACCACTCCGACCCCCACGCCCTCGAATTAGTGATTGTAGAAATGCAGAGTTTATGCTTGTCAGCTCCGAGCGGTCTAGTTCATCGAGGGCCGGTCTATCAGGCCGCATCGAGCGAGATCCGGTCCGTGTCTCCATCCTGGCCACGATGGAATTTCGAGCGAGTTCTACGACGGACAAAGTGCTGGTCGGTCAGATCTCCTTGTCCGGCCCTCGCAGAGTTCATGGCTTTCGCATTCGTTCGGGAGATTCACCGAACGCGACCAGGTAGTTCGGACCGAGAGTTGCGCATATAATGAGACACATCTATAACTTCGTAGAAGAAATTTGGAAGGCCAACCACCACGGCTCGAGGACGCATTCGGGTCGAGCGCCGAAGGTCGAATGAATGAGAGGAAGGGCGTGAAACCGACTGCGGAGCATGAGGGGTCGCTTTATCACCGCACGAAGTCTGCTTTTCGCACGAAAGTAAGAGTGCGATGAATCCAGTCCGAACGGTGCGGACTTTTCGTGGGAATGCTTTCATCGAGAGGAGGGAGGAGGATGCCGAGTGGATAGATGGATAGATAGATAGATAGATAGATAGATCGATAGATCGATAGATCGATAGACCTCGCGCAGGATGTTCGTTGAGCGTGCTGTGCTGTATTGTCTCCTTTGCACTCTCGCACGCACAACCTTCAGAACCACCCGACCGGATTTCTTCCAAATTCCCACGCCAGGACATATACCTATACCTATCATCCTCCGTATATTCTTCTGTCGGGCTTCGCTTCGAATGCCGATGTGATTTCTCTCTCTCTCCTCTTCCACGTCTTCCACCAACGTCTTCTTCTCCATGCTTCTCCGCAGCCTTACCAACAACGCCATACCGATGCTAGTCCTTTCCTCTCACGCCGCCCGGTAGTTTGCCATATGGCCACGAGAAAGGAAAAAGATGGGTGGGGATGCCCTCATGCAAATGGAATGGGTTGTCGTCGTTCATTGGCCGTCAGCGCATCCCGCACAAGAGCTGAGGCGGCGAACTAACCGTTCCCATGCTCTCCGGCTCTGCTCTTCCTGGTCTTAAAGGGAACCGCGGGATCGACACCATGGACTAGCTACTCCCAAAACTCAAATCATCGCTCCACCCTCTTCTCACCAACTTCATCGACAACCTCCAACCTCCATCCGCATCCCCAATCCCCAATCCCCATCTCCGCTTCCATCTCCACATCTACACCCGCCTCCTCCTCCATGACTGGGACCTGCGACTAGCAAGAGCACTCCGATGCTGACGCTTCACCACACTCGAGAATGGCGCCGGGTACGGGAATCAAGGCTCCAGTGCCCCGGACCAGAACCGGTACTTGTTTCTCGCCTTGGACCTATCTCGGAATGTATCGCTGACGTGAATGAACAAAAGGGTGTTTGACCTGTCGCAAGCGTAAAGTTAAATGCGATGAACTGAAGCCCATCTGTGGGAGGTGTAATCGGCTTCAGAGGGAGTGTGCGTGGAGCGACGACTTGCTGGTCGTCCCCCATCGACGGCCGTTGAATGGCACATCGCTCTCCGACCAGATGACGACTTCGCCGGTATTGCAATTGAGAACGACTGCCGGACAGACCTTCTCCGTCGAATTCCCTAACATTGATCGCTCCACGGTTTCGTATCTGCATCATTTCATCACCTTTTGCTCCCGATTCCTGGCCTATTCCAACGATAACGAGGGGAACCCATTCCAAGGCGACTTGGTTCCACTCGCAAACTCTTCCCCCGCCCTGCTTCACTCGATCGCCGCGCTTGCTGCCGGACACTTATCAAGGACCCAAAATCGGCATACGATCGACGCAACTAAACATTACTACCAGGCTGTCCACGAGCTCAACCAAGCCATCTCGGATCCCGTCCTAGCGCGGGCAGACTCTACGCTCGGGGCCTGTCTTCTGTTGTGTGTTTATGAGGTATTGAGCTTAAGCTTTCTCCGATAACCGCTTTGCGCGCTGACTATCCAACAGATCACACATTCTAAGAATTCGCAGTGGTTGACACACCTCCAGGGAGCTAGGGACTTGATTCTTTACAGAGGAGGCCCTAGCATTCACGACTATCTAACACGTTTCTTTTCTCTCCTGGATGTTTCGGGTTCTTTGTCTTCTGGCGCGGGCCCCCTCATTCAAGGTAATTATTGGCTCGAGGATGGGCCCAACTCGAACCAGGATGAATCTCAAAAATCAAAATTATTGCGTTGGCCTTACTATGACTCCGAGAATGTCATGGTCAATCATTTCCACGAACTAATGGTTTATATGGCGAAGCTTTCACGGCTCTCGGCGGAATCCATGAACGATTTGGGCATGCAGCACCCCGAGTTGATTGTCAAAGGGGCCTTCGAGATACGTGAAGAGCTACTGGCATGGTGGAATCACTGCCCCCCAGCCCTTCGTGACCAGAGCAACGACTGGAGACGACAGCTTCGACCGCAAAAACTCACGGTGCCACAGACACTGGAAGAAGAGGCCTTCTCCAGCACAAAATCTTGCATGCAGGCATGTATCATTTATCTCCATCACATTGTTGACCCACTTGGCCGAGAGCCACAGCAGCAGGAGGTTATCGATGCTATCCGCGATATCTTGGAGATCGCAAACGAGATTCCTCCCGGGTATGGTCTTGAGATGGGACTCTATTGGGGGCTGTTCATGGCGGGAGTAGCGATTTTCAACGATGTCGTCGCCGAGGATTTGATTAGACAAAAGATGAAAGGAGATACATCTCTTAGCATTTACGTATGTAAAATCCCAACCGTGAAATCTTTCGGACTGACGAATTCCTAGCATGCTGATGGAGCTTTGGAATTGCTTGAGGTATTGTGGAAGAGACAGCATCAATATAATGCGAAATACGATTGGCGACAAGTCCAAGTCCAGATGGATATCTCATTGTTGGTTTCTCCTTCAGTAGATCTTGATAGTTGCTTACCGTTTGTATAGATTTATCCTTGCTTGAGGTCTTCCAAAACCGGTGGAACCTTTCTTAACAAAAAACCTTCTAGATCCTTGATTCGCCATATTTTGCGGGGTTTACCGCACAGATTGCTACTCTTCTGTGGAGATTATTATGCTTATTTCCGATCAGGCTGCAATGCACTTGTATAGTGTGGGACATGTGGAACCAGGAGTTTGCCAACATAAAAGAAGCAGGCCCTCGAAAGGAACCCCACAAGCAATGACAGATGATCAACGACGCCTCTAAGATTTGAATAACACTGGCTTCACGCACTGGACTCTATCACCAAAAAACCACTGTCTAATATCGAGGGATGTCTTCCAAGGCAACGATCCTCCTGATTGGAGGCACAGGAAAAGTCGCTTCTCGCATAGCACCTCTCCTTTCTTCCAACGGAAACTCCGTCCTTGTCGCATCACGGTCCAGCAAGGCACCATCTCTTGCCAACTGCAAAGGGGTGAAATTTGACTGGGACGATACAAAAAACATATTCGGCTCCTTTCGAAGATGCTCCCGTATCAGCCGTCTTCCTTGTCTACCCTCCAACAATGGATTGTTTCCCGCCCATGAAACAATTCATTGACCTCGCGATACAGAAAGGCGTAAAGAGATTTGTTCTCCTGAGTGCTAGCGTTGCAGATCTTGGAGACGGACCTTCAATGGCCAAAGTATCGAAATATATAACCGAACGTGGTGTTGAATACGCGATTTTAAAACCGACCTGGTTCATGCGTAAGTTTTCGTCTACTTTTCGTCTTGTAGAAAATTTCAGTAGCTAATGTAAGATAGAAAATTTCTCAGAAGCGCATCATCTCCATTCAATCCGCGAGGACAAAATTTGCACCGCGACTGGACAGGGCAAGGTCCCCTTTGTGTCTGTTGATGACATTGCAGCAGTTGCGTTCAGAGCTCTTGTTGATGAGGTTCCGCATAATACTGATCACCTCATTCTCGGACCTGATTTGCTCTCGTATGATGAGGTTTGACTCCCCCATTTTTAGTATTCTTGTCTACTTTAAATTAGTTAGATATAAGTTTACTAATCTTATGCAATCTCTCGGGTGGCGGATCTCTCAACAGCCAAATTGGGACGGAAGATCACACACGTAAATATCACGGAAAAGCAATTGGCGACTGCAATGGAGAGCATGGGAATACCGAGGGATTATGCTAATATGTTGGCTGTGTTGGATACGGCGATCAAGAATGGAGCAGAGAATAGGACGAATGATGTTGTGGAGAAGATCACGGGGACGAAGCCGAGAAGATTTGAGAGCTTTGTTGATGAGTGTGTTGAGAGAGGCGTTTGGGCGAAGAAGTAGATGAATGAGTGGTCCGACGCTTCGTTGGTGTTTTGGGATGACACAAGAGTCTTCATTCAATCTTCTAATGTTGGATGCAAGCCAGATGAAATAAACCATTCTAGTCATAATACATCGTTGACTTCTACTACACCGACCCTATCAATGATTAATCCCTTAAGAGTAAGTATTTTTCCTTTCCATTATACGTTGAACATGAGTATACATCCAGCCATGCCATAATCTAGATATATAACACAATAACAGCCCACTTGATACATTTCTCCCCCATAACCTTCACCAGGTATTCTTCTCATGCTTTCCCCTAAAACTGGCGTGATCAATGGCATTTGCAAACAACTGTCCTAGTACTTGTGTTGATGTTACCTAACATGCTCTCGTCTTCATTCTGCATATGCCGAAGCCAAGTTGTTTTGTTTTGTGGGAGGAGGTTGCTGCTTCTGTAGATCCTAGGGAGGACTATGGCTCGGAAATAGCAGACGTTAGAAAACCCATGTGCAATAGTTGACATGTTAGAAGATGCCCAGGATCTCGGGCTCGAAGTCGATGGGGCCCGAGGCGGTACCAGCGGTGTTAAGCATAGCTTTGAAGGGGGGGAGGAAATGGAGGGAGATGCTTTAGGGGAAGGGAATGTGCATGGAAGCATTGATTGATCGTAGAGAACGTTAGGTATGGTTGCTAGAGTGTGAGGAATGGTTTCTAGGGATATATAAATTGTATATTCAAGGTGATGAAAGTGCCGAGGTGTAAAATCGGAGAATGGTGAATGTAGTTGTTTATTTTTGTAGCATTGATGGAAATCACATATCTTGGGTTCTATATGCAAAGGATAATTACTGTTGTCCATGCTGTAAAGAATATGCAGTTACCTGGAATTGCTCGATAGGGTGTAATGCATTTGGATTGAAGAGAAATCTATTGGATCTCCATATTTGTAGGAGAGATGAGGAACATGAAGGTATTCCGTTGACGATAGTGTCGTGTCTCTCTGGTGGTTTATACTAGATATGGATATCGCTCAATGAGACTATCTTTCCACTTATGAGAGCGATAGCGTTGCTATCAGTATCAAGACTATATGGCATATCTTATCTATTGGAGCTATAACAGAAACATAAGCAAGCTAAGTATATGACAAAGCTATTCAATCTAATCGACGGCAATGTAGCTTAAATTGACCATCGACTTTATTTATATTATATATTTTTCATCACCGAAATATATTGCAGACAAGAGATAAACAAAAAGCTTGATAGTCACATTGAGAAACCTAGCTAAGATGAATGCGAGCTGAATGGTCAGTGAAAGAGAATGGGTCGAGTAATGTGATAGAAGTTCCTTTTGAGGCTTCTGTAGCTTGTGGAGGTGAACCTGATTGATTTCATGCTGCAGCATGTGTGAGCACAAAACTTTCATGTCGGACCTACTTCAACCAATCGGGATAGCCATACTTGGTACTCTCTTGAGAAATGTGCGGCACGCCCTTGTGGACATCTTCATTGTGGAGTTTTCAATAGTTTGCACATGGTAAAGTCATAGTCCTCACCTCAGGCTTGGTTGTTGCAGAGGAGATTGCAAAGTTGAGGTGGACGGCGTGGACGTCTCATGTGGATATTTCACCTGGGCGGCTTGCACGACATAGAAACACGGTCAAGTGAGAATATCGACGAAGAGAGCTCTTATAAATCGTGAAGGTAATTTCTAGGCTTTGCGTGCGCCCTAATAATATAGTCTTGCTTGAGAAGTACGAAAAGGCCCCAAAATACGGAAGTTCTGGATGGCGCTCACGTGATGGCAACCCAGGTCGAGATACTGAGATTTTGAAAATAGCTTCAATGATGTCAACGATGTCAGCGTTTATGAGAGCGCCAAAAATACCACACAGAACTCGAAGAGTTTGAATATTACATTGTTGACAGAAGGGCTTGACCCAAATCTCACAAGTCATATAAGTTTCAAAAGTTTTTATTTTATTTTATTCAGATACCTGCCCTGTCATAACTGGATATAGACCCCAAGGAGAATCAAACTCACGAATTAAATCTATCTAATTTTTTCCTATGACTTCATCCCGCCGTCATGATTCACAAAAAACATCCATTCCCCTTCTTCGAGTAACCGAATTGAAAAGTGCAACCTTATCACATGACCGCCCCCCGCAAACTGTCAATCCAGGAACGGGAGCTGTGGCAGATAACCTTATTTGAGCCGCATGAAAGACATATAAAAAGTTAGAGAAGAGAATCTCATAAACATTGGATTTGGAGAAGCTAGTTTATCCTCCATCTGGCCCGTTTTGGGTAATTTTTGGAAGTTGGGAGGACTGCGATACGGTTTCTCTCGTTGGCGACGAGGTTTGGAGGCCTTGGAGGAAGGTTGATGGTTATTCTAGGTTTGGATCTTGTCTTCATCGTCGTAATGTTCTCACTTGAAGTTGCATCAGGTTGTTGAGATGGTGGCTGATTGTTTGGTGGCGCCCCTGCTAGCGTGGCGCTAAACCTCTTACAATAGCAACAGCAACCTAGGACGCGAGCACCCCAATATCCAACAAACTGGAAGCTGAACATTCTCTTCTTCTTGTCGTCTTTGATCCATCGATTAATTCGCGCCAGCATCGCTGCCATTGACCCTGTCGCTTCTCTCGACACCCCGCAAACTCCATCTGCTGATGTCGCATTTTCGCGCCTTCGACTAGACACGGCAAAATCAATACCACTTTGCGCGAATCGATCCAAGCCCGACCGGGCTCGCAGGAGTGATCTGCTAAACATACAATTTCAAATCCAACCCTTTTGGTATTTTAAACACGTACTGTCGTCTGCAGACCGATCGATATGCCCCCCAAGCGCAAACCTGAGACTTTCGACCCCAACAAATCCGATTCCGCCGATACTGACTTCGACCCTTCATCAACACGGGCATCAGCCAAGAAGCCTCGGAAGTCGTCTACGAAGAAGCATACCGGTGGTTCCAAGAAGCGCAGCAAGCGCGGAGGTTACGGCTCTGACGTCTCGGATGACGATGTTGAGGACGAGATCTCGGACCTAGGATACTCAGGTCGTTCGGAGGAGGAGGAAGAAGAAGTCGAGATGAATGAAAAGACAGGACGTGCAGTCCGTAAGGCTGCTAAGAAGGCTGTCAATTATGAAGAAGATAGTGAGAGTAGCAGTACTGACGAAGTGACGGGCGACATCCCTGATTCGAATGAGTCTGACGTGCCACCCAAAAAGCAACCTCGGTCTAAACGAGTTCGCCTGGATACAGAGGAATCGGAAGCTAGGTCGGGAGAAGGCGCGACCAAACGCGTCAAATCCAAAGTGGTAAAGCTGAAGATTCCCCATCTGGGACAAACCACCGCACGCTCGACCAGATCCGCGAGTGCTGCCGCACGAACCCGAGGAAGCACAGAGCCAAGATCTGCTCTACCTCCAATTCGCAGAAACACAAGGGCACATACTGAGGAAGGTGATGAGCCAATTGCTCTGTCGGATTCCGGCCATCACATCATTCGCGCAGGCCACAGCCCAGAACCTATCGGCAGAACTGCTCGTACTGCAAGAGCAAAGAAGGCACCAGCTGCAACGATCAAAGAGGAGATACACGAAACGAGTTCATATGAACAAGTCGTGAGAGAGGATACGCCAATAGCAGACGCTGAGATTGCTGGCACCGACGAGCCAGATGAGGTTGATGCTCCCGGTGAGAAATCCGATATCGTCGAAGTCGCAGCAAATGAGATGGATGTAGACGTACTTGTCGTGCCAGAAGACGAAGATGCGCAGCCAGCTGCAGATGCAGATGACGAGGACGAGGAAGATGACATGCCAGTCACTCGGACAGGTCGCACTAGAGGCTCGAAAGCAAACCTAGTCGCAGAATCTATCGAAGGTACTCCGGCGGAAGAGCCAGCTGGCAGACGCTTGACTCGTGGATCAAGATTGCGGCAGGGAAAGAAGTCTCCAAAGGAGACCGACGACGTTGAATTTGAGCCCGAGGGAGATTCCGATGATGAGATGTCCGCTTCTGACCAATCTCCAAAAAAGAACAAAAGTAAGGGTGATGGATCTGACTCGGGCAATAATTCCGGTGCTGGAAAAAAGGGAAAGAAATCAAAGAGCAACTCTAGGCGGAGAGGGAGTGGGGCATCTGATGATGCAGAAGACGAGATCGATGCCGATGAAGTGGCAGAAGAAGCGGCTGATCTTAAAGAAAGTAATTCGCGGAAGCGCCGACAAACACGAAACGACGACATTGAATATTCATTTCAAAGGAACAAGCGTCAGCGCAAGGAGATCAGTTATGTCATGCAACCCTTGCCAGCTCTAGAACAGGAGGCAGAAGAAGAAGAAGAAACCCAGACCTCTTCAAGAAAGGCTCGTGGAGGACGAAGCCGAAACACGACTACTTGGGAGAGAAAAGTGAATACCACCTACGGACCATTCGGCGGGTGGGATAACGCTGACCCTCTCGTCGGTGGGCCTTGGGGAACAGGCGCTGCAGGAAACGTTGATTCCGATAGCAGCGATGATGAAAAGGCTCAGCGGCCATTCGGTGTTGGAGGTGATGTTGGAATGACCCCGACATCCGGTATGCCGCCAGGACTACTACCTGGCCTGGGTCAAACTCACAACGCCGATGGTATTGCGGGTATTTCTGGAACCCCCGCAAATGTCGGCAAGGTCAAGAGCCAAAAGGCTCTCGCTGATGCAGATCCCTTAGGAGTAGACCAAAATGTCGATTTTAGCAAGGTTGGTGGACTTGAAGGTCATATCGATCAGCTTAAGGAAATGGTTCAAATGCCTCTGTTATACCCTGAGCTCTTTCAAAAGTTTCATGTAACACCACCTCGCGGTGTCTTATTCCACGGACCACCAGGCACTGGTAAGACCCTTTTAGCAAGAGCCCTTGCTGCAAGTGTTGGTTCTGGGGGACGAAAGATCACTTTTTATATGCGCAAGGGGGCAGACGCTTTAAGTAAATGGGTTGGTGAAGCTGAGAGACAGCTGAGACTACTTTTTGAAGAGGCAAGACGAACACAACCGAGCATCATTTTCTTCGATGAAATTGATGGGCTTGCTCCCGTTCGATCAAGCAAGCAAGAGCAAATCCACGCTTCGATTGTCTCGACCCTTCTTGCTTTGATGGATGGTATGGATGGTAGAGGGCAAGTCATTGTCATCGGAGCCACCAATAGACCTGATAATATTGATCCAGCTTTGAGACGACCAGGCCGCTTCGACCGAGAGTTCTACTTTCCTCTTCCCGATTCGGATGCGCGGAAGTCTATAATAAATATTCATACCAAGGATTGGCCCATTACTGATGCATTCAAAACGGAGCTCGCCCACCAGACCAAAGGCTATGGAGGTGCGGATCTACGTGCTCTCTGCACTGAAGCCTCGTTGAATGCTATCCAGCGAACTTATCCACAAATCTACACTTCCAATGAGAAGCTTAAGGTCAACATGGACAAAATCAAAATCACTGCCAAAGATTTTATGATCTCAATCAAAAAGATAGTCCCATCTTCAGAACGAGCAACCTCATCAGGTGCTACTCCTCTTCCCAAGGACATTGAACCATTGCTATGTGATCAGCTGAAGCAGATTGAGGGAATCCTAGATACCCTGATCCCTATCAAAAAAAGAACCACTGCTTTGCAAGAGGCAATGTATGAACAATATGAGGATCAGGATGATGGCTTCCGACGTGAAGTATTGCAACAAGAATTCGAAAAATCTCGAGTTTATCGTCCTCGACTCCTCATTTGCGGTGAACCTGGAATGGGGCAGACGTATCTTGGTGGGGCAATCTTGAACCATTTCGAAGGACTTCATGTTCAGAGTTTTGATTTGCCAACTATCTTCAGTGATTCTGCAAGAGTAATTAAGTCTTCCCTCTTTATTCTACATAGCTAACCTTTTTAGTCTCCCGAAGCCGCAATTGTTCAATTGTTTGCGGAAGTCAAACGCCACAAGCCAAGTGTGATTTATTTACCTGGTGTTGATACTTGGTATCAGACTATTAGCGAGCCTGTTATTACTACTTTCATTAGTATGCTCAATGCTATTCCTCCTACCGATCCGGTGTTGGTCTTGGGGATCACAGAGAAACCAGCAGATAAACTTGACTCAAGCTTGCTTGGGCAGCTGTTTGGCTTCTCAAGAAAGAATCGCTTTGCTATCACGCGTCCTTCTAAGGTTGGCCATGCCGTTTCTCCCTTTTAAATTAGCTCACTAATACTCTACAGCCAAATCGCCAAGACTTCTTCGCGCATGTAATTGAAAAAGTCAAGCTAGCTCCGAAGGAATATCCGGATCCATTGAATCGTAAGAAGAGGCAACTCGAAGTCCTGGAAGTCATCCCACCGCCACCCCCAGCTTACAAAGGCCCCACGAAGGAAGAACTCAGAGCCATTAAAAAGCGGGATAATGTGACGCTAAATCAACTCAAGGTTGCCTTTGAGCCCGTCATGAATCAAATTAGGCAGAAGTATAGACAATTTCGACATCCTTTCATATCTCAAGATAAAATCCAGTACTTATACGACGAAAAGGATCCAAATTTTGTCAGAGGAGACGTACCTCAATCTGCTGAGGTCCGACCATTCGAAATTGGCACAGACAAGAAGGGAGTGCCGGGTCTGATTGAGACTGCTACCGGCAAGTTCTATTATAATCTGGATATCGTGGCCATTGATGAGCGCCTGGCAAACGGATTCTACGCTAGGCCAAAGGATTTCCGTGCAGATATCAAGTCTCTTTTCAAAGACGCAAAGAACTTCGGGGACCCACACCTTCTCAGAAAAGCCAACGAGCTTCTCACAAATGTCACTGTTGACACTGCTATGATAGAGGCTCGACCAGAACTTGCAGACTGCGAGAATGTATATTTAAGAATGAAGCAGAGAGTCAAGCAGGAGGAGGAGAGGCAAAGGCAAAAAGTCGCCGATGAGACAGTATTTGATTCTGTTGTACGATCAGATATTGTAGAGGGTGGATTGGGCTCTGAGCGCCATTCTTCCGGGCCTTTTACAGCTGGGGAGTCTGGCAAACGATCATTGGCGACGCCTCTACACACTCCAAGAAGCAGCAATTTGTCTAACGGATATTCCGCAGACATTGAACACCATCATGGCTTAAACGGCACATCTGTACCTTCTCGCAGTAGCGATGCCCTCATGAGCAATACCGATGAAGCCAATTCACAAGGGATGCAACCCCCACTTCCTCACCCTAGTGGCCCATCAAGTTCTCACTTTGGTACAAACCCAAACACTCAATTTTCGCAGAGATCTATCTTCCAAGAGATTTCGCATGATACTTCGCCCAGAGATTTGATTAACGATGCTTCGACCACTACGTCGGGAAAGAAGACATCGGATGGCTGGAGTACACAGGTCACAAATGGAATCAGTAACCAAGCTTCGAGTCCTGTTGAGAGGCCCGGCGACTCTCAACTGCCTGACACTCAACGAAATACTCAAACTGACACTAGCGAAGAATGGCCTCATTCTCAAGCCCACGCAATGGCGCGCGGGCACCTAGCTGCCACCTCCCAAACTCCCAGTTCTGGAAGTCAGGCCTCTCAGAACCCGGCAGTACCATCATTCAATGCCGTGCCTCGAGTATCGTCCTCGAAATCCCATCCAGCAAGTTTTGCCAATCTCCTCAACGACTCTCCTGTCGAGCCAACTTCATCGCAAGCTTCGTCGCAAAAAGACATGATCATCGACGAATTCTTCTTGAACGACCTTCTCACACGACTCGTGACAGGCTCGAGTGGATGCTCCATTGAACAGCTGCAACAGATCAATCGAGAATTGACTTGTGCGTTGTGGAATTTGAGGGGAGAGTACAATCGTAACCAGGTTGCAAGCGAGTTGGTGAAGGTATTTAACGATACAATTACCGATATCGAGGAGATGCAGAGGGTTTTGGCGGCGAGCCAGCCAGACCAGAGCCAGGTGTTGGTCTAAATTTGTTTGTGATATGTAAAACTTGAAGATATCATCGGAGTATGGAGTGAGACAAGGGGCTAGAGGCTGGTTCTAGTAGGTGGGGGGAGGGGTTACAAGTTGGACAATTGTTCCTTATGTACTTTATAGCAAGTAGGAAGGGACGTGAAGTCTCATTGGCGCATCTGGTAAATAGAGAAATAAAAAATTGTTGGCATAGAAAACAGTTCGAGTTTTCGCTTTTCTTCTATAGTAAAAGTGGCCATTTTCCAACTAATACCATTCTGGTTGAGGTCTGCTTAACTCTCTGATGTGGAAAATAGAGGCCATTGATTGTGCATTACACTAGTCCCTCTTACAATGTCATCCTCATACTAGAAACTGCCGTACTCGCAAGGAATGATGAATTTTAGCAAAAACAACCCCGACACTGCAAGCAAATGAAATAACTATTACAATAATAAAGACAGCGTTTTTAAATCTTACTTAGTGGATTGACCAGAAATAATCAGAAGTTAACAGCTAATATTAGCCACTAGTTTATAGTTGATTTACGCCTAGAACTTAGGCTTTAAAATAATGTTATAAGCTGGCTACTTTCAGAAAGTTACTGAATATATCTTTTATGTTTTCTATCTCTTTATTATCTATCTATCCCTGATCTGGTAACACTATGCTATGTCCGGAAATACTATATGGCCGAGGCTCCGAGTCCCACTTCTGAGAGACGACTCCAACAACCATGCACAACCACCTCATTCAGTTGGCTTCATCAGCGCCACTCAACCTCACTTATCCAACGAGATTGGAATTTCAAAATAGGATTATTGGTAGTGATGGATCAGGATCAGCGTCCCACGTCCAGCTCAAGCAATTGGAGCGTGGACTTCGAAGACCTTGGCGATGTTGTGTAAGGCTACATATAGCATGTCGGCTTCTATATAGTGTCTCGAAGACAGTGCTAATTAGGTTTATAGTTCTGTCAGTATCAAAGAGAAACCCAAAGAGAAATATTCCGGTGGGTAATATGTTCCTTTGGTACGTTGTTATATCGGGCTAAACACCACATAGCAAGATTGCATGCTCAGAAAGTTGCGAAAAACCTTAGAGTGAACCCTCTTTACTCGGGTCTTATATACCTCCCTGGTTTCCCAGATCTATCCTATGAAGATTCAGACCAACCTGTCTCATTCCGGCAGCGTCGATATTTCTACTACCTGAGCGGTTTAAATATTCCAGATTGTACCATCACGTACGATGTAAGTCTTGTTCAATTACGTAGGTTGTTAGCTTACGTAGTTGTCAAATATATGTTGATAGCCATCTAGATCCGACACTCGATTCTTACAGCGTGGATCCCTCCTCCAAATGCTGGGCGTGATGTTATCTACAACGGGTTACACCCAACCCGCGAAGAAATAAAAGGGAATTACGATTTTGACCGTGTAGAATACAACCCTCTCCTCAACAACTATCTCTCAAAATTTGCTCACAGATCACGCAATGCTCGCATTTATCTATTGCACGAGTATCAAGCCCCCAAGAAACTCGAGCAAACCATGTTCTTGCAAAATGGCGTCAAGTCCGTGCTCAGCCCCTCCTTATTCGATTCTAGCAGCTTGCAGCCGGCAATGGATGCAGCACGAGCTATCAAATCCCCCTTCGAGATTAAGATGACCCGGAAAGCCAACGAAATCACAGCGGAAGCACATACCAACGTTCTACGTAGTATCAAGGATCTCAAAAACGAGGCTGAGATTGAAGCTATTTTTGTAGCAACTTGTATTGCCAATCAGGCAAAGCAACAAGCTTATAGTGTTATTGCCGGTTCTGGAGAAAATGCAAGCACGCTTCATTATATCGCCAATAACGAGGCTTTAAAAGGGAGACAGCTCGTTTGTTTGGATGCGGGATGTGAATGGCAATGCTACTCGTCGGGTGAGTTGTTACAATTCCCAAGCAGATTATATTTTCTATACTACTGCCCTTCTAACTAGAAAAAGCTAACGCTTTCAGATGTTACCAGAACTTTCCCCATCTCTGGAACCTTCACCCCTGAGGCTAAAGATATTTATAATATCGTCGCTAAGATGCAAGAAGAATGCATCGAGATGGTTAAACCTGGTGCTAATTTCAGAGATATTCATATGCATGCTCATAAAGTCGCACTTAGGGGCTTGATGGATCTCGGTATCCTTCATAATGGGACTTTCGGGGAATTGTATATGGCTGGAGCCCAATATGCTTTTTTTCCTCATGGATTAGGTCGTAAGTAAAATGGCAATGACTTTGGATTAATTGGACGGTATCTAACCACTGTAGATTATCTTGGTCTGGAATGCCATGATGTTGGTGATGGTGGTAACCTCCTGTTCGCCTTTCAAAGCCAGCCAAAGGATTGGGAAGAAGCGTATTTCGAAATGTTAACAACGCCACTCCAGCCTCGCATAGCTGCTGCCTCTGTCCTTGCTCCAAATCATATTATAACAGTGGAGCCTGGCATTTACTTCTCGAGGTATGCCCTAGAGGAGGTTTATTCGAAGGACCCGAGGATTTCGGATTACATTAATGTCGACTTGTTGAAAAAGTATTACCCAGTTGGGGGTGTCAGAATTGAGGATGACATATTGGTTACTGAGGACGGGTACGAGAATTTGACGACGGCACCGAAGAGCGATGAGGCTTTGAAAATTATTAATGAGAAGGAGGAGAATTGTGGCGATGACGAGGAAAAGAAGGAGAAAAAGGGCTGGTTCTAGTATAATTTCCAACTGTAGAACTCTCTTTGAACTAGCGGTAAAGTCAAGGCCATCGCATTAAACACAGTGAGAGGCTGCTGTCAAAATGCCCTCGTTTGGTTACATTAGAGAAGATATGGCGAGCCAACAAGTTTTGTTACTTCAGCTGTTCTATAAAAGATAGGTTATAATAGCCAATGCTAGCTAACATATGATATTTACATCTTCACCATTAACAACTCACTTCAAGCATGGTCCACAAAAAGCCACTCCGCGTCTCCTCAACGAAAAGACCTAGTAACAATTCTCCTCGCACACTACTGTCATCCCTTCTCGCATTTCTACGTTCACAATTACCTATCTGCCATCAGCCTTCTTGCTCATGACGACTTCTCAGGGCATCTCCTATTTAGAGAAATCACTCCTCGTCCCTTGTCCCTCCTAACTACTTGACCACGCACTTTCGACTTTCCGAGTTTGGCATTGTAGCTCGACAGCAGAGCTATTTTGAATTCCTGATCTACAGATCAAGGAAAACTAGACTCCTGTTAGAGTTTCCAATTTCAGTATTTTTTAAATATCAGAGAGCTCTGATGAGCTATGCAGTAAACAGTGTAGCTAACTTGAAGGCTCAAGGGTTGGAACTGTATCAACGTAGAAACGTAGGGATCGCACGAACTGCAACGAAAAATCATACGCGAGCTGAACCCCGTATCAGGTAATAATTATTTAATATACTCTCTCTCGTTCCTATCAAACATCATCTCAATCCAAGAAGCAATATACATAATCCTCATATGTACACGCAGCCTATGTATTACTTGCCCCCCTTCTACAAATAAAGGTTCCTTGAGCGGCCCTCATCCCAAAAAACGCCGTCATACAAGAGAAACCCAGGGTATCCGATCTACTTTCCTCCTCCTTCCTGCATTCCCGTTTCTAAATGCTATACTAACAATGAAAATTAAAAGATTGATACGTGTGATCATAGTGTGAAAGGTAGGTATTATTGCGAGACTCGTGAGAGACCCGTCGTCGTGCGCTGATCTTCCGGAGGGATCGAATTGGGATATGAGATTTCGGGATCAGGGACCTGAATATCGAGCTAGGTTCTCAAATTAGTATGCCCTTTTCATCATTGGGGTTTGGGGTAAACTAACATTCATATATCCCGTCCTCCTTAACGAGACAATCTTCGGTGCCGCACCCTCTCCCTCCTTTGATCTCCTTTCCATTTCCCTATTCCATTCCTCCAAGAAATCTTCCACCTTCCTCAACCGACTCTTGACAGCCGTGAATCCCAAATCATCCCACACCCATCCAGTCAATAGGCCCAATACGCCATCTAGGAGATTCCGTATCCCCAAAGGGTTGAACGCCGGTATTAGCTCCTTGTTGATCCTTTCTATCAACCCGCGAAACTCTTGCTCGGATACTCCAGCTGGATCTAGGATTTCCGGGTAGAGGTTGGAGAAGGTGGGTGCAAGATCGCCGGCGACCATCCAATCGCGACGAATACGTATTATGCGGGTTGTTTGGTAGAGAGGTGACGAGAGGGGGACATGAGGATTCATATGTGGATAGCATGGATGCTGAGGACCCCATTCTTCTGCTTGGTCGCCTGCTACATCATCGCCAATTATCGAGGAATCGCTAGATTCCGTCAGCGCAGGGCCAATGCCTCCTTCGAGAGATGTTCGTGATCCATTGTAGGGAAGATTCGAATTTCCCCCAGCTCTATACGGGTTTTGCGTATCCGACCCACGCTCCAGATCTTTCGACATGTCTATTTCTTTTCCCTTCCCCTTATCTTTGTTGTGGTGAAATGATATACCGGGCGTGTTCGATGTAGTATGCTGTGTAACACTTTGTCCTCGCTTTCTGTAGCCTGTTGATTTCCTCTCAAGGGGTATATGCGTCGTTATCTCCTCAGTGATGTCAGTCTCCTTCCCTTTACCCTTATCAAGCTTCAGAGGCGCAGGCGAGACCTCACTGCTCTTCCTCCTCGCAATCTCGATACTGACACTCCTGGGTAAGCTCACCCTATTCGTTCCAGTAGAGCTCCCGCTTCTCTCGACCTGTAAGCTCGCCCTCGTGGACCCAGAATGCCGACTCCTTCTCTGCTCTGGAAGCGTCAAGAGCGGATACTCGCCTCCAGCGCCAGCACCTTCTCGCGGAGAGTGCAGGTCCGGGTGGGTGAGCGGAACAGCAACCACAGGCCTCTGTTCTGGCGAACGCTGCCTTCGTAGATGAGACGGCTGCCCCCTCGGTGTTGAATTGCTCGGATTCCACAATCGAGCGGTGCTTGGACGTCGCGGCCTGCCTGTTCCCCGTGAGAGGGCGTCCGAACCTGAGCGGTTGCGAAAGGGGGATGCAAAATCGGGGTTCCCGCCGCCGATGAGTGCGTTGCGAAGACTCCAGCGCGTGGGAGGGGTGACTCGTACCAGCGATTCTGGAGTAGCAGTTGAAGAGGGTAAGATGGGCTCAGGATATGGCGGTTGGAAGGTCGGCGAGGGAAGTCGTGGATTGGCGGTCACGGCGGATGTCGTGTTATTGTGGGCTTGTGAAGCGCCTGCTTGCAACGCCGTTTGGACGACTGTGCCTTGCTGGCGGGTGGGAGCCTTGGTAGGCCGGAAAATGGCTGCGACTTTTCTATGCGTAGAGATCGAAGGGGCGACGCGAATGAGGCTATTGATACTTGGATCGTGGTCGTGATGGTGCGGCCAACGATGCAGTGAGATGCAGTTCCCCTTTCGTGCTCGAACGTCTGCAGGAACCCTTTGGCGAGCGGTGAGATGCCTGCGTCTTCGATCTTAGCCCTGAAGCTCATCGTTTTCATGCTGAGGACATCGCTGCGTTCTTTCCACCTCGGATCTCGACCAAAACAAACAGAAAAGCTCAGTCCGAGTTCACAGAGTATATGATTCTCACCGCCGATCAAACTTGACTCGGATATGTCCTTTTTTCCCACCCCATCCTGCCTTGTCGCGTCTCTGGTCGTGTTCTCAATTTCCCTCTTGCCACGCGGGAGATCTGACCAAGCAAAACCACCGTATCAATGCCAAAGGGATGGCATCCATGCAAAGTACCATGATGGCTGAGGCTGGCTAGCTCGAGATCAACCAATATCAAGCGATATCAGCTTGGAAACGGCTCCGCCAACTCCCCTTTTCCTCTCGCCGCCGTTGCTTTTCATCGTCCCCAGATCGCCGCTTGGGCCAGCTCAGCCCTCTCTTGCGCCCTTCTCGTCCAAGCGTACAAAAACTCAAAAAGCATAAGAATGCATTACCCATATCTGAGGCTCTTATTGTATCACGGTTCGAAATTGGAGTGTTGGGGAAGGGAAGGGGTTCGATGGTTGCAACTCGGACCTAGAACCGCCCGGTGAACTTGGTCACTTTCATGCTAAGTATTATATTATCTCCAGCTTCATCCAGATGCCAAACCCAGGAACCTTTCAACCGAGTGGCCGGTAGGCCAGCCTTGTTTACCGAGCTGTCAATAAAGGAGTGACGCCAGCGGAGTCTGTGCGGAACAAGATGAGATTATGAGGCGCACAACATCTCCTTTTCCCCCCAAATGGGACCACGATTCCGGAGATGCCGTATCTTTTTTTTTGATGCCATGAACGTCACTGTGTCTCTATTTATAGAGAGCCTCTTATGCCAAGTAATTGAATTTAAGAACGAACGTTATGGGTATTTCATTACAAAGCAGATATAGGCAAAGCACGCATTTATAGGCATGGTCCCCCATCCTGCCCATCCTGCCCATGCAACCAATATACAAATCCCTCCCTCCCAACTCCGGACACTTCCATGATTATTACATCTTTCTCGCTAGACTTCATGCATCTCCTTGCCCACCCTTCCTTTTGTTTTGTTACACTCATCAGAATCGATCATTAGCAAATGCTGTCCGTCCATCTCTCTTCAGGTCCTCCAGCATGCCTCGGAGAGTCTTCATCGGGACCGGTTTAGTCATGTATAAGTCCACTCCACTTTGGAATGCTTCCTGCCGCGTGCTCGGGTTTGCGGCACCAGTGAGTGCGATGAGAGCGACGGGCTCCAGCCCCTTTTCTTTCTCGTATTGTCGAATATGTTGGCTTGACTCGATGCCGGACATGACGGGCATACTTATATCTAAGAGGAAATTGTTAGAAACTTTGTGCAACTGAGGGATTTCAAGGGAAACATAATGGATGACTGGAATAAGAAGGGAGGATGTGGGTCATACCCATGAATATGACATCGAAGTTCCCGTCACTATCTTTGTACGCGTTCAAAGCTTCCAATCCATTCATAGCAGCAGTATGATCAAGCTTTAGTTTCCGCATTGTAGCTATGAGAAGTTTCAAGTTTATCTCATTGTCTTCCACAAGAAGAACACGGAGACTCTTCTCGATAACTGTTGTTTCCAGTTGCTTTGGCGGCAGATTTTCTACCTTGGCAGAATCAATTTCTGGTGGAGGTGTCGACAGTGGGAGAGGTTGGCTATCTGGCGATAGTGCAGTAGCCGAGAGGCTTGCAAAGTCTTGTGTTGCTGATGTGTTATGAATGGCATTTGCTTGAGAGGACAGAACGCCCGAAGAGGATGGCCGACTGGGGAGTTCAGGCGAGTTCGTCGCCGACTCAGGATTGTCTAACATAGAAACCTGGGTGAAGGGTAAACACAGGGCGCTGTATAATGTCTTGGCCATCTTGTGCGGCCCGAAACTAATGACTTGTCAGAAAACCAGACGACGGCGACTTGTGATGACTTACGGTTGCTGGACATAGAAGATTCTGAAATGTCCATGAGAATCCATTCTCGGACGAGCATAATACCCTGTTGTGATGACAATAACAATCGAACTCCCATTAACACATTCACCATTGTCGTAATCAGTATGTAACGTTTCTTCTAAAGTTTTACCTCCTAGTCCGGATTCCATTACGACTATCACATCGGCTCGGAAATCTTTTGCTCTTGATTTGGGAATGTAGTCCATTCCAAACCAGCCAGTAAACTCCGTCTTCATAGAAGACTTGAGGAATATGGTAGCTTCTGCCTCCGCAGAGAGAATGCCGGTTGGGGCCTCAGATATATCAGGATATCTGTCAAACCCTTTGAGACGGAATTTGAGTCCTATGGACTTCCTCCTCACCTCTTCAACTACTTCTAAACCATCAATCTTGGCAGGTTTGCTCGCTGTCAGGGGCAATCGTAAGACCGCTTCGGTTCCTGTGCCATGTTCACTGAAAAATTGTAATTTTCCACCAAGATCTTGCACAATGGCCTTGACGATACTAAGCCCTAAGCCAGCTCCGGAGGCAAGACTATCTTCCTGCGAGAATGGCTTGAATAACTGGTGATTCAAAAATTCTGGCGAGATACCTTTTCCCGAATCTTTAATTTTCAGGAGGAGATTTGATCGGGGTTTTCTTTTCTGATATGCAACATCATCCTCAATTTCCATCGAGATCTTTACGTATCCCTGTTTTGTATATTTCATTGCATTACTGAAGAGATTCATCAGAATTCTTCGCCAGGCACCTGCATCGACGTTGAAATTCCAATTTGCTCGATATTGAATATCCACGACAATGCTTAGAACTCTGTCCATGAGATTAATTGAGGTTTGTCGGCGGTGACCCGAAGAATCGAAAGCTTTTTTGTTGATAATTTGGCCAGCGTATACGCTCTCGATGACCTCTTCAGATAATACACAAATGTCAGCTTTCTCCTCAGCATCATCAGCAACGCTTTCTCTCCTCTTGTATCTTGATTTTTGTCTCCTTGGTTTACTCTTCTTCTCCTTTATCTTCCTATTTACTTTTGAGAAATCGAGGACATGATTGATGGTATCTAGTAACACTTTCCCTGAGGCTTGAATATTATTAATCATGTCAGTCTGAAACTCCGACAAAGTCCCAGTCTCTTGTAGAAGCTCCACTGATGCTAAGACCCCATGCAAGGGAGACCGTAATTCATGCGAGATACTTGAGATAAAGTCTGTCTTCATCTTCGACAAAACTTGAGCGGAGAGTCTCGAAATCTCAGCCATCGTACTGTTACTAAAAGCGGCAAGATACGTGATGTCTTCAACGGGGCAAAGAGTCCGCGTAGGACAAGTGGACCAGACTAGAGAACCAGCAAACCACCTCTCTCGATTTTGGTCCCACAGGGGAAACCAGAATACGCTACGGGCACCGGGAAGAACACGTAAGATCGCAGCGGCCTCTTCTTCTCTAGCAATCTTCTTTCGATGAGCCTGCTTCTGGGCTTTCTGAAGCTCCTCTAGGCCAGGGTTCGAACTGCTTAGCCTTGGTGATGGGCCATCTCCGTCAGTGCTGAAGGCATTTCCATGCGGACCGCCCGACATAGTACCATCTTCATTAAAGTTGAAGACTTTTCCATGTGGATATCTTTTGAGGAGCTTTCGCAAGACGTCTTCAGAAAACTTTTGATGGTCTGCCGAGACTGGGTGGTCATGAAGGCTCGAGCGGTGACGGGTACTAAAGCCAAGAACATTACAGTACTTCTCAGGTGTACGAGCTGACTGGTAGTGTTCTTTTAGTTCATCACAATCTGCCTCAGACAATCTTCGGCCAAACTCGTCCTCGCTGCTAAGTGCGCCTTTGTCTCCATGAAAGGCACCTGGGTCATTCTCCTCTATATCATCTTTGCCAAAGTTACCACCAAATGAGCTGACACTAGCGTCCAAGTAAATTACACCATCTACGCCAATAGCTTCTCGGATAAGATTGCTAGATCTATTGAAGACGCTTCTGACGTCAGATGAGAGAAGAGCATTTTGTAGTTCTTTGGGCAAGTCAGTTGAAACAACAGGAAGAGGTGGGAGATCAAAAGAAACTGTTGCTGTTTGTTTATCAGGGTCTGGCGTGGTAGGATCAGTTGTGTCAAATGTAGTGACAGAGCCACTCCGCTCTTCGTATGTATGAGAGGCCAGGGTTGTTGAACCAGTCGCCTCCGAATGTAGAGTATCATGTCTAGGAATTGAGGGCCTGCCATCACCTCGGTCGGCCTGTGAGGGAGTAGAGGAGGCAGACGGAGACTGCGGTGTAGTAGAATATCTATCCACTAGGCCATGCAACGCATTCCCAGAGAAGTAGCCTACAGATTCTTGAACGCCGAATTCAATATCTGCCTGCTTGTTAAGGTTAGTTGATCCTTGAGCACGCTTTTTGTTTCTGCTGGGTTGGAGTTTGTGTCCGGTTTCTAGCCACCATTCTCTCAGACTGGCCTTGCCCTCAATGAACAATCCGATGGCTTTCACCATCCTCTCAGCTCGGAATTGTTGCCGCTTGACGAGTCCGGCTTCCAGGTAATCCATAACTGTAACCGCCATATCTTCCAGAAATTGTATATCTTTTTCGCTCCATCCATCTCGAGGCTTATCGTCTACAACGACATATTGGCCAATTACAAGATTGTACGACGGTGTGCGTAATGGGACACAGGCTAGACTTCGAAAATGGCGAGCTGCAGTGGTGGCACATATATCCTTGAATCTATCATCCTTCTCTAGATCGCCTATCACAACGTATGGTGGCGAATTTTCCGGGTCGAGGAACAACTTAGTAACGGCGGGTCCTATTTGCAATCCTCTATCCAATATCCCAACGCCATGCCAAAGCCTGTCCGTCTCATCATCGTCTTGCTGTAGGGATAAAGCCTGGCTGGATTCAGCGAGTATGAACTCTGTATCGTGAGTTGACAGAGTGATTATGCCTCGTCTTGCACCAAACCGCAGGGCTCCGAGTTGCGCAAACGCGGTCAATATAGCATCACTTGAGGCTCGCGGAGTACGATGTCCTCCTTCGGGTGCCTCGGTGATATGCTCAAACTCTCCTGGTTGAAAATATCTGGAAGTTCGCGCATTAGGCAGCAAACAGGATGTATCGGATCCGTGCACTTACCGGTACAATTCTCTCTCGCGGGTGTTGGACCCGGGCGTAGACACACAATGCATCTTGCTCTAGAATTGCTTGAATCAAGAAGATATTCATGAACATAGAACCATCATGAAGGTCTCACGGCGTTGCTGCTGAGATCTCACCTGGGCTGCAGATATGTCGGCCTCCCCGCGGCTCCGAGTATCCGCAGATTTCTGTTCTCCATCTCCGGAAGAAAACTTTCGGTTGCTGCGCGATTGATGAATAAGATGAAATAAGGGTATCACAGGACTACAATAAAGGAAAAGTTCCACTTAGCCTCTGTATTTGAAGTGAGTGATAAATAAAATCATTCCAACCCAAAGAGAAATCTTTCGCCTGGAAGTAAAGCTATGTTCCACAACTTGATCCTGTTTCTTTTCCTGGAAACTTAATGTCGCTAGCTCCAATGTGTCACGTGTTACTGTAGAGTCGGCCCAATTTCGCCCCGACGCTTGCGGGACGGGATTTTTGGAACGTGCAAGCGCCAAGGTATAAGAGTTTCCCAACACTTATAATATACTCTATATTTCTGACTTCAATATTTAGAACGGATAGGCCGCTTTCCATGCATATTATTCCCTACCTCGAGGGGTTGAATGTTGCAGTTAAAAAGTAATCGTTAAATATCAGTTTGAGGAATCAAGTGTAAAGCCTTTTAGCTCACCACGACTTAGTGCCTTATTACCTGCACGCTCTTCAAACCCCGATCGAGTACTCTAAGATTTAAAGGGTCTAAATCTCATCAAGTACCCATGGTTAGAGATACCGTTTTTTGGAATTATGACCCTTTCGATTCTGAGGTTTTATTTGATTATACCGTACTTCGACATCCGTTTTCTGGATTCTAGGACTATAAAGTGCGGAATCCAAGCCTCAACACAATCACAAGCCCGTATATACAGTACATAACCTCTCCTCCGGTCCTCCTAGCCGTGGTACTTGCATTTATTTTCCCAAAGAAACCCAAAGATGTACCCTTCCTGTTTGTATAATCGTCCAACATGAATATCATAACTTTGTTGCACTGAGACCCTAACATGTACCGCACCATGTTCTATCGACCCCGTCCTTGAACCCGGCCCTCCAAACTCTCTTACTCCGGAGCCATTCCATCCCATTTTGAATTAGATATTAGAAATATGAATATACACGCCTTGCAGATAAGCATGCGTAAAATCTCAAGCATGCTTATTGGCACTCGCTTGCATCTTCCTCAGCGCTTCCCGGTGAGCGTCTTGAAAATCACCTCTCCTCATCATCTCATCGAATGCAACATCTCTTGTAAGTCGCATTCTCTCTTCGAGCATCCTCCTCTGTTCTTCGGCTTGCCTCTCTTGCCGCAAGGCACTTCTCTGTCTCTCAATTGTCTTCTTGGGAATCACCGAGCTTCTTAAATCGTTCTGGACATTGGCTCTCCAAGATGCGAGTTGTTGGTCTCGAGCAGTGGCCGACGGAACTGATGATTGTCGCTGGGGCAAGTGAGCGTCAAAGATGACGGGGGTCTGTTGCAAAGGCTGTATAAGGGGTGACGTATTATGCAGAGAAGATTGCCGTATTAGATTTCGGCGTGCGGCTAAAGACATATTTTCATCTTCCATCTCTGGTATTGAGATATTGGAGTAGTTATATATTGAGCCTGCATCGCTTCTACCTTTTGAGCTGTTAGGGCTGTTGTATTGTGACGTAAATTGCATTTCCGGAGTAGGAGGAAGCGATGCTTGGGTTTGATAGTGGGTGGGTTTGTTGCGAAGCATGCTGTCGCGTCTTTCCATCAAGGTGGTAGGTGTTCCGTAAGGAACGTTGGAAGTAACGAAGTTGCTAGCTTGGTTGAAAGCAGGGGGAGTTGATGGGAAATGCTCTTCAATGGGTGATTCAACTATCGCTTTAGGGATATTTGGGCTTGAGGAAGCACGGAATCCCATCCCACGAGTTTGAGACTGCTGCGAGGAGCTGCGCGTAAGGCTGACATCTTGGCCATTAATAAATTCTGGTCTGGAAGAAACCGATGGAGTAATGAGTTCGCTCGAAGTTGATTTTGTTGGAAGAGTTACACCATAATTTGAAACCTGAGATACCGTCCTAGGGGATGAAGCAGAAGCGGGCACTAGAGCAGTCTGTTGCAAGTCCTTAACGTTGACCGGTGCGGCCTTCTCCGTAGTAGCATGTTGGACGTCTGGTGGACACTCTGCTAATTTAAGATCTTCCACTTCAGGAGTATCGGCTTGGCTGAGATGTTTTGCCCATTCATTTGTTCGGTAAGTCATCACAACTTTTGATATCTGTGACGGCAAACGATCTTTCGTAATAATCATTGGTTTTGGTTCCACTGTCGGAACAATAGAGGGCTCAGCCTTTTCCCCTTCCCCATTCTCCAGTGAAGTGTTTTCCTGCGCAGTAGCTTCGACCTCATCCTTGGGGTCTGTGCTGGATGTTAAAGAGCGTTGAGCAACGACCTTATCACTGGCTGAGGCAACTTCCTCAGTCTTATCTTCTTTACTAGGTTCTGGATCTAAAGTCGTTGACCTAATAGTATCTGCAGATACCTGATTGGCTGAGCTTTCCATTTTCCCAGTAATAGTCATCGATCTTGGTGAAGCTCGGGATTCAGGAGCTGTCGTAGTGATATCAGGTATTCGTGCCGATCCAGTTGTGTCCGGGGCAGCGACAATGGAAGATCTGGCGCTTCTCATGTCTTCGTCATCACTTAAGTCATCCAGAGTAGCTACTATGGAACTAGCCCGATCATCCTCAACATCACCTCTTGGGAGCACGAGGTCCTCAGTACTTCGACCCTCTCCCATGGAAACTCTTTGTGAGCTCCGGTTCGATCTTTGCGAGAGCCTTTTTACAATGTCCAAACCAGCCGCAAGGTGCCGAGAACCCCGTCTATGATCCGCTTGCTCTTCATCTGCAAGAGTAGCAATTGATGACCGATTATCATCATCTCTACCTAGTGGAGCCTTGAATGGTAGTGGGATGACCTCGGGAGATGATGATACTCGCTCAGAATTACGTTGCGGCTGTGGTTTCTCCAGTAACGCTTTACCATTAGTACTAACGACAGAGATTTGGCCACCTTCTTCCTGCCTTTGTGACAATCGACTTGGAATTTTTGGTTTTTGCTCAGTGCGATTTTCGCTTTCGTCCAATTCTATTGTGGGCTCAGTGTCTCTTGCAACACGTACTGTAACAGGGCTACGATCCTGTCCTTGATTTGTCATTACAAGTCCAGCTCCAGTGGTTAAGGTAGGCGAAGAAGGCATATGAGCTAACTCAATATCATCTTCTCCCGATCTTCTCACCGAAGTTACGGTGCTTGTTGGCCCTTTCTTCTGGCTGTCCATGTCTCCGACACCTGAATCCCTGTTTGACGGTCCGCTGGATTTGGCAGGATCTTTGTCGCCGTACACGGCCTCCCACTGGTCTCTTTCCTGCGCATTGGCATGCTCGATTCGTCTTCCAACGTTTTCTTCCTCTTGCTCCATAGTCCGCTCGTCTTCTATTCGTTCCGAAGCCCGCTGCTCGCGTCTCTCTTTGATGATCTTCCACAATTTCATCTGGGAGACGATTCCGGCAAGGAAAATGATTGATATAGCAGAAATTTCGACTTTGATTCCTCTGGTCAGGGGGTAAGTAGTTACTCCGAGGGGGAAGAGATTATCGTTCAGGCCCCAGAGATACACCCAAAATTCTTTTAAACCAGCTTTACTGAAACAATCAATCCCCATAACTAGTGCCGTTGCTCCACCAAATGAAATTGAGACAATGAGGCCATATGGTCGGGTGTAGTGGCTGAACGAGGTCGAAAACACGGCAACGGTGAATACGGCAATCAAGATAGCTTTGCTGCTGGTTGCCGTCAGAAGCCCACCTGGTCTAAGGCAGAGAAGCCACATGCTTAAACAAAAGCCCCCGAATAAACATCCCAAGCCTTCCGTCATTTCGGTGAAGATAAGCGATGCTCCCCCTAAGACGATGCCAGTAAGAACTGCAGCGACGACATAAGCGCCCTGTACACCATTACTGATAGGCGGGTTCATAACATAAACAATGAGAACCGTCACAGCCAAGCTGGACAGATAGGCCGCCGAAATCGAGATGTGAAGCCATTTATTCTTAATTCCAACCAGTGTGTAGACGATTCCACTTATCATTAGAATGGCACCTGCGACAGCAAATCCTGGCGTGATTCTGGGTGTAATGGGAACATCATCAGGAGTGAGAGTAGCTTTTCTCAGTCAGTACGCAATATTTGATACTGGGTAGGTACACACTCACAATTAAAACCGGTGTAGTTTAGAATAGAGGTTGGCGAGGCGCCATTTAAGTTTGATACGAAAGTAGTTGGCGAGGCAGATGCCAAAGTCGAAGTCGCTGAGCTAGAGATAGAAGTTGGGCTGAGAGTAAGAGAAGGCGTGGTGGAGACTGAACCATTGTTCTCGGTGACTGTAGTGCCTCCAGTGCTACTTGATGTTTGAGAAGCTTTATTATCCGATTGAGTTGTAGAAGCATCGGAGACTGTACTCGATGAAGTTGTAGGTTCATCCCGCCTGTGATAACCGACCCTCTTCGGATTCGCAACTGCAGTGTGCAAACAGAGGCAAAGTGATAGAATTAAAAATATATTTGGACGCATCATATGAACCATCATGAAGATGTTGATGGCTCGCTCCTCCACCCAAATGTAGACTAATGTGACAATCGGAAGAATAGATCCCTCAAGGAAAGTGGAGAACACCGGTTCGAAATATTCGTCAAGGTTTAATGAATGAGACTGGCATCGAGGCAACGCCTACTGGCAACCTTTTTTGCGTGGAGAGAAGCCTTTGATGGATGACGAAAGATATTTTCAGGACACCGACAAGGCGTGGTAGAAGACAACTGGGAAGACAGAGCCTGGACGCAACAAGGTCCAACCAGAACGATGGGTTCAAGCCGGTTCGTCAATCGTGATGTACCGAATGGGAGATGAGTATGGAAGACGATAATATGGGAAAGTCAAAGCTTCAGAAGGAAAGAAAAGTCTGGGACTTATGCGACCAGGGTTAGACCAAATTATCTCGACGAGACGCTAGACTCAGGAAGAGGATTTGCGATGCTGAAGTACGGAGTAGCTCAGCATATTTCCCACAATAGCTTGTGGACGCATGGCGCGACGCTGTCAGCCTCCCCCCTGATCACCAACAGGCCTACGAGCCCGGCAGAGCTCCATTCAAACTCATCTGACTAGGTATATGTACCGGATCTGCCCTGGTCTACTCCGTAGAGCGAGCGGCCTGTGATGGTCGGAAAAGCGGCGGATCAATAAGGTTGCGGCATCAAAGAGTTTTCCACCGTCAAATATGCACGTATGCTCGATTGGCAGTTCGTCCGTGGGCAATGGAGCTGTAGTTGGCCGCTGTCCAGTAGATCACGCACTCGTAGACGTCCATCAGCGCCTGCAAGCTTGTTGATACGGGCCCTGGACACGGCATCAGGGGGAGTACCGCACCTCCACGAGACTTGGCGAATTCGACGAAGGAGCCGAGGATTCTGGGGACTGTGCTCCAATAACAAGGCGAAGGAAAGGACCGGTTGCCGGAACGTATGACCTAACACAACCCCTCGTTGAGTGGAGATTCGTTGAGGAGAAGCTGCTGATCGAATCAGTCCGGCGTTGAGCGAGGAGGGTTGGGAAGCGAGATTTGATGTCCGGCTCACATAACATGTGGCTGCCAGTTGGTCATAAACCGTGCCCCTCAGCGTTTTGCTTCTTTGCGCAGCCCCGGTTGTTTGAAAGAGGAAGAAGCGTCTTGGAAATATCATGGTGGGATGCAATTGATCAACCGGTCACCACCTGGCTCTACGATCTGGAACATTGCCATCGTAGGGCAGAGTGAGTGAGACGTGGGGACACGACCGACGACGTCGAGCTGATGCGGCTGGAAACTACCGAGTTCTCCACCGGGCAATCGACTAGTACGAGACAGGAAATGACAGTTCTCGAATAGGTCAAGCTCCAGGAACCGCGCCTTTTTCTCTTTTCTTTCGGGGCAATGCTCCGGGCCGAAGATGGGTGGCTATCGAAGTCCCCGGGTCAATTTCATGGATAAGTCCTCAACCCCGGCCCCGGCTCAGCTCAGCTGCACCCGGATATTATCTTGATTGCGGATGTATTGTACAGTTCGAAGGGGTTTGCACGAAGTTCAGAAGTTGAATGGTTTTTATCTCGAGAAGCAACCGTGGGGGCTCTCATGGAGTCTGAGGGGTAACTGGTCATACGGCCGGGCTTGGCTTGCCATCGCTGCAATAGGCCGTTGCGCAACCGTGATTGTCTGTCTACTCTTGTTGCTGAATTGCGTGGGTTATACGGGATCTGTTGTGTCAACACCTTGTCGCGTTAGCACGCGTTTGCATCGTGATCGTGGTGGTGGTAGTACCGGTAGTACCGGTAGTAGTGGTTGCTTTACATGCCAATGCCTACGAATACGAATGATATCAACTTTGCCTCGATGGCACCTGCATGCTGCGTTTTCCGACAGCGAGCAAAGACCATCGAGTGTGCCACGTTGCACGCATTTGGGGTGCATAGTTGGGGGATGCATGTTCGTCTGTCAACCGACTTTCGTAGTCCAATCTTTTGATTGGAGTCGGTGTAGCACTGCATCTATCCCCTTCGAGAGCACAAGTATCCGATAGTCTCGGTACTTCTCGGGGAGGTAGCATGTGCTAAAAAAGAGTGTGAAGGAAATGCCGCCAGCTTGGTTGGAGTTTGGACGATTTGAAGCTGCACAACTTGGAAGCTGTTCCTGCATATAATGCATCCCCTGCGGTCCTAACCCGGGTCTTTCGGATAATCGAAGGGGTATCCTTCAAGAAAAACTTGGCATATATACCTGAAAAGAACTTGGTCCGAGGACGGCTCCTTGAAGAGATATTCGGAGGCATGCCTGTCTGTTACGGCATGCTGTCACGACATGTCTATTGCCGGATTTCAGTACGGGAAGCAACATGCATCCCTTTTGATTTCGCGGGCTCCCTCTTGCATTCGGAGCTTCCTACCGTCGTTGCTGCCGAACATCTCACGTCTCTCTTGGCCTTCTTCAAGCATGCTTGGTTTCCCTTGCAAGAATTTCGACCGAACTTCGAGAGATGATGGAAAATCTCTCCAAAAGCGGACTGTCATATGATGGAAGTAGAGACGCGATCATAGGGTAGTATTGCAGTTGTTGAAGCGCCACTGTATCCTTCCGGGTAAGTAGTATACTTATTCAAGTGTGAGTTACATGTGTTCGCTTAGCCCAGCTTTGAAGTGTTGGCTAACCTTGTGGCCAGTACTATTCACCCCTCCTATTAGGGATCATGTTGAAGTTGAAAAGAAATTGTCCGGGCATCCGAACTCCAACTCCATGCAATGCGCTTGCATCTTCTTCAAATTCCAGGTCGGGTATATACTTGTATATCTTAATCCACCTTCTAATCACCCGAAAATAGCCTCTTCTAAAACTGTGATGCAGTTAGCTTTAGATAGTGCCTCGGAAAGCTCGCGGGGTGAAATACACCAGGGAGAAGGGAGGCCGTATCAGCGAAAAGCAAGGCTCGCAAGTCAATCAGTTAAATTTCACCATTTCAAAATAGTCAAGACATTACCTATTTTTTTTCTAATTTAAAATGATTGTTCCCAATAATGCAGCTAGTTCATCTTTCCTACCACGTAGGTTTAACTTTTGAGGGTTAAAGATGGATTTACTTTTCCATTAGAACTTACATAAAGCGAGGGAGATACTAAGCAAGAGCGGGGAACCGTTTGGGTTGATCTGTTCAGAGATGTGTTACGCTCCAACCCAATATCTAAAACATATTCAAAGCCCGAATGCTAGTAACTCGAACAGCTAACAATAACTATAGAAGAGTCAATAGTCGGTGCGCTTTCTATTTCGCTATTAGTGAACTCAACCAAAGAGTGCACAAGCTTCTGCCCCGCGATTAACCTCAATGTCGCTAAAGATAGCCGAAAATCACCCGATCTACAACGAATCGCGACCTGAACCCTGAACCCTTAAATCGCGACAACTTCGACCTCCTCAACCATTTGCGCCCCTGACCATTACATCCCCATTACCACATATCTCATCTACTCGACTGTCTCCCTACACTCTAAGCCACGCCCTCTCAACTTCCACCAAGCCATACCCCGAAAACCACAAACTCCCAGCTTATCTACGCATAAAATGTCGTTCCTCCTCCGCAGAGCTCTTCTACGCAACGGTAGCGCACGCGCATTCTCCACCACCGCGACCAGACACTCATTCGCAAAGATGACCATTGTAGGACGCTTGGCTGATACGCCAGAGGTGCAGGCTACCAGTACGGGGCAGGAGATCCTGAGATATGCAGTTGGCACAAACAGCGGTCCCAGGGATAATCAAAAGACGAGCTGGTTCAGGGTTACGAGTTTCTTACCTGAGGGTCCACAGAGAGATTTCATTGCTAGCTTAGATAAGGGGTGCGTTTGATACATTTCTTGATATCGGTGAATCTGAATGAAGATGGAGTAAACCTGGGGAATGGGTTCTTTCTCCGGTTGCATATCCCTCAAATGGCATTTTAAGCCCAACCCAGTCCTCGAGGCAATGGCTTGAAGAATTGCGCCTGGAAAAAAATGTTCTAGCTGACTTTTATACGCCCACAGAACCTTGGTCTACGTTGAGGGCGAAGCATCTATGTCTCAATTCCAAGACGCAGAAGGCAAGAACAGAACCGCATTGAACCTTGTCCAACGTTAGTTTCCATCCAAAGCCCTTCTTTACACCACTCGTTAACCGTCGTATAGAAAAGCTAGAAGTGCTCTCACCTAAAAAGCCACAACAGTAGATGCAGATCCCATATAAGGAGCTTGCAGACTTAATTTCCTATGGCATGTATTCAAGAGTGGTTCCGGCGTTTTCATTCCACCGTGTACGAATTCGATACCTGTAAGAAAGTCACAGGGATGGGGAATGGGGGCGCTATGTTATCTATGTGCGGCAATAAAGTTCATCTCAACTCACAGCCAATGGCCTACCTATTCAATCGCATTCAGGGCGTGCAAGTGATTTCACAGAAGTGATTACATTGTGTTTTACGCTGATATAATAGTACAAAGTGCAGCAATCCGTCATTCCCTTAGTCTATCAACATTTGCTGTGACAGCCCATCCCTCATTTTCTCCTGCTAGGCAGCTGTTGGATTAACCATTTCCTGGGCATTTATGCTCCCGGTCATGTTATTCCTAGCTGTTTTCTTTGCTCTATTCCTCTGAGACTGTCCTTTCTCCTCAGGCGAACAAATGTACCAATTGGAGGATTTGTCGTGGCTGCGTTTGAAGTCGTCTGTCCTGGAAAGTACGCTTCGAATAGTACAGTATATTATCCTGCATCTTTCTCTGTCGCTCAGGTCTATCTGTGTCCATGCAATGAGACTATTGGTTAGACCTTGCAGGGTAGTTGGTTCCTGCTTTTGGAGGACTGAATATATCAGAAAAGTTGTCGAAGGCACCCCCTTTTTCCCTCGATGTGGTGGTCCAACTTTCCCTCTTGGCGTTGGGGGATTTGGGAAAAAGCCCGGAATGAGTCCAAGGGTAGCCAGAATTGTTGAGGGATTATCGGGTCTCCGAGGAGCGATCGTGTTTGGTGGACTGCTCACTGCTTCTGGTGTTGAAGATGCGGAAGATGAAGCTATCTCTTTGGGACAACTAGGTGACCCGTAAGGATACATGTTCCGGAATGGTGGGAGTGATGATAGCGTTCCCCTTTTCCTTTTCAGAGAGCACGGAAAACCGATTCCATCGAAAAAGCCAACAAAATGTGAGCAACCTCCAATTCCGATTCATCTCTATCGACAGGAGCAGGAGGAAGTGCCAGAGGAGTTTTCAAAATAGCGTCCATCTTAGACATGGGCATATCTGAATCGTTTTAGAGTAACGAAGGAGGAAGGATGCCAAAGCGGACGATTGAAGTTTGGAGTTGAGGGTTTCAGAAGCAGAAGTTCGATGGATGAGAAGGAGGAATACTCGAGGCTGGTAAGGTCATTATATAATAACAAGAGAGAGGAACTAAACAAGTATTTCCTAGGGTTTGAGTATGACTAGTAAGTAACGGGCTGAAAAAGATACCAATGACGAAGACATTGAGGTTCTATCGGTCTAAGAGGGACCCGAACACCTATTTAAACCGAGTTAGTTGTTTTGGGAGTCGACTAAAGCTTTGTGTTCCTGGTAGGGAAGGAACGAGGCCTCTTTGTGAGAGCGGAGGCAATAACGATTTGAACTATTTTACCAATGGTGGTACTGCGGTTAGACTTGATAGATCCACTTGTAACCTCTATTTAATTTTTAGGAGAGAGTTATGATAGGGGCCCGTTATTATGTTAAAGTCAAGTGGGGTAGTATTGACGGGCATGTCAGTACTAGTATCTGCCAGCAGTCATGTAGCAAGGGCGAGGTTGCAGAACTGCCAACTTAAATAGCTTTGGCACATAGGAAACCGTTAAAACTTTAGTAAGTTTCAGGGTGCTTTGCTTCTCTGGATATAGTGAACTTCTGTAATATTATCGACAACTGGAGGTATCACGGGTGTTCAGGAACGCGGGACGTAGGAGATGGGCTATTATAATGGACTTCAGGCTATTTTAGTTGGCTACGATTGAACCACTCTACAAGTGTCTTGCTTAGCCCCTGACTAGCTTCTATGTCACCAAGATCGCGAGGATCCTAGAGGCTTTAACAACGGAATACTAGGTTTTATTGGATACTGTAACGCAAGCTAGACATCTAGTGTCTGACACATTTTAAGGATATGTTAGTTCAATTTGCTTAAAGAATACATGTAATCAAGGCACGCCAGATCTAGTGGAAAATGTAAGGCAAATTTTAGGAATTTTCTTTTGGTTTCATCTAACCTTCACCGTACGAAACCAAGCCAAAATATACCCCAGACGAGACTGATCTAAAGCTAACATTATACCAGCCGACAACTATCCATACTACCAAACCCAGCTGCCACCCCGCCCTCCTCACTCTTGTCACCCTTCGTTCTCAGAAGATGCCCTGCTTCCTCATTATGTAGGACCTCACCACTAACTTGGTCCCAAAGGCATGTGCCATAGATCCCTAACTCACAGATCACGCCTCCCTTCTCCACAACTCCATTTCGTAGGATAATATTGTGGGCTGGAGGCGGGGTGATGATTTCCATGAGAATATATGATTTCCAGTGTGTTTCAGGAAGCGATTTGAGGAAGGGTGGGATGGCGCTCCGATAGATGTTATTACCGCCGCCTTCGCGTTGGGGTTTGAGGACGTAACTTTGGCATTTCTGGGGGTCAGTGGCGAGGATTCTGGCTGAGAGGCCGGCGGGGGATGAGTCGAGGGGGAAGATGTTGGTAAAGGTTTGTTCTATTTCTCCTACGGCGGAAGGGGCTGACTTGAGAAAACGGCTCAGAACAGAAGGCGTTGAGGGTGGTGTAGGGGTGGCGAGAACTTGTTGTACCTTTTTGGCGCCAGATAGTTGGGTTAAGATAGTAGGACATTTTATGGCATGGGAGCGCTCGATCTGGAGGCGTGCTCTCCATGCATCTGCATCGGGATAATCGCCGGGTCCGTAGCCAGCTCGAAAATAGACGACAGCGACTTCGAAGACTTTTGATGGATTGTTTGGTAGATGATACAACAATTCCCTTTTTGGAGTGTCTGCTATTGATGTCCGAGACAAGATCTCGCTAAATGGTAGTCTAAACACCGGTGTGGAGGAAATAGTTCGGCGTAATTCATATTCAAGATGTCGCTGATCAAAGATATTTCTTTCGGGATTTTGAACAATAAAAACGACACAGCATTGGTGAATAGTTTCAGATTTCGTGTATGCCTTAAATGCAGCGTACAACCCGCCTGATAACCCCTTGATACTATCGTTTCCGGGAAGATTTAGGTCACTATGCTGGAGGGGGTTCTCAAAGAGAGGGTATTCCGTGAGTGAGAGGTATCTAAGTCGTTAGTAACTTGAGCATTGGAGCAAATAATCCTTAGCAGAAGGATGTTAGAGTAAAACTTACCTATGCAATTTTGAAGTCTGAGAAGAGAGACCACCAAAGGACGCGGCAATTGTGTTGAATTCAACTTGTTTGATAGCTGGTGCAGCATCGACAGAATTTTGGTGGACCATGTAATCTGACCGGAATAGACCCAAAGAGAGATTCTAAGAAATTCTGAGCACCAAGCTCGCCTGATTAAAGGGATAAGCTACCTACCTGAACATAGCCTTCTCGCTTGACTTCAAGATGGACTTGCCACAACTTGGCGATGAACTCGTCGACTTCGAGAATTCTGATATGTGTCAGTGCCGACACATTTTGAAGCAAAAATAAGCAGAATCAACACACTCTTGGACGATGAGATGAAGGAACTCCTCGTCTCGTGCTATCGAAGCGTACAAAGTGTTGTATGATTTTTGAACCGACTTGGCTTGCTCAAAACAGACCCGAGGAAAAGGACTTGGAAATAAGGTGACGGGAACTGTAGTGGCTAGAATACCGCATGGGTCTGCTTCAGCGGCCACAAGAGAGGGAGGCGGTCTGACTGCTAAGCCGTGAGCTATAGACCAGTCCTTGATGGCGAGAAGGAGCTGATCAGACTCGGATGCCGTCAAGCTCGGAGGGTAGAGATTTTCAGCCATCGTTGCCTGGTATGGCTGGATAAAACCCGAGGGGAAGAATAGAAGAGCGGATATATGAGAGCCTCGACGAATGTGGAAAAACGAAGAGTTGACAGACGAAAGAAAGTTGGTGAAGCATGGGAACGAGATTTGTCACCAAGTACTGCTATGGCGACTAGCCTAGCCTCGCTGAGTCACGATGCACGTGCAAGGGAGTGGTTCGGTGAACTTTCTATATTGTCTTTGAATCGGGGGAAGGATTTTGCGCTCGAGTTTGTGTTCAGTGGAAGAAGAGACGAAGAGACTGCCTGCATCGTAACATTTAGTTTGGATTGTCATATGGAAAAGGTTATTGGAGTCCGGGTCGGGCTCCGGGTCCCGGGCCGGCTCCTGCCCCTTGTTGCCTGAGGTTCTGTTGCGATAAGATAAATAACCTACAGTGGCTCGGATCACGGGTGGTACTTCTTCGCAAAAACGTTGTTCCGCTATCCCGCTTGTCCCGCCAGTTGCCAAATTATGGCGCTCTTAGCCAAAACTAGCCTAGCGCAAGGCTGCACGAGCCCTAGCGGCGCGAACAATCGCGTTCTAATTTGGCAAGAACGAACGACATGCCCGCCTGCTCGAATTGGTTCAAGTACGCTCTTTGGCCGTCTGTTTCAACACCGTCGGCGGTTGTCCTTTACCTCTTCTCCTGCCATCTTTCTCCTCTCTTTCCATTTTATATTCGTTGCGCAAGACGAATCTTCTACAACCTTTAATTTTCAATTTGTCGTTGAATTTTCTCCCCCCGATTCACAGTCAACTTCAATCCATCTTCATCCACTCTCCAAGGCTGACCCAAAAACAACGAATAATTTCCCAAGAAGATACATTCTCACCTCTGTCGATCTCTTCACTGGAAACCTCGAGATGAGACCAGTAGTACTTTTGTCTTGATTCGAAGTAGGTTCAAGTCCAATTCTAAGCCTTCCACTACCCTTTGCACTTTCTCTTTTCGACTTCATCTAGGAAACGCTATCTTCGAGTTCAATACAGAGCCGATAGATAGCCTTATGTTCTCCCCATCTTGAGTTACTGAGCTGGAGTATCAGCCCAATTTCAAACCATCCCCCATCAACCCTACACCTCGGTACATTTCCATGACTGACTTTCACTTTCACCCGACAGGTCGAGGAGTCCCAATAGTCCTCTGGTAGACCAGTTGCCATCTTATCCACCGAGAGTGTTTCTTTCATTAGTCTCGCCCCCAACAAACAAAATGGCCTCCGATACCGATATGGATGACCCGTGGGACTGGCCTGTGGATAGGGTTGTGCAAGAACTTTGCACAAGCAATAGAACATGGACACCAAGAACGGCTTCCATGCGTGGACCTGATCCCACTTTTTTGGAGCAGGCACTACGCGAAAATGACGTTGATGGAAGCATTTTACTTGTCAACGTCGATGAAGAGGCTATTCGTCGCGACCTAAATGTCAAGTCTCTTGGGCGACGAGCCTTTCTGGAAGACTGCATAATCAAGCTGAGAGAGTGCAGTACTCAGTATCAGGCCTATCTCAACGCACATGCCCAACCCCGTCCTCTCATCAATACCTCTATATCATATAGATCTTCAGACTTTCAACCAGATGCTCACTCTGAAGGAATAAGAAGTTCTGCTGGATATGCTCTCGCTCATGATGGGCAAAAGAGACGTAAGCTTGATTTGGCCATCACTCATAATGATGACCACGAGCCTGTTTTTGCACCCATGGTTGAACCTGATATCCCCCAAGATGATCCGGCATCTAATGACGATGGCAAGAAGCGAAAGCGGATTGCACCTACCCTGATAACCTCAGTCATTGCTGTACACAGAGACCGTGACATGCCAACCAAAGCAGATAACCTTGCACAGTATAATTCCAGCGGCACTGAGGGTGTAGATCGTGACAGGATGGAAGTTTGTGATAAACTTATGGAGGGATTTCTAAATGGTCAAAATTCAGACGCCGAAGATCAGGCCATCGGCAACCAGCAATCACTTGTGCCTTATATCAGTTCAAGAAAGGTGCCAAATGATTTGGCTGCTATCGGATATCTTGGTAAGAAGAAGATGCGGGTCGACAATCTCTTTTATCAGAACACGCCTGTTGGGAAAGACCTCTCGGATACAGATGAAAGCCCCCAGTTTTATTTGGCAAATCAAAAGATTTCTAGTGGCCGCCGACTTTATGTTCATGGGATTATGAGGAAATTTCTTCGATCTGAGCCCCATCTTCTTGTACGAGACCATAGGCTCTGCCATGCCGTCTATCCATATACACCTAAACTTGCTCCAAAATTTCAAGATCCATCCTTTACCTTATTTTACAGGGCGTCCAATGGCACTGTTCATGCCAAAAGAATGGAGTACAATCCAGACAACCCTATACAGACGAGCGACGAGCACACTGCTACATTTAACCCTCTCGGCCCTGGTATGGTTCAAGGTTTGGGCGCTCCTGATGAATGGAATGAATCTTTCCTAGAGAAGTACAAGCAGCTAGAAGACGGTGATAGAGTCTTGCCGCTGTACGGCGAGTCTGACGAAGAGAACGAGTACGACTTGGCTACATGGAAGGAAATTGAGGAGGAGATAGGTGAAAAGCTCGATCGGCCAGAGAGGAAAACTGGAAAACCTCACATTACGTATCAGGAAATTAACGAGGCTATTGATGAGGGCATTGCTGAACTTGTTCTGAAATGGAAATCTAAGGTCCTACCGAAACGACAGCTGGAAGCTTGGACTCTTTGGAAGAAGTCACGTCATCGAAAAGACAAGAAGGCGCAGATATCGCAAGCTAAAAAGGACCGCGCTGAAAAACTCCAACGTATTACGAAGATGCGAAAGGAGATTGCCTCTGATGTTTGGACAAGCAAATCTCAAGTACGGAGACAAACTCAGATTATGGAAATTGATGTTTTCGCCCGCGAAGACCTCTCTTGGAAGTTGTCAACACTTGAGCTCAAGGCATGCCCGGAGAAGCTGCTGTCGCAAGCAACACCAATTCCTAGCCCCAAAGTTCCTTCGGTCAAAACTGATAATATCGAGGAGGGCGAGTTGATTGAAACCGAAACCGAAGGATTTAGTTTCGACGATGAGGAGCTAAATGACTTTATTATCCCTGACGAAGTGGCAGATTCGGTTGAGGTTGAGCGCCACGAGCTGAATCTTGCAGATTCTGAGCGCGATATGGACCAAGACGACGATGCATTCTTTGACGCTTCAGAAGTCCTCGCTGTTACTCCTCACAAGACCAGCTTCAAGGCGAAGAAAGCCACAAAGTTGGACGAGAATTCTGCTATTGATGAAGACGCCGATTCCTCGGAAGTCGAATCGAGTACTAACGTGGTTAAATATGAGGAGCCATCATCCCTTCCAAAACTTCAGCAAACACTGCCTAATAGCACTCAAGAGATAATTGATCTCACTCGGACATCTTCTGACGATAATTCAAATACTCCCAGAGTAATTAATCTCGTTACACCCAGGAAATCTCGGATTAAGATCATTAACCGCCAGAGCCCCTTCAGCAGCCCCATTGTTCTTTCTGATGTTGAGGAATTGATATTGGATCCAAACTCTTTACCTTCGATGAGAGAACCCGCCCTAATTGCAATATATTCATTCGAGACGTGGGAGAAGATTGACGACCGGGAGAGACTGGTTATCAAGGTTGTGTATTCCATGGATACTAAAAGTCGACTCGATGTCTTTGACCAATTCTCATCAAACGAAGAAGGAAGGTTATGGAACGAGGGAGTGAAAGTCGTTATTCTTGCTCTTCTAAACAACAAGGAGAACGTAAAAGGTGTAGATCAAGGGATGTTTAAAGCTTTAGCTCACATTACTTCTCTATGGCACATTTATAATTCATGCAAACACTCGCCTTGGCGGCAAGTTATCAGTCACGATCAATTAACAGAACTCCTCAACACTAGTGAGAAGAAATTTCCTCCGTTTTACAGATTTTGCCATAAGCTGGAAGACTACTTCGCCCGGAGATCCGTATCATCAGAACCATCGATGCCCTCACCAATGCTCGATAAGTCCATGAAGGCAAAGAACGTCCAGGAGGTTCATGCTAATAAGAACGATACTCAGGACGACGATGATGAGGAACCTAGACCGCCACCAAGGCGACGCTCTCGAGAAGTCACAGCCAGCGATGAGGACATTCCTAATGAAAGGGTGCCCAATAAGAAGCGAAAGAAGAGAATTTTAGAAAATGAACAAGCCCGTAGTCTTCGGGAGGCAGACAGACTACGCATAATCGAACAAGATCAACGCCGCAAGGAGCTCCAAGCCGACCTCGCCAGGACCGGCGCCTCTCAGGACGATGACGATAGGGAACGCATCATAGTCAACGACGCAGCAGCAAAGGACCAGGATATCATCTACGTCAACCCACACATCGGTGCTTGCATTAAGAAACACCAAATTGAGGGTCTTCGTTTTATGTGGAATCAAATCGTTGCTGCTAGTAGGAATGAAGAATCAATGCAGGGATGTCTCTTGGCACATACAATGGGACTGGGAAAAACTATGCAAGTGATTACTTTACTTGTTTCGATTGCTGAGGCTTCTGCTTCCCCAGATCCAGCGACACATTTACAAGTCCCTGAATGTCTGCGAGCCTCGAAGACGTTGATTCTGTGTCCTCCTGGCCTTATTAATAATTGGATGGATGAACTCTACAAGTGGGTTCCACATCCAGATGACATCCTAGGTGGTTTGTGGAAGGTTGATGCTAGCCTTAGCCCGAAAACAAGATTGAAGTACATATCTAATTGGAGCCGTGAAGGTGGGGTGTTAGTACTTGGTTACGAGATGCTTCGCAGACTTATCACTAACAAGCCATCCAAAGGCCAGGAGCCTCCACTGAGTGAAGAAGAACACGAGGAGGTCGAGAGGAACCTTCTCGAAGGGCCTAATATTATTGTTGCGGACGAGGCACATAAGATGAAAAGCGCCAAAGCTCAAATTACCTTGGTAGCTTCCAAATTCCGGGCGAAGAGTCGCATTGCCTTGACCGGGTCGCCTCTAGCTAATAACGTTGAGGAGTATCACGCTATGATTGAGTGGGTCGCCCCGAATTATCTAGGGCCCATTGTCGAATTCCGTTCCAAATATGTCGAGCCGATTCAGACTGGTTTATATAGTGATAGCACGTCTTATGAGCGACGGAAGGCTCTCAAAATGCTCGGCGTTCTAAAAGAGGACATTGGACCAAAAGTTCATCGTGCCGACATGTCGGTCTTACGTAATGATCTTCCACCGAAGAAGGAGTTCGTAATTACAGTACCGCTGACCGATATCCAACGCAAGCTCTACTCACTTTACGTGGACAGTGTTACATCTGGTGCTGTAGTCAGAACTAAAACCGGAGATGTGGCACAAACAACAATCTGGCACTGGCTTTCTGTGTTGTCAATTCTGTGCAATCATCCAGATTGCTTTAAATCAAAACTCGAGCAGCGGAACGGAGGTGCCAAGAAGAATGGGGCACTCGCAACTCCTGACAGTCCTCGTGATACGGCTGATCTGGAAGAACAGATTGCTGCCGCCTTGAATGCTCCAAAAGTTGGTGTCTCTCAAGCATTGGTCGACGAAGCAAATAAGATTTTCTCAGAGGTTGGCGACCTTACATCCATTGAACTCTCTAACAAGGCGAAAATACTTTGTCAAATCCTGGATGCATCGGCTGCTGCTGGCGATAAGGTTCTGGTATTCTCACAATCTATACCTACCCTTGATTTTCTCGAACGGCTTTGTGTTAAACAAACCAGAAAGTATTCTCGACTAGATGGCAGGACGAATATTGCCAATCGTCAGAAAGCTACGAAAGACTTTAACCAGGGTAATCAAGAAGTTTACCTGATCTCTACAACAGCGGGTGGCCTTGGTCTAAACTTGTTTGGAGCTAATAGGGTTGTTATCTTCGACTTCAAGTGGAATCCAATCCATGAAGAGCAAGCTGTTGGCCGAGCATATCGAATCGGCCAAGAGAAGACAACGTTTGTTTACCGTTTCCTTGCTGGGGGCACCTTTGAAGATGGGGTTCATAACGCGACGATTTTCAAGATGCAACTAGCTTCTCGAGTAGTTGATAAGAAGAGCCCGGTTGCATATGCCTCAAAGAAGTTGGGAGAATTTCTCTTCAGGCCAAAGGATGTCGCTCAGGAAAGTCTCGAGGAATTCAAAGGCATGGATCCTGAGGTGCTCGATAAAGTTTTGTCCTTTCAAGTCGATGGTGCTTTAACTATAAGCAAAATTGTACAAACGGATACTTTCGAGCGAGACGATGACGATAAACTGTCTCCTGCCGAGGAGAAAGAAGTGAAACAAATGATTAATGACGAGCAACTGAAGCGGAGCAACCCACAAAAGTATCAAGAGGTGATCGCAAAGCGAGCTCAACAGGCAATCCAACAGATGAACGAAATTTATCGGCAATCTCAGACTGTTCCATTCCATCACCCAGTCACACCAAATAGAGCGATGCCTTTGAACTCACAAACCAATCTAGGGTCGGGAGGCTCGGCAATCCAAGCTGGTCGCAACGCCGGGAACGCCGTGAATGCCACTCCAGTAGTAGAGCAATCAAGTCCTCGTTTTCCACCCCGACCTCGATCGGCCTTGTCTACTGGACAACCGTCAGCTTCTAGCACAATGGGAAATGCTCGAGGAAGTTCTCCAATCCCTGGGGTAAATACTAAGGATCGCCCTCATACCCCTCCAAGTCCTCGCACACCAAAGCACCACGATGTACCACGGAGTCCCCAAAATAATAGCACTATCAATGAAGTAGATAAGGTTCGTCTACATCCCCTAGCTTCTTTTCATGCACTATACCTCTCTAACATATATAGAATTCACCTGGACGAAAGTTTAGACATAGGTTACAAATGGCAGTCAAAGACCTCTATCCCTCAAACGACATGAAGCACAACGCGGATAAAATCTATCTGGACACTATGAAGTGGATTTCAAAGCAGCCGGCAAGTGAATCGACGGGGGCAATGGATAAAATCTTAGCCTCTTTGCCAGCCCAAAATTCCGAACTCAAGCCTCTACTCCAATTGCAAATTGGTATAGATGATTTTATCAAGTCCGCCATTCATGCCGGGGCAGAGCCAACCTCATCGAGTGGCAGCAATGTCGACGATATTACACAAGTATGCATTCCCGAATCTTTCGTTCTTTCATAATCCCTTAAACCTTCACACATGGCCACCGTCGTAGTTACTCGGCCACAAAGTACTGCACATATAGAGCAGCCCTTTCTATCGGCTACAGCTATAAGACAAAATGCGTCAGACCGGGATAATGAGATTCCAAGACCACTCTCATTCTTGCCTCTTGAGGGGCTTCAATAGTACTGTCTAAACCACGGGCTTATGCTCCAGGTTCGCCAAGATAGCTTGATCATTATGTGACTATACAACAGGAAACCTTCCAAGAATGTACCTGCTCGAGAAGTCTTGCTCGATCGCCATTCGGATGGGGTTAAACGGTCATTTTAATGGGCTGCTACCCAATTTCCTGTGTCAAGCTATGGACCCCAGAAGCAAAAAATACCCGGATCAAAGCTCAATGCCATGCTAGATTGGACTAATTGATGCTAACATATTCTCAACCTAGACTAGTATGTTCAAGGCCATGAATTCGAAACCGCAAGTCCAAGCACTCCGCACACCAGTCGCAAAACACTCTAGAGGTCCGCATCGTGACCAGAAAGAAATGCAGAAAGTCAATAAGAGGCGTGCGGCCCGAGGGGAAAAGCCAATCAACAAATCCACATCATTGCCTAACTGGGGCGTGAACAATATCAAGCGCTTTAATCAGAAACCCAAGGGCTCTCCTGATACACCCTCGCCTTCGATATAGTATTGAGGTCGGGTTTTGCAGCCAGACCTATGCGCGGTTTTCTTTTTCTCTTTCCTTTTCTTTTCGATTTTTTGCTTTTCTCGGCTCTTTTGGAGCATCCTCATATGTAGTATAGAAAGTGATCTGCTGCATGGCTTTTCAGATCTCGCAAATACGGGCATTCTTATGAGCGTGGCGTTGGGGCATTACGATACCATTGCATTTCATCGCATCGGACGGTACACTTGGCATTTGCGTACGCGTCTTTATAACTTGGGGCAGGCTGGCGCTGGCTGCACATTACCGGTTGATGATGGACACGATATGAAAAATGACAGATATTTGCACTCAAAGGAGGTGGGTGAGCTGTATGCAATCAAGATACCCTAACCTCTTTGATAACTAAATTTCGTGAGACAATACAACTTGTGATTCAGTTGATTTGTATATGGTAATATGTTAATTTTGTGATGAGCTAATAAGACCTATCCCTTGACGTCTCACCTATTAAACTTTCATCTATTGGTTGTAAAATTAACGAGGTTAGAAACCTTGATTTTAGTCAGAGTATAGGAAGCCACTTTTGCTCATATGGCTTAGAAACTCCCATTTCAATGTAGGTTGAGAGTTTCGGGATGTTGTATCTCGCAAGCATTTGAGTTTAACTTATATAATCCCGACTTGGAATTCAACATATAGTATCATCGCTAGCAGTCGATTCATTGTTCTTCCCGATAATATCCTAGGTCTGGGTTTCATGAGTAACTACATGTACTTTGCTCAGAGATTTCGAAGTTGACAGGAAGCCGGCCCGGCCCGAGCCGAGACGAGCCGAGACGAGACGAGGTAGACCCGACCTCAGGGTTCCGGGTAACCAAACAGGGTTCTGCAGGAGCTTTTCAATATACGAGAGCGTTTAGAGACAAAATGCGGAGCATGCTTTGTGACGCTAATATCAAAGAAGAGATGGTATCGCTGCTGGGCGAGAGGTTGTGAGATTACTTGCTCCCTGCATACTATGCAGTGCATAGGATACAAGACAGCACTTATTGTTATAAGTTGCGTGAGCTGGCGATTCAATTGCACGAGTCTAGCGTAAAGGATTCGCGGAGCATGCACCGTTTTTATCCTCTCTCGAGACTATTGATATTGTGGTAAAAATCGGACAACTGATGATCCAATTCTGTCATGTACTGTACATACTTTACAATTCATAATGCAATGATTGAGTGAGTTTAGCTCCCACGTAATCATTACGTTCTCACTCCGTCCTCAGTCATGAAATGCAGCAACGCCTTTGTTACTCCCGAGTCCCGGCACAATTCTATAAATCCACCGCCACCCGACATCGATTCCACCAAAAAAAAAACAGTGCCAAAGCCAAACTGCTTATTTGCGATGTGAAGACTTCAAATGCGTATGTACTCCCTCTCTAGAATTTCCTATGCCCCCGGAACCCCAATAGTGTCATCGACTTCTGTTAATTTCCCCAGGTATTCGTACAAAACTTCAAGCTATCTGTGGTAATGCCCAGATATTATCATGCGCATTACCAAATAATTTATCAGGCGAACAACGTCCCCTCCCGGGACTTCCCCTTATTTTGTGTGTGTTTTCCATTATTGGCACGGTTTAGGGAGCTTTGTGAGGTAGGCCCAAGTGGCTTGTTGGATATTGGCTTGGCTAAATTTCGTGGAAGGCGTTGTTCGTCGTTGAGAGGGGTTTTTGCTGGACGTGATAAAACTCGATTTGGATTGTGGTTCTCGCCATGAACGGTGAGACCTGCAGGTATCTTGTCAGCATCAAATGCATCAACTGTTAGATCATTATAGAGGAAATTCGCTAGCATTGTGCTAAAGTTGAAGGAGAGCGTTTCCGGTCCCCAAAAAGATAGGTAAAGGCTCAAGCTCATCACTAGAAATAAACCTTGCAGCTTTGCATTGCAGACTTGGCACAAAACTCGCGTGTTCCTTGATGTGGATTGTGTTTGGTGTGCTTACTTTGACTATGTGCTATTTTCCTAGCGTGATCCTCCAAAGGTCCACCTCCATTTTGATTACTAGTTCCATTGGTAACCTTTGCCCTGGGCTTCGATGGCCGGCTTGCTGTTGATGTAGAAGAACCCTTAGGAGTTTCAACCTTGGTAGTTGGGCAGTTCCTGGTGGTAGCCTTTGCTGATTGATAGGTTTCTCCCAGAGCTGGTGCGATCAATTCACCAGCAATGCCACCAGCTCCGTCCTTTCCCTTCTTGGTCTTCCTTGATTGTGTGCGAGCTCCCATTGCAAACACATTAAGGCGTGCTTTTGGAATAGCGTGTTGGTTGTATTTGGGATTGGTCGTGGTTTGTGTTGGTCGAACCTTCTTTGACTCTCTATGCCCAGGGGTCAAAGCTGCTGTAGTGAATGTTCGAGCATGAGCATCAGACGAATTTCCTAATCTGACCATACTTTCATGTGCAGGCTGGACACGAGAAAGCTGTGAATAACTAGCTGACCTATGTTCAGTAAGAATATCGCGGTTGGGCGTGCTATTCTGGCTATTGTTTGAAGTCTGGCTGCTGAGAAGTAAATTCGATGAAGGATGTGCATATCTTGTACGCTCTTGGCCATTCAATCTTTGACTGGGGCCTCCTAGACGGCTCAAACTTTGATCGCTTCTAGCTTGAACACCGCTATGTAAAACTTGGGCTTCTTCAAGAGAAATTGGCTTCCAGGGTCTTGACAATGGGGCTTCATACTTGTCTTTGAGGGCCTGCTTGATATGGCGAATGATAAGTCGAATATCATCCTGCTTCGAGCATTCATGGTCCATCTTGAAGTCCTTGACAAACTGTTCAACATCACTTCCCACCCTATCATAGTGGATCCATTCCCGATAAACTCTTTCCGCCACTAGATTAGGCTTCGGTTAGCATCTATACAAACGCCAAAGGGAAGGAAGGAATGCTCACTCTCTCCGATATGTACAATACGAACCCATTCACCATCGCGTTTAAGATGAGGGATACTATTGATATCTCTGATTTGCTCAGCACCTTTCTTTCTTGGCCGCTGTCTCTCGACGCGTCCCTTTTGCTGGTTGAAGATCCAACGGGACGGTAAGAGATCAGGCAGTGCAGTCGCGAGATAGAGAGAATTGACATGCTCGCAGATGTCAGATTCAAATTTGCCCGACATCTCGGTTGGATGGTGCAGCGGCTCTAGTGGTGATGTTGATGCGTTGATGTAGACATGGTGGGGAAGGGACTGTTGAAGTTGATAGAAAAGGCAGGTACGTAAGCGAGCTTTATCTAGCGTCAGTTACACCAGCAAGAGTGAAGTGAATTAGAGTGAATTCACCTCCTGAATTAGCATAAAAGAGCTTGCAACCTCGATGCCGATGTAGTGATTGAAATTCTAAACTACGTCTTGGACGTCTCAGCAATGTGGAACATGCTTTTTCCGAGGACTTGGAGCTTAGTGATAAGGTCCATATAGCTTCCAATAATTTAATCGGTATCTGTAAGTTTCCGATATGATTAGAGTTAAGATGACATAAAGTGAGAAGCATTGCAGGCTCACAACTAGCAAGGTGCTCTTTTCTAGATAACATTAGATGTCAGCAATTAGACATTTAATAATCTAGAATCCAATGTGATTCAAGGAGGCGTATAGAGCGAACCCACTCACTCCAAGCTTGGTCCCTCCCTACTCATAAACTAGCTAGATAGGAAGGCTTGAAAGCTCCTGCCCTGTTTAAGCTTCTTCCGAAAGTGAAACTTGAGTCAGCCTTAGGTTGAGGGTTGAATACATCACGGTCACCTTCCCCGAACCCGAATTGACATTTGGCGCGTCTGCCTACAAGAGAGTTATCTCACAACATGAAATTCCTTACGTGGAGCCCAATTCATCAACTCCATATTATACCTCCATCTTCAGTTCAAGCATTAATAGCGTCTTTCATACTTTAGGTCGCTCCCGTTGACTTTGTTAATTTTCTTGCAATCCTTCTCGCTAGTTGCAACACTCGAGAAGACGGATCAAAGATAAAAAGCAGAGCCATCGCACCTCTCGAGCATCCATGATGGCTGCCCCCGACGTCAAGAATACGATCGTCTCCATGGTCAACTCGAACTGGCAATCGCGATATCTGGAGAAACACTTCAAGGAACGCTGGGTTCTGCCACCTGGTAGTTCGATCCCGTTCCGCCAATTACCTTGGCCAGGGAAGAGAGACTCTACGATTCAAACGCGTGATGGCAGATGGCTACTTACCTCGGCCGCCAATGGCACACGTCTTGAGATTATTACGGCACAAATTAGTGAGGCACCCCTTGATAACTTGTTGTGGAGTTCTGCTGCTGACTTTCTTCTAGTGGTTGATAAGGTACTTGCTGAGTACGAGTGTCTTGGTCCGGAAGATAATCTGCATGTCTTTTGCGATAATCTCAGCAGGAAGTACGAAGGTGTACGGGTCGAGGACGCTCTCTGGATTATCCAAGCCGCAGCACAAATCGCGAAAAACTTCTTTCCGGAACTGATGTTGGCGACTACAGATCTGTTGAAGGTCTTGCAACAGCCTATAGTTACCACAAGCATATATACATGGGTCGCTGCAAACAACCAAGATAGTGGTCAGCACTTAAATCCACAGACAGCCCCCAGATCATTTCTGCCAAAATCCTTGGGTACCCCCATTATGGCGACCAACTTGGAGCCATTGGAACCAACCCCATTCTCCCCTTCCTTCGACGTGGTCAAGGCTAATATTTCGAAGAGATACAAGCAACCAAGATGGAGACCCTATGAGCCTAGAAGCCCTGGAAATGGAAAGAGCGAGGAGATGACAAAAGGCGAGTCCACAAAGGATTTTGAACATAGGTTGATGAACCCGAATGAGTATGGCCTCCTGCCGCTCCCAAAGAACCCGACGTCGAGCCCGAACGATTTCAGACACCCTTCACCCCCGGGAAACCACGACTTCATGAGTATCGGGCAGAGAGATGTCCAAGTCCTGAATACGCTTGCAACGATGACGAACCAGACGGAGGTAGGCCTAGACCTAAAGTGGAAGTCGACTAAGGATCACCCTACAGAATACGTGAGGAACACTTTCGTTGAATTCAGAACCATCACGCCATGGTATCCCCAAAAGGCCTTCAGACAGAGCACTCGATGACATCAAGTCAGTGAAGAGCTTACAAAAGAGGGCAAAGTGGTGCCGTACCATGAGTATAATGAGCACCATGTAGACGCCTCCAATGTCATTCGACCATACTGCCCAAGCAGGAAATGGCCGCTGAAGTCAAGCACCGTCGGGGTTTCTGGCTCTCGAAGGGTGAGGTAAGGGGTTCTTAACCAGACAGAGCTTCTTGCATAGCCGAAATGTTGGAGTATGAAGAATTTATCGGCATACAATGAACGGAGGAGCGTACAATACTGATGATTTAATTGATAGATTAAGCATGCATCGGGCACAACGTATTGGCTTTCACTACCTACCATTCTGCAAATTCTAAGTATTGGACACCTGCTCTTTTGTATGCCGTAGCACTTGCAGTATGCTCGGGGGGACCGAACTGGTTTCATTTCCACTCTTTCAAGCTTTTTTTTAGCTTTCACCGCCTTTCCTGATACTTGCTGTATGTGTATGAAGTAGCACGGGATTGTCAAGAATAAGAGGCTGGCACTAGTTTCGATTTGTGTTCTAGAGGATGGGGTTAGTCGGAGGATGGTACGGTTGAGGGGAAACTTACCTCAAGATTCTCACCTCATACAGGCGAAATTTTATGCTTGCAAGCAACTCGAACAAACATCTAACTGATAAAAAACAAGTCCTTGTGACTCTTCTGTAAATCAATTGTGCAATGTAAAAGCCTGAAAAATTCTTGAGGTCGCAAGTGAAAAGCGACTTTGTCTAGGTCAGTCCGAACTAGTGATGACTGCAAGATGCGAAGCTGTCTATGTAAACAATTGCCAAATAGGTGCCATTTAACTCAATATAAGGCAAAAAGGAAATTCAAACATGACTTAAAGAGAAGAAGAATGAGTGGATGCCATCCATTGGTATGTATCTCCAAAGCCATGCTATGTTTAAAGCCTTGATTCCACATGATTCGAACTTCTCAACTCCCTACTAATACCCCTAGATATCCAATCACTGATCGCCATATTCGTAACCATGGGGTTGACCCCACTGGCACTAGGAAACACGCTCGCATCTGCGACGTATAAACCCTCCGTTCCCCAGACCCTTCCCTTGGGATCGACAACACCGTCTTGGGGACGGACACTCATTCTATTACTCCCCATCTGATGGGCACAGGCATAGGTGCCCACCGGAGGTTTATTACCGATACGTTTGATCTCCTCGAGCCAGGCGAGGAACCTGGGATCTGTGATACCTGGATCGGGGGATTCTACTTCGGCGGAGGGTGGGAGATCGTTGGCATCGCGGATGAAGGGCTTGAGACCTGAGATCGAAGCGTGGATTTCTGTTGCACCTGTCACGTAGCATATTTTTGCAAGGGCGAGAACGCCTTCTAGTATGTGGGCGCGGTCGAAGTCGCTGGGTGAGTATTGGAATCTTGGTACGCCGGACGCTGGATCTGGGTACACACGTCCTGTATCTCGGTCTCGGCTGATGGAGATGAAGCCGTTCATGTGGCGGTATTTTAGGATGAAGGATTTGTAATCCAGGCCAGAAGTCCAATTGAATAAAGAGAGGAACCAGGACGGAAGCATGCACGTTGCTTCGAGCTTGACGCCGTGACCATGGCCATCAAGGTTTTCGAAGGAGGTGCAGACAGTGGTGAGGATGCCACCTAGATGATTAGCTGGAGAAGATGGAGAACGTAGTTGCAAAGTACTTACCTTCCCAAGGTCTTACATCCTCTTTGAAAACTCCTGCTACTACATTTACGGGGTGTAAGTATAAGTTGCGGCCGATTTGTTGATTCTAATGGTGTTAGTTAGATCGCATGTAGTGATTAGTTGGAGCGAAAAGCCTACTTTAAGGCCGCTGTTCATCAAAACAATAGGGCTCCATAGAGTACCGCAAGAGATGACAACCTTCTTTGCCTTTACAATGACCTCCCGCACTATCATATCACTTAGAGGTCCATCCACACCACCGCTAGGATTTCTTGATGTCCATACCCCCTTCACCCCAATAGCCTTTTTAGTTCCACCCGAATCATCGAACAAGACACGATCAATTTTGAAGCCTTCAACAAATTTAGCGCCAGCCTTTGCTGCATCTGGCAACCAAGAAACAACAGGACCCTGTTTCTCACAAGAACTACAGCCCAAGGTACAAGATCCACAATAATGCTCTGAGCCACCGGTATTTTGCGGAACGGCCTTTGCATGATACCCAAGCTTTCTTGAGCCCTCCAGGAGCACATTATTACCATGGTTATGACGGATATGATCTGCTGATACTCCCATTCGATGGCAAACTCTATCCAGGCAATTCTGGAATTCTGCAGTCTCAAAGAATGCCAGGCCCCGGTCTTGAGCCCACTCCTTTCGGACAAAGCCTTGTGTTTGAAGACTAGCTGACCACTGTTTCGCAGAGATTAGAAAGACAATAGAGAGATAGGCTCTGGGGAACTTACATTGACGGTACCGCCTCCTCCCCAGCTACTTCCTAAAATAATTGAAATCGAAGAATCGTCAGTTGTCTCTACACCTCCATTCTCAAAGAGGTGGATGCCACCTTCAGCCTCCGTCATGGGATATTGTGAAGGAGGGTGATAATACGATTTGTCCGCGACCAACACACGATGGCCAGCTTCGGCCAGATTTTTGGCCGCAACAGCTCCACCACAACCAGATCCGACAATTACCACATCTGTCTCGATGACCTCTGGTTCGGCGCCAATTCCAAATTGTTGAAATTCATACTCGTAACCTGGCCCTGGCCTGTAGTTTTCAGGCCATGGTTTAAACCCACAGACCTTGTGGACGGTTGTACTTGTTTTCAGGAATATATTCTTTCCGAGGAGGGTCATTTGCTTGAATACTAAATCGAGTGGTGGAAGATAGGACAAGCGCCATCCTTGTATAATCGATTGACGGATGTGGACTGGTTGTTTGTGGAACGGAGTTGTATAACCAGTCAGCATGAGAGACCCGACTCGAGTGCTACACAGTTATCGCTGTCAGCCGAGCTCTTTCTCTATTCCGATAATATAGAGTTAGGATAAGCCTTACTTGAGCGTTGAGAGGACGAAACCAAGCCCTTTTCTAACATCATCACAGACGTAGAAGGAAAGCGTCCGCTTGAGCAGATCTTGGAACAGGGGAATATCCGAAGGTCTTTCGTCAAAGTATGCATCTAGGGACTCGATATCAGGTGGGTTGGCCACAGTCTTCTTGATCTGGTTGACCGTCGTGGTATATTCTCTTTCTGAGATAACCAATTGAGCTTTTCTGCCGTCACCGACGGTCTCTCTGCGAATGGAGGGAATCACAGTGTCCATGATCGCCATCAGTGTCCTCCAGTTTGCGTCTGAGAATGGCCCTTCTGCAGGGCCCATCGGCAAGGGTGTTTGCCTTGGGGCTAAAGTTTTCATGGGATTGGCAGCCATGATCGATGTAGGTCTGGTTGCACTCGAGAGCTCTCCAGAGGGATTTGCTGAATGCGAATTTCCGCGACGAGAAAGAAACCTTAACACAGCAGATAAAGAATTAGACGTCCAGACGTCAAGCCCGGAATTGTCGAAGCAACCAACCGACTCGGGTGGGTTGGTTTAACATAATCGAAAAAGACTCTCTGGTGCCGAGGTTGAACGAACAGCAGTGATGGGAATGCAGGTTGGAGCAGCGCCTGCCAGCCCCAGCAAATGCGGGGTCTAGCGTACTACCCCTCGATGGTATGTCAACTCGATAATTTTGATAGACGATGACGAGGACGTTTAATGCACGTAAAACATGAACTCGTTGCTTGTGACAAATGCCTGGTTTCAAATCAACGAGCTGGCATCGGTTTGGAGGAGATAGGAGGAGGCGGGGAAGAGGAGAGAGGAGAGGAGAGGAGAGAGGAGAGAGGAGAGGAGAGGAGAGAGGAGAGGAGAGGAGAGAGGAGAGAGATATGGGGATGGAACTGTACGTACGAGTACTGTCACCATGTGCGAGGCGAGCAAGTGAAGATGGATAGAATATATCTCACGTCTCAGGGATCCCCGTGTGCCAGTCATGTCATGGCATGTTCGGGAGCAGGAAATAGTTCCGGGATGGGACATACAGTCCATGTCGATATGTCGCAAGCCAACAGAACCTTAAAATTCTGCCGTCTGACAACGCATGGTTCAACAGTTTGCTGCAGCGTGGGCAATCGAGTTGTTTGGTTCCTTGGCGAGAACACAGGGGAAATGTTGAGATTCCGATGATGGGTCAAACCTCGGTCGTCACGTATGATCCTGGAGCGAGATGGAAAGCTGTTCGGCTTCACATCCGACTCACCCTGCTAATAGTATATTATATGTAAGAGGACCTCACCGCCGCCCAAGAGACAACGTATAGTACGGGTTGACGGAGGGGGCTCGGAGGGAGGGAGTTCGGAGCGAGGGACCATTGTCACTTTGAACATGGTATTTTAAGAGATCGACATAATCAAGTGTTAGTATACAGCTTTGGGGGGACCGTCGTTTTTGTTTCTTCTCCGCTTACTTTTGCCCCATTGAATCATGAGTGAGTAAAATCATTTCGCAATTTTCCTAAATAGGGAAGAATTCTGTATATCGCAATTTACGCGGGAATTAGACGGTAATCTGGGGTTTCCTAACCTTGATCGCTAAATTTCCGCAGAATACAGCCATAAATCCGTAAATCTCTAACACACCGGTAACAAATAGAAGAGGCCGACCAGAGACGCAGAGCTACGAAACATATCGCCCGAGATTGATTCGAGAAAAGAAGCCCGCGAACGGTTTGCCCTACGACCAAACCGTTGAGAGGTAGATAGAGCTGTATTATCAAGGAGCGTCCGTTGGATTCGGTCGTTGACGGCCACCAGGATTACAACACAACACCACCTCCTCTTCTCTATCGAGGTTCTTCTGATCCTTCTTTGCCTCTTCTCCTTTCAACATACATCGACCCCCAGACCGATCCCCGTATATTCCGTCTCCAAACAAGACCGAGCAAGAGGGAAGATAGCAACACAGATCTTTTCTCCTTCTCGTGATACTGTACTGCTTTGAATGCCCACACGCCGCCGACGACATGGCTGTGCAACTCAAGGTGGGTGGGTTTTAATGGATCATCTGTTCACCTGTCCAATCGCCAAGACGGCTCTCTCGACTTCTCCTCTGATGGTATGTACGGGGAGGGAAGAGGAAATACATTCTTACAGATCTCTCATTTGGCGACCAATTCTAATTTGAACCAAAGATAAGAGTTCACATTCCTCTATTTGTCTCTATCTCTCCACGTTTCCCGGCACGATACCTTGGGTCCAGATCTATTCGCGTGCTTGAGCGCCCATCTCCCTCGCAGCGATCCTCTTCTCCTCGAGCCAGAAAGCTCGATATTGGTCCCGCAGATATCCCCACACTGCTGGATAAAAACAAAAGCGTCCGTTGTTATTTCCGTCGTCGCCATAGGACGCGTTTCGAGGGTGGGGAGATTCTGATCGACGTTCCATCCGTCCATTCACTCATCCATCATCCATCATCCATCATCTCGATTTCGCGCCGAACGAAGGAGACGTCGGGCACACATGAGGCTCCCAATATCTGTCGGTTACATGGCGGCCGAACGACGCTGCAAGCGGACATGAGGTTTAATTTGAACTCGCGCGCATGGTTGGCCCCTCCTCCAAAGCGGACCAGTTGGCGCTCGGGTGGGTTTATTTGTCGCGTTAACCTCGCTCTCCCCATCGGAAGAAAAGCTTCTGGAAGAAAAGAACCATGATTCTTTCACCGCTGCGGGCACACGGTGGTCCACCAGCGGAGGTCCATATAAATTTCACGCCAACCGAGCAAAGAGGACAGCAGATATCCATCCCAAGTCATGAAAGCCAACGCCACTGGCGAGGTGGGCAGCGGAGATCCATAGAATTATTCACGCCAGCCGAGAAGGAGAGGGATGCACGATGGAGGAGCAGGAGTCTCTGCCTTTCGATGCTTTCGACTCTCACAAACTCGAAGACAGTCGGCGCGCTTCAAGGGATCTCTCTCTCCGGGGCGTCGGTTTGCCCGAGAACAACCTGTTTTCACCGTGTCCGCTCGTGAGCTTCCTGGCCGATGTCCACCAACCTGTTGAACCACTTCACACGGTCACCAAATACCGGTAGCAGAGTCGTGCGACGATGCCCCCTCCGCATCACGGAGAAGGGTCGAGCCATCAACAGCCAGTCACCATACGACGATAACGGGCGTCCAGCTCAGCCACTCAAGGGCCCTTGCTTCGGTGCAGTGCGCATCGACCAAGACCAGACCGGACTGGAACTGGACAGAACAGACCAGCAACCATCCATCCCATCGACCATCGACCATCGGCCATCGAGAGACACACGACACAAGTACAACTTCGGCCGTGCACCCCGGACTATCAAAAGCAACCAAACCAATCGTATCCATGGCATGATGTTATGATATATTTTGTCGGTTGGTATTCTTCTCATGCTCCAGGGCCATGCGGCTGACGGCTTCGTTGAGGGATCGAAGAGCGTCTGGCTCTTCCTCGCTTCTTTCGTACTTGTCACTTGTGTACCTCCTTTGCCTACCAGAGACAGGATTCCTGCTGCCGATTATCAACACCCTCGACTATCGCGACCCTCACTCCCTTACACGTGAGAGTGGCTGAAGAGGGCATCCGCCTGCTGCCAGTCGCCGTCGAGCCCGACGTGCGATCCCAGCAGCTCCGATAAAGTATATTGCTCCAGCCATCCATGTCCCACCCAATCATGCTGCTGCCGTTGATAATTTAGAGCGCGAGGCCCGCAATCCCAGCTAATCAACCAGATAGAAAGAATCTCGGTGCCACTCTGCGAAAGTAGCCTTGGTCCCTCTTCCATCCCATCGTCGACTTGCCATGCTTGCCCGTAGATTTCTTGCACTTTGACTTCACTTGCCTCTCGACTTCTTGTTTCTCTGGAACCGCGATAAGACGCTACTCGAGAATAGCCTCTTTGCGCATTGGGACCTTATCATCTGGATTCTACCGACAAGAGTGTTCAGGGCGACTCGCACCGGCCCGAACTCAAGCAGGACGACGGAATAACACTGAGGAAGCGGAAGCCACACGATATAGCACTTGTCTGTACGCTGGACTCGACGTTGCACCGCACTCTCCTGCACCGCACGGCACTGCATATCACTCACCCATTCCTCCGTCGCTCCTTTCTTGACCTTGAATCGGCCGTTGGACGTTGAGCCCCCGGCTTCAACGCAATTGCCATTAATCATTGTGCAACAGCGACCTCGTCCTACACTAGGCACGCGCTGAACTTCTGTTACCTGTATCGTCGGTTCGACTGGAAGTTGACGGGGGACAACCTGCTGTCGCATTCATCCTATATGCTGGCTTCAACTAGGCTTGATCTTCTGCAGAATTCCTCCGCGCATCATATCCTCCCTCCTGCCTGAACCTCTCTCGAAGAGTCGGCCCAACAGGTCCTCTACCCTCTCTCCACGGCAAACGACAAACCCCGACTCTCTCTAGAGCCAGTCCTCGCTATGGCGACCGACTTTGCGATGCCTGCACAACAGTTCACAGCGTCTCCCTCACAATACAACCTCTACAACTCCCAACCGATTTCGCCTGCCAACTCGGCGACAGCGACGCCGAGCAATGCCTCCCCAGTCTCCCCTCGATCTGGTGCCCCTATACACCTGTCTGCACATACTCGACAGTTACGTCCCCCCAAGTCCCCTCTGTATGTGCCAGCGGTTCTGCGCCCGACCGAACCTCCACGGAGAGCCACGAAGCCGTCTCCCTTGACGCCTCCTCAAAGCAGCAACAGTAGCTTCGATGATGTCGAGAACGTGAGAACGCTGAGTAGACGCTCGACCGGCGACAGCGGGAAGTCTGGTTTAGGAGCCATCGAGGAGGCCGAATGGATTGCTGAAGGTCTAGGAAAAGTGACTGGGAATCCCACGAGAAGCCACTGGAAGGTACGTCGGTATTTCTTTATCCTCGAGAGGTCCTGGTCGGGGTCATACTTAGTGTGCCTGGGCGCTCGACCTTCTTATGTAGACTGGCAGAGTTGATGTCGCGATACCTTGATGGATATTGCGTGCTGAAAAAACTGCCTGCAAATCTGTGCTTCCCATCCCATCAAATCGCTTGGCCTCGCTCGGCTGTCAACCAAAATTCCCCATCAATGTCCCGCTTTGCATATGCCAACACATCTTACTGGTTATTGCCGAATTGTGCATTTTTTACTATGTTTGAGGGTCGATACTAACTCGCCTGTTCTACCAGCCAGACTCCGAGTCGACCATTTGCGACGAGACCACATGCCCCAGGTACTTCTCATATTTCACACGCCGGCATCATTGTCGACGATGCGGAAACATCTTTTGCGATCTACACTCTCTGTACATTATCAGTCTCGACCAAGATGCCAATTACCACCCGAAAGGCTTGCAGGTTCGATCTTGCGAGCATTGTTACCTCGATTTCCATCAGTGGTTAATTGCCCGATCCAGCCGATCGAATAGTGAGAGCTCGGTTGAGCAGCCCGAATCTCCCAATACGCCGGTCGTGAATTGTGCAAGCAAATCGAAGAGTGCAATGAGCGGTGTCTTTGGCAAGAATCAAGGACTACCCGAAAGCCTGGGGGCGAGTGTTCCCCGAGACTGGAACTGGAGCACTTTCTGAAGAGACACGAGACTGGCGGGTACTTGAAAGTACCTGCTTCACATATACATGTTACGATACCCCTCCAACCATGACGACTCCGATAAAGTCGATTCGATTACGATCTTTGAAGAACGAGAGGAACTTGGACTGTCTTGTCTGGTGAGGGATTCGGTGTGAGGATTTTAGTGACGGCTGAGATTGTTGCTGCGTCAATTTACCTACCGAGTGATACTGCGGAATACCCAGACTGCCCTGCTCTATGCATTTTTTACTCATCTTAGCGTCATGAGCCACGAGCTTTTAGAAATGAGTCAGCTTGGTCATTTAGCGGTAATTTGTTACGAATAGAGAATGGAGGGTCGGCGTATGGATTTGAAAGGCCAGAATGGTCTCATGGATAGCATTGGGCGGTGTTAGTGTGGATTAATAATGATTGTTGCATTTTGAGCTTTAGGCATTTAGCAATGGCTTGAGAATGAATGTGTCTCTTGTTCTGAAATGTGATATCATATTCCGTTCGTGTGGGAGTTGACATTAAACATGTCAGATCCTTCGATTACACCAGAACATCACATTAAAATAATCTCAGAGAGCATCCAGGCAGCTAAGCTTATCATGAAAGTATATGAGTGAATAATAATCTCCCAGCACGGCGAGGACACATAGAAATAATATAAGTAAGCGTAACTATAGAAATACTAAATTGAATTGTGAAGACTTTGAAAAGTGAAGAGGCTGGGTTTGTGGGCTGCCTCTCGGTGCAGAATGAAGAGAGATGGCAGGAAGCTCTTCTTCGGGAGGATGGATGAGGCTTGAGATTTGTGCGGGATAATATTCTTGAAGTGGTGAAATCTAAACATGCCCATAAGAACAGGTTCATTCATAGCCATAGCCTAGACAATATGCTAATTCTTCCAACCTCGAGATAAATCCAAATCTCTAAATCCGTGATCCCCTCCTGGTATCATCCAAATCCCAAACGCCTAGCTATCTATACTTAACATGACAACCAAAATTGAAAATGCATCACCTCATCACCGGTGGTCTCCCTTCCTTGTTCCACTTCACCCGACTCCGCACCCACTCTACGGCCTCTTTGACGCCCGTCCCCGTCAATGCGCTCACAGGCAACACCCTCGAATCTCGAATGGAGCCTCCCTTCTCGCCTTCAAACACCCTCTTCACCAACCCCTCCTTGATCCTCACCACCTCCACGCAATCCTCCCGATCCTGCTTATTCGCCAGCACGAGCAGCGGCACCCCCTCCGTCTCGCTATGCTGCAGCACGTCCTCCAGCACCAGCCTGCACTCCTCCAAGCGCCCCCCGCTGTCGTGCTCGAGGTTGCCGTCGCCGATGTCCGTGCTGTCGATTATGAACACGATGGCGTGGCACGACGTGTAGTATGATTGCCACAGCTTGCGGAGGGAGTGCTGGCCGCCGACGTCCCAGATCTTAAGGTACATGTCGGGCATGGTAATGGTGGAGACGTTCTGGCCGACCGTGGGCACGGTCTTGAGGTTGGGGGCTGGGGCGTGCGGGAGGAAGATGGATTTGACTTGTTCGTGGAAGGTGGTCTTGCCGGCGTTGTCGAGGCCGAGGAGGAGGACGGAGTATTCTGCGGGGGGGATGGGTCAGGGAGATCTTGTTTGGGGGAAAAGGAGAGGGGGAGAAGAGGAATTGTACCTTCTTTGCTGGTGGCATAAAGATAGAGGCCTTTGGCTAGATGATACATCTTGGCTTAGAGTTGGCAGTCAAAGGTTTGACGTCAAGGGAGGGAGGATAGCCCTGGGGGGTAATTGGACCGAGCTCCGAGGTTTTGTATGTCCTCATAACATGGGAGAAGAGGTATGGCAGTGAGGATTGTTTGGAGAGGCCAGGCTGGAACCGTACATTGGGTGGATGCTTAGGAGCTTATCAGCTTGACTTCAGAGGTAGTGAGTGAGTGATATCGCAAGGCTGTTGCCGGTCGGCGTGCCTTAGCGCGGTCCAGTCACATGTGGCAAGGGTTTATTATGCCAGGTCTACTCCAAAAAAGCAGCACAATTTCAAACGTTCTCGTAAGATTTGGAAATTCGACTCGTCAATTTAAAACAGCTAACAAATTCTGAATATCAACTTGGTTTCTTTAATTTCCGCTGCTGTTTTGCTCTATTCTAGTTTAAGTCTGTTGCTGGATGAACACTTCCTCACTCCCTAAGCGAAGCCCCTTAAGGGCTTTTCCCTCTCAACTAAACATCTTCCTTATTCGGGCTTCTGGAATGTAAATGATAGCCCCATTGATCCTAATATTCATTTTTTACATGTGAAATTATAGCTAAAAGGCGAATATTAGAGGATAATGCCTGCTTGAGAAACGGATATTCTGGTGAGGCGACTTTTTCAGGGGATTAATGAGGAAGGATAATGGCACGGTGAATTGGGTGCTGTATGTCAGCCTTATCAGTTTATAGTAAAAGGATGTTGAAGGCAGTTTCACGTACAGGATTTACTCCTTCCAACTCGGATTTGAATTGAATTTGAGGATTATAAGTGGTGTATTCCATGTTAGTGGATTTGAAGATTTCTTCATTGCCTCTTTAGATAGGCTGGGCCTTTAATCGCGCTTTGCATTATGCTAGGAAGGGAATCACACTTTCTGAGGAGTAATGATTTATTGTTTGGCAGGTATAGCTTGAGGTTTACTTTAGGTTGTGATTGTAGTATTACCGACCCTATTATACTTGAGGACTTATACACCTATAAATAATTCTCTTGAGAATGTAAAAGCCGTTCTATCTCAAGCTATGACATATAAATTGCGTGTCCTACCTGAAGATTCGATTTACTATTCTTCCTTGATGACTTGAAACCACAGAAAGACGGGTAGTTGATACTAATTACTCACCACACCAAGACCATTCACGGTGGCCCGGTGGTCCCGTTGCTGTTCAAAGAGTATTTAATGCTCAACCTTTCAAATTTGTACTATTCCCATTGCCATGCCACATCCTTCCTTAAAATATTAGGAATGATCTTTACACACTGCCAAAGATGCCTCCCCGTTATCATGGTCCTTCCACACACGAAATTCTCCTTCTTATCTCGAAGTTTAACCAACACCATCCGCGATCAGAGCACTTCCAAATCCAAGGCCTTTCGAAATGTGACGTTGCTAAGCTTCTCGGCCTTAAAACCTCGGAGAAGCAGCAACAGGCAAATTACAACAGCGTTCAGCTCCTCGCTATAAATCTGGTGAACGACCTGCAAGACATCAAAAATATACAACCCGGCGAGAGCCTTTGAAGTGTCTCATTTCGTCAAATTTCGAAGAAGGCTAAAAGCTTCGCCAAAGCTCTTGATAGGTCCGAATGGTTATTCAAGAGACCGAGTGATAAACGGGCGCAAGATATAAAGGTCGAGAGTGGGACGCTAGAAAAGGAAAAATTTGAAGGGGCAGACAACCAAATCAAACAAACAAAGGATATAGAACGAGAAGTAACGAGAGATCAAGGGCAACGATATGGAGAAGTCAAGCCGCAGCAACCGATAAGAATGAAGCAGATGAACACTCGGCTGCCTTGTTCACATTTGAAAACGTCACAACAGGCGGCTAAGCCACCGATTAAGACTCAACTATCAAGAAAGAATGATAGGCTCAAATGTGGGGGCAGTGATGGGAAGGACTTAAAGTCACAGAAGAAAAAGCCTAAGAATATAATAAGCTCAAGTGAAAATAGACATAATGATGAGAGGAAGGAAAGCAAAGCAGAGCAGGCTCGCGAACAGGCCTTGAGGCTTGCTACGGAGGTGGGCAAGTTTTAGAAAAGATATAGTGGATGCATGGTCTTATACTTCATATGCTAAAAGAATATGGTTTCATTGTCTGCACTTAACAATATGGCCTTAAACCAGAAAAAGAAAAAGTAAAAGCCGATATAAGCTGCAGCTCGATACCATGCGTGGCGAAATGTCTATAGCTACGGATTAAATCAAACGATGGCCATATTTATCTCATGAGGCCTCGTTGCTGGTTGCTGTGAAGGCTCATCAGCAGACATTGCTGTTAGGCGAGATAACTTTTTACAGTCACCTTGTCATAGCATTTCAACCTAAGATTGACCTTTTTATAAGTCCATTTCAGGACATTATGTGGATCTCATAACTGTGACATGAGAATCTTAGAATTTGCAGTGGGTTGATAAACTGACTTCTACGCATATGACCTCATTATTTTAGTTTACTCCGTAGAGAATAAAGGATGATGATCTATGATTCAAATACTATACAGCTAAATAATGCTGTAGTTGCATTCTTCAGATCATGATAAAAGAGGAACGTTTAGCACATCCTTCAACAACCGAGAGTTTTAGATATTGCGACTTCAAGAAGGTAGAATTTCGCATATCGCCGGCATTTCTCTTTGATATTTTTATCTCTAATAGACAGCGGTTTGAATCCTTTCGTAGCTGCCACCTTTGCAACCCTTGTCTATATAATCTGGAAGGCCAAAATTTGTGGGTAATAGCATTCCCATCTAAGCTATCGGCCTAAATATTCCCTCAAACCGCTCTTCCAGGCACCGTCACTATTAATAAGAGGAAGCGTAAACATTTCCATTAAAGATAACAGACAACCGTCAACCAAATAATAGATACTACTCTATCATAGAATATTTAAGAATCTACGAGTCCAATCTAAACATAACGATCAAGCAGAGTTCAGGCTAGGAATTACTTTGGAAGTGAATATAAACAGTTGCCTTCTAAGTTTTCATTCGTGCACATTCACACGCTACCTTGCCCATTCAGATATCACCTAAAGGCCATCAAACGAGCCCTCTCATACCCTATCGACGCTTCAGAAACAATCATTACGAACCATCAAGCTCGTATTGCACGATCTATATAGCAATATTGCTTGTGTACTGACAAGTTCAAATAAAAACACAACTTCAAGGTTTGATTGAAAACACCTCAGCGGCTTGCTATGGATGAATGCGAAGAAAGTTTGACAGTCCGGATCAGTGTTCACGACGAGGCAGCTTCCAATACTCAACCTCAAGAAAAGAGCCACCTAAAAGAGAGAGCATACGGAAATGGCCCTTGTTATTGCGGACCTGTCTGCCTTTTAGAAGATCTTCCTTTACCTTCTCTGGGAGAATATGAAGTAGAGGACATAGACGAGATCAGGGCATTGAAGTTTACCTACCAGACATTGGAGAAGTACGAGGGGTTCTTGATCAACTGCCTTGATGATTGCTAGCTTCGGGTCGAGGAGGGTACTCCCTTGGGTCAGGACATCATCGATACTATGAAGCGATTTGTCATCTACGCAAAGGGCAAGGGGAAGGTCGATGAAGAGGAACAGCTTATTGCTGGGATTCAAGTGTGGAGTGTTGTGGAATTGGAAGAAGACACGGTTAATCTGTTACGCTGGTATTGCGAACTTGTGATGGATGCTGGCGAGCAAATGGGAAGAACGTCGGTCGTTTTGCAAAAAGTGAGACGGTTATTGAGGAGAGCATAGGAGGTCTCAGCAGGCAGGCATTGGGACCATTTGAGATTGAATAGAGATTCGCGTGACTTTGTTGTTGAGAAGCTTACTTGTAGCAAGAATGTTCTGGCACATGCTTTGTGCTTGTATTCAAAGTGAATTCACGCTGATTTTCACCTTTACTATTCCTGGACCATTGGAAGCTCGCTGTGAATGTTCCTTTTGCCTGTGGATGATCTGAATAAAACCCCACGTTGAACTTTGAAGACAAACACAGCATAGCCATTTTCATCAATTTCAAAGAAGCACGAACATGTTTCCTCAGCCTGATACGTATCGCGTCTTACACGATAGTGCCATGGATACAGAAGACGCTCAAAAGGACGAAGAGCTTGCGACTTTGAAAGAGCACCTTGCACATCTGGATGCTAAGTTCCAAGAGAGTATTCGCGAACCTGATCCCGGAACACCACCTCGATGGCTAAACTTGGAGGAGTTTAGAAAGGCGCCAAAGAACTGGGATTTCTGCGGTCAACTCCAACAATCCTTGCTGCTCGTTGCACCTCCTATTCCTGCTAATAGCTCTCATGATGAAGCTCCATCAGAAGACGAGTATAAAGATGCCGTGGACCCTGTTGAAGGTGCAAGCATGAGAGTCCAGGCAGTATTGCGGAGCTATTTCTACAATCTCGACAACGGAAATTTAGTCACTGTAGATAAAGTTGATGAAAGTGTGGCGGAGGCGCTAGAGAGGGTATTGGCGTTTGCAAAGCACGGGCTTTCGACTGGCGAGGGCCAAAAGCTGTGCAAGCAGGACAAGATATTGACACGGAGTATGAGCGACGAAGAGGGTGTGGTGTGTGAGTTGGATCAATACCTACGGCAGGTAATCAGGTTCAAGGCAACAGTCTGTGGGGAGATAGTTTTGGGTGCTGAGAAGATCTTGTCTTGGAGGAAGGGGGCGAGGAGTGAGGATGTTGGGATGTGTGGTTCGGCCTGCAGTTTTGTGAGCAATGAGGCGAGATTTTATCGGAGCATGATGGAAACAAAATAGGCACAGGACGCTAGCAGAGCAAGTACACGACTGACATTTAGTAGTTGCATGCCGATATGTATAGATATCACTCGTTTAAATCGATGCTGTTAGTCGGGCCTAAGCCAACGTTAATGGATGGATATCATGCCCTTGGTAAAACATATTGTGACCGAGCGCTGTTGCGAATTGCACCGAGGGAATTCATTATGAACAGTTCCTCCCCACTCCCCCCCCCNCCC